>OU343221.1:123092542-123215426 GCA_910596185.1 Chrysanthemum makinoi | reverse complement strand
CCATTCCTTGATAACTTTATTCGGGGAGTTCTAAAATGCCTAGAGTTGATGTTTAAGCTCTATAACTGTGGTTTGGTTTCGACGCTTAATACTAATCCTATTTGACGAGGTTCCCTTTTTATGAATAAGTCATAAAACTTTGGGAGGTTTTTCAAAGATTATGATAAAATCTCATTTTATCATAATATAAGAAATTTCACATGGATATTGATTGACATAGATGAAGTGTCAATAATCTTTTTGTGATGAATAATGATCAAGGCTATCGAATAACCGAGATATCATTATTACAGGTTTGTAGTGTAGTCTATATAAATCAACGAAGAATACTATTCTTGATGTTGATTTTAATATAGATAACTACTTAAGTAATTACTAATAAAGAGTAATCATACAACTAAGACTTTAATAATAATAACAAAATGTAAATTATTAAAGATTATACCTTTGCTAAATAATCTTTTTAAGGAAAGAACTATTTAGAGAAATTCTTTGTGATCTTGTTAGGATCTCCGATCCATGTGTAGGAATACAATGCTAAATATTCTTTTTACTTAAAAGAAATATTTAGAGAATTTCTTCATGATCTTCTTGGTATGCCCAAATCCAAGTATGGAGAATTCTTAACAAGGAAAATATTAGAACGTTCTATCATTGTCCAACATTAAACACTATGATGATTTTTAAACCATGACTTAAAGCGTCCTCCTTTGTAGTTTTCAAACATACACGGATCGTATCAAGTTTTTAAAGTACAACATACTCTAAGAAACTTGGTAACGAAGCTCTGATGCCAATTGTGGAAAACTAGAAGGGGGAGTTGAATAGTTTTACCAATTAAAGCTTCGTTTAAAAATATTTATATCGACTTATGTCAATCTATTTAGATGTGTATGTTGGACATTGATAGATAGATATATAACAATGTAATGAAAGATAAAGAGTAAGAAGCACATAACCACGACACGAGTATTTATAGTGGTTCGGCTACAAGGACACCTACCTTGCCCTACTTCACTCCCCGAGTCACCTACTCGAGAGTTCGTAATCACTACACGACACCAACTCTTATGGCGAGAAGTCTCTCACAACGCCGCCACTCTTTTCCTCGGCATTCAGCTAACCAATCGGTTCTTTCACCAAGGGGAACTACACCTACCTAACGTCGCCACTCCCTTTATCCGGTACTAGGCTAAGTACCGAGTTCCATTACAATGGAAGAACTACTACCCAACACTACACAACACCTAACCCCCAAAAAGACCCACTTTATTATAACACCATCAAGGATATCAACATCCTTGGAAACAAACTATCACTATTTGTATAACGATGCACCTCATCGATTATAATGCACCTTGGGATCCTTCACTAATGCCCTTGACATGAACGCTTGGCACCTTTCACTAATGCCTTGGTCTTGAATCTTTTAGCATTCTTCACTAATGCTTTGGATACGATAAGCATCTTTCACTAATGCTTTCGCCTTGACTCTTCGCATCCTTCACTAATGCCTTCAACACAACACATCTATGGAGAAAGAAAGAACTATCAACAAGAGAACCTCGATGATGACGAAGCATGGCAACTTATGGACTTGAGCTTGCTCGACTTCAAGAAGTGGTGATCTCGCCTTTAAGAGGAACCTAGAGAATCACGTAAAAACAAAAGACAAATCCATATAGAAAGATCCTTAGGATCTGTGGTTAGAAGGTTACAATACTTGGGGAAATTATGTGTGGGAGTTGCAACCCAAAAGGAAGAAATGACTCACTATTTATTGAAGAAAACATCTACCGCTCCACGGATCCCATGGATCCCCACTGAGGGATCTATCCAAGGTAAAATTGGGGATCCGTGAGAGACGCCCTTTGCCCCATGGGTTTGGGTCATGGGTCATGGGTTATGGATCATGGTATCAAAGTAGATACAATGTATATCCAAGATGCAATGCATCTAGTCCATGGTTCATGGATTAAAACTATGGGCCATAGATTAAAACCATGTATGACTTAAGCATGATGTCATGCATTGGGTTATGGGTCAAGTTCTATGGGTATGGGTCATGGACTTTGGGTTGTACCCAACTACATTCAATGTATTTGGTCAATGGGTCAAATACTTAAGTTTCTACCCAATTGTATTGCCCATTATGATACATAATAGTTATGTATATATTTGCCCAATATGTAAACACTAGTTGTTGTACATACGTATTATTAAATTATAAAATCACTTATACTTGTTTTAGTGTTTTATGTGAAAACGTAAGTGTGTTAGAAAACTATTGGCTCAAACTATTTACGTATTTTAATTGTTTCGTTAAAATGATTTTACGTTTGTTATCGACAAAACATTAGAAGATCGTAAAATATAAATAAATGTTTTTACGGCTTATTTGTATTAACACTGCCCTATGCTCTCTTGAATAAGCCTAACTAGTGGAGTTGACCTGAGGATTTAATGTTCGTCATGGGACCGTGTGGGTCCTTATTTGAAGAGAGTTGTATGCAAGTAGACATGGTCGTTCGTTGCATGCATCTCTCCCGTTGGTTTTCTTGTGAGGCTTATTACATATTGGTGTTCCTAATTTTTTAGTGTTTGTCGACCTTCCTCTGAGTAAGTAAGGTCGCCCTCCCGGATAGGTCCAAGGTGATCGCTTGTTATGTGTCCAAAATAGGGGATTTTTCACTAGACATGGTTTGGTTAAGAAACTTGCACAAAAATGAAAAAAATCTTGATTTTTTAGTGAGAAATAAGTGAAAATAGGTGAACATTTTTAAGAAATTTGCGGCTCTTTCGTATCATGTTCCCACGGATGGCGCCATGTTTACGTATGGTATGTAAATTGATTTAGAGATAGGATGAGAATGGTTTTGTTTTTCGTGTTGAACGGTAAGGACCTGATGAGATTGATGAAGATTAAGAAGCCCGAGTAACACTTAAACAAAGACCATACTTTACTGCTGTGAGGCAGTATTTGCTCAAGTGTGTGAAACTTGTGAATTTGTGTGTGTTGCCCTCTATTTATAGAGGGGCAAGTAGGGTTTAGAGATAAACCTTTGAGAGATGATCAACGGCTGCGAGGGAGTTAGGTGTTGATCATATAGAGAGCGCATAAGCAGACGTGATGGGCGGCGCTTTTGGCTCGCATAAGAGAGTGCTCGTCTATTTTGTTGGTCGTGTGTTCCCCAATGTGTTATATCAGACTCGTCGCCTTAACCGTTAGTGACAGTTGGGAACAGTTGTCTCTTGTGCATGTACTATGCAACATGAGAAGTGTTACCCGGCCTATCTCGGCCTGGGTTTACATAGTTCATGTTAGTATTGACTCGTAAACTTTTGTGTTTGGACTTTATTCGAGCGTGTGTTTAATACGCTTATGCCACTAATAATGACACGCTATCAAAATCTTACTCACAACTTTTGTTAACTACAAATTCTCAACATTTCTAAGTATATTATAACTCATGAATCAACTTAGTCGTTACCTTTGTTATAAATCAATACTTTGTTAAGAAGAAGTTATTAGAAGTCCCGTTCTCAAATAAAATTCCAAAGAATAAAACTTCAAACTTTACTATGCCTCCATCTTAAATTGTAAAAACAATTACCAAAATCTACTCTTACCAAAACAAGTAACCAAAATCGACACTATTTTTTTCGCATTACCAAAATTGACATGGCAAGCAAATATATTTGCCCGCCACCATCATTTGCTCGCTCCTTATACATTTTGCTCGCCACTTTTATTCAAAAAAGAGTTATTTAATTATAAAAAAATGACATAGCAAGCAAATGGTTTGCTCGTGTATCAACTTGCTTGCTACTTTTAAATCATTGAAATCACTCACCAAACCACCATACATATTAAATAAAGAAATTTGCTTGCTACATGATTCAAATATTAGGCGAGCAAATGGGGAGGGCGAGCAAACAAGCAAACAAGTTTGCTTGCCATATACACGTGTCAGCGCTTGGTAGCTTAAGAAAATATTTTCCTTCACAAATTGAGTGAGCAAATGGGGAGGGAGAGCAAACAAATTTGCTTGCCACATACTTCAATGCAAGCAAATAGAGAGGGAGAGCAAACAAGTTTACTTCCCACATACACTTGTCATCATCATATTTAATTTAAAAAAAAATGTTATATGTACAAATCTTATTCAAGACGGATAAATAAAAGGGCGAGCAATTCTGTTTTGCTCTCTAAGTCCTATTTTGTTATACAAAAATCTAAGATCGGAATTCGTGAAACGTTTTTCAAAATATTCATTCTGAAAGTTTCCTCTAAATTGTCAATTTTTCGATTATACATAATTTAAGAAAAATGAAACCATCACACTATTTATTGGAAAAAATCTAAATGAACTTTTAAAAATAATTTTGAATGATTATAAAAGTAACCTTAAAAAATCAAACCAAAAGTGAATATAGAACTTGCAAACCTAATTAGTTTTTCAAGAAAATTGAAACCTAAACTTTACTATGTAAGTTGTAACACTTGGTTACATTCTCACTGGTTAAAAAACAAAACCCTAAAAAGGGTTGAACCAATTCGCCGCCTGATTAACCAAACCACCCCATTATATACTACTTCTTACTTTGTTACATACATACATGTAAACTCAACAACAAAACCAAACTAAAAACAAACCAACCAGACCCTCATCAGTCTTTGTTATCTTTCTTTGCAACCCTTTTACTGGTTTTTCAATCTCATGTTTAAACAGTAACACAAGAGTTGCTAAACAATATATGTTTCTTGATCATCTTTTTTTTTGAACTAATAAATATGTTTTAGTGAGTTTTAGATCATCTTTTTGTTAAAGATTTGATTTTTATTAGCTAAAAAGTAGTTTTATAATCTGGGTGTTTTTTTTATTTCTGTGTAAGTGATCAAGATTTGATTTTTATTAGCTAAAAGTACTTATTTCTTGGTGTTTTCATTTGGGTTGTGATTATTAGCTATAGCTAAAAGTGCTTTAGTTAGGGTTTATGCACATATAGTTTTTGTCTGTAGAAATGTTGTCTGAAATGAGTAGGAGGCAGATTATCGGGGAGGGTTCGTTTGGGGATGAGTTAGAGAAGGAGATAGGTATGTTGCTTCATGAACAAAGGCGCGAAGCCGATGATCATGAAAAGGAGTTGAATATGTATAGAAGTGGTTCAGCTCCACCGACTGTAGAGGGTTCGTTAAGTGCAGTAGGTGGATTGTTTGGAAATAATAATAAGAATAATAATGGTGGGAATAATAGTTTAGCGTTTTCGGAGTTTGCTGGTGGTAATGGTTTTATGTCTGAGGAAGAACTTAGGGCTGACCCTGCTTATTTGTCGTACTATTACTCGAATGTTAATTTGAACCCTAGGTTGCCACCACCACTGAAGTCAAAAGAGGATTGGCGGTTTAGTCAACGATTGCAGGGTGGTGGCGGTGGTGGTGGGGTGGGTTTAGGAGGGATTGGAGATAAGAGGAAAGCTAACCGTGCTGAAGGTGGTGGTAATGGTGGTGCTGGCGTGTCTCTTTTTTCGATGCCGCCTGGTTTTAACTCCAAGAAGCAGGAGAATGAGATTCCTGAGGCGGAGAATGTTAAGGTTTTGGCTGAGTGGGGCGGTGATGGACTAATTGGGTTGCCTGGGTTAGGACTAGGTAGCAAACAGAAGAGCCTTGCCGAGATTTTTCAGGTGATTATTTGCTTTTTGTGCTTTGATTTCTATGAAATTATGTTAGCAGAATTTCAGTTTATAGCCAGTGTTTATAAAACATTGCTTAATATTGTCGAATAATGAATATCTTGCTTGTTGGTTATGATGATTTAGGATGTGGACTAATTATTGATTTGAGAAGCATTGTTTTATATCATTGGATGTTGATTAGTTGCTTGTTTGTAAATGTGGACTTATAATTGTTTAATGCTAGTTATCAAGATCTAGAGGGTGTTTGTTTTTGTGCGGAATTTAATTATGATATAAGGTTGTAAGAAAACTAACTGTCAATAGTTGCCTCATTTGCTCATTATGCTAAGTTTGTGATTTATTTTGTTTCGAGTTTTACATTATACCGCCTTTTTGTCATGAATGCTTAAAAGTTTAAATCTGAGATGCCCATCCATTTAGTAATCCTCCTTTGGGTCACCAACACACATACCAATTTTTTCTGCAAGTGTCACCTCCTCTTAGACTTTTGTTGACTTCATGATTTCAGTTTTTTTTGGTAACCATTGTTTATGACGTTTTGGCCGACTAATCCACGTGGTGGTTCCTCTAAGTAAGTTATTATAGGAGAATCTTAATGGATTAAATTTTTTCCTAAACATTACAATTCAAAACGAGCTTCATCTTTAATTGAATTTCCTATTCTTTTTAATGGTTGGCAACTTGGCATACCAAATGAATAGAGAATGTGATGTTTAGATTTGTCTTCTGAAATTGATGACTTGATATACTGATGATCATAATTACAGTCAGCTGTAAGAACACTTGATGCAAGAGACCATGTTTTATATGATATTTCATATACTTTTGCTATGATGTCAAACAGGGTGACCTGATTATATAATGTTTTTTCAGGATGATTTGAGCCGATCAACCCCACCTTCTGGACACCCATCCAGACCTGCTAGCCGCAATGCTTTTGAAAATAACGATGAAACCTTGGGCTCCACCGCTTCCCAAACCAGCAATGGTCTGCCAACATCATACTCTTATGCTGCAGCATTGGCTGCTTCTTTATCAAGAAGCGGAACGCCTGACCCTCAACACATAGCACGTGTTCCTAGTCCAGTCCCTACTCCAATTGGTAGCAGTCGAGCCAACTCAAATCAGAACACTCAATCTCTCTTTAATGGCGGGTCGTCTCACTCGAAAGAACCAGAAGATTTAGCAGCTGCATTGTCGGGAATGAATTTATCAAACGGAGTCAAGAATCGACCTCAGTATGACCAAAATTCAGACTATTATGTTGATGGGTCGTCTAATAACATGTATGGTGGTTGGGACCCGTATTCTAACTACGGGTCAAGCGGGTATTCTGTCAATTCTCCACAAATGATGTCGGGTCAAGGCAGCAATTCAAATATGCCGCCACTTTACGAAGGAATGGAATCAAGATATGGATTGGAATCTCAAAACCCAAACAGGATGGGGAGCAGTTCTTATATCGATCCTGTGTATCTTCAATACCTTAGAACCACTGAATACGCAGCACAGATAGCCGCTCTTAATGATCCCACTATTAACAATTCATATATTGATTTGCTTCAAAAAGCATATCTTGGATCTTTATCATCACCACAAAAATCACAATATGGTGTTGGGTATGGTGGAAAGTCTGTTAGTCCTAACCACCATGGGTACTATGGGAATCCAGGCTTTGGAATGGGCTTATCATATAATGGGAGCCCATTGATGAGCCCACATCCTCACTCTCCTCGGGGACCGGGAAGCCCAATAAGACTGGGTGAACTAGGTGCACGATTTTCACCTCAAATGAGAAATCTGGGTGGGGGTGGGGGTGGGATTATGGGGCCTTGGCATCTGGATGGTGCTGATAGTTTTGGGTTGTCTTTGCTTGAAGAATTTAAGAGCAATAAAACAAAGTCTTTTGAGCTTTCTGAAATTGCAGGTCATGTTGTGGAGTTCAGGTATATGTTCACTTGTTCAGTGTGTATTTTTCATAAATTGTTTGATGCCTCGTAAATTTCTGCTTTTGAGTGGTATAAAACTACATGTATTTTTAATGTCAAATTTGTTATTTATGTATAAGTTTGTACGTCCTAAATTTTGTCTTTTTATGATGATCAGCGCGGATCAGTATGGGAGTCGTTTCATTCAACAGAAACTTGAAACTGCCACTATTGAAGAAAAAAACATGGTTTTTTCAGAAATCTTTCCACAGGCTCTTACCCTGATGACTGATGTTTTTGGAAATTATGTGATTCAGAAGGTATTATATATTTGTATATCATTCAGAATTTCTATAGTTATTCCAACTTTTTAAGAGGGCCCCACAGTATGGAACTAACTTCCACTCTTTCTTATTGACACAGTTTTTCGAGCATGGAATGCCAGACCAAAGAAGAGAATTGGCCGGAAAGCTTTTAGGCCATGTATTGACACTCAGTCTTCAAATGTATGGTTGTCGTGTAATCCAGAAGGTAATAAAAAAAAAACTTTACGCGTTTTATACTCTGTTTTTTATTTCTTCTTGCCGTCTTATAAATGTGGACTTTTCAGGCGATTGAAGTTGTTGACCTAGACCAAAAGATCAAAATGGTTGGAGAGCTTGATGGTCAAATCATGCGTTGTGTGCGTGATCAAAACGGGAACCATGTTATTCAGAAGTGCATTGAATGTGTTCCTGAACAACATATTCAATTTATCATTACGACTTTCTTTGATCAAGTTGTGACACTTTCCACCCATCCATACGGGTGCCGTGTCATCCAGGTTAACATTACTCTTATTAGTCATCAGTTAGTAGTTCTTTTAAAACAAGCACAAAAATATGTTATAAAAAAATTGTCTTGTTTTTGCAGAGGGTACTTGAGCATTGTGAGGATCAAGAAACACAAAATAAGGTGATGACTGAAATTCTTGCATGTGTTAGCATGCTTGCACAAGATCAATACGGGAATTATGTTGTACAGGTATGAAATGATACTAAATAGTTTGTATGTGATTTTCTCTGAATACATATACGCATACTTTGTATTTTGATTGTTAATTTATTGGTTTGTGTTTATAACAGCATGTATTAGAACATGGAAAGCCAGATGAACGTTCCATAATAATCCGTGAATTGGCTGGAAAGATTGTTCAAATGAGTCAACAGAAGTTTGCATCAAATGTTGTTGAGAAATGTTTGACTTTTGGTGATGCTAGTGAACGGCAACTTCTTGTCACTGAGATGCTTGGTACCACTGATGAAAATGAGCCTCTTCAGGTTTGCTACTCTTAAAATAAATGATATGCACTTTTTTTGTTATTTAAAATTCTTTTTATAAGTCTTGTATTTATTTTTTAATGATTTGTGCCACTTTTTTAGGCAATGATGAAGGATCAATTTGCGAATTATGTTGTGCAAAAAGTACTGGAAACTTGTAGTGATCAAGAACGCGAGCATATTTTGTCACGAATCAAAGTTCATCTGAATGCACTTAAGAAATATACGTATGGGAAACATATTGTTGCTCGTGTAGAGAAACTTGTTGCTGCCGGTGGTAAGTTGTCACTTTGCTTTTTTGTATTTGCTTCCAACCTGAAAAGTAGAGAGGTAGCAAAATAGGTGGGGTCAGGTAACTGGTCAACGCAGGTTATATGGCTTCAAACAGGTTGGGCTAAACGCATCTAACACTTTTTTGCCTTTTCTGTTTTTGAAGGGTTTTAATGAACATAAATAATCCCTATGTCTTAGTTTTAGATGTTAGGACATTCATAAATTTATGAATTTACAATACTTTATGAATACTAAACTTCTTAAACTTACCCCTGGAAGGTATAAATAACGAGGTATAAGTACATTATAATGACTATTTTGTTTAAATAATAACCTCTTCTAGAATTCACTTATAATGAAAGTCATTCAGTGCATTTTTATAAGTCGTATAGGATATTTTAAACCGTTGGAAACACTTTATATTTATGTCCTATTTGTTTATGATTTTAGAAAGGAGAATTGCTGCCCAGTCATCACACGGTGGATAGGAGGCGTAGGAAGAGTTGTACAGCTAACAGAGGCTAGTTGGAAAAAGGTAAGTGGGCGATGGCTATATGGTGCCTATTTGCAAATTGAAGTGTTACTTGTACTAGAAGAAGAAAAACTGTAAATGGCGTAGTTTTTAAGCGGTGTATACAATAGTCGAGGCTCATGTTTCCTTAGAAAGGGTGTAAAAAATGAGTGAAGAAAAACTAGTTTTGTTATTACCACGTGACTGTACAAAAATTGTCGCCCTATGTTGGAGAGTTGGATTGTTGCCTTATGTATCGTATTTAAACAGTTTTTTTATGCATCTGAGAATGTCTCTTTGAATATGTGTATATTTTCTTGGTTCCTTCATTCTTACGTTTCTATGCATGTTTGATTTTTAGTTTTTTTGTGCTTTGGCCATGCTAGGAGTTGTTAATCTTTGCCTGCTAGGTGGTAAGTGTTCTACGCATTGTCGTTGGTTTAGATAATGTTTCAAACGGGTTTGAGTCAAAACTGGTATTTATAACGCCAGCAAAATAGGTCAGGTTACTTTTACCCTGAAGCCTTGTCCTTTCAAAACTTGCCGACTTGGTGTGAAAAATTTAATATTCAAGCTCTAATCAAAATAGATTTGACTTTGCCTTTAGAAATTGTTGTCTTTTTCTGTTTGACGCATTCGAATAGTTAACCTAAAGTATTCAATTTATAAACTGACGGGTTAATATTGCTATATCTGCCCAGTCCCTTGGTGTCTATTTTGGTATGGTTGTACATTGAACTAAGAACCTGAATATAGTAGGATTGGACCCCCATGCGTTTTGACATTTGTTGATCCCTAACATAATTTTGGTTTTCAGTTCATTGGTTCAATATGGTATTTAACTCAAATCTAGTTACATACACCGTGAGTTTATTATTCTTGAAACTTAAAAGTGATTATGTTTTGGGTTTATACAACTTTGCTAAGAGCAGTTACATTAATAACGCCCAACCGACGTTAAATTGAAAAAGGTGGGCGTTATATGGTGTTAAATTGATGGGAGGGTCGCGTTATAACGGCGTTAAATGGTTCAAGTTAAGCCCATAACGGGCGTTAAATGTTAAAAAAAAAAATCATTTCACCTCCTTAAACTATTTCAAATAAATTTTCACTTACACCCCATCAACATATTTAAATTCAAATTTAAATTATACTTGTTAATTCTGGGCGGGATAAATTCAAATTCAAATTTGAAATTTAAAAATCAAATATGAGTGGGATTGACTCAAACTCCAAATCAACTCTGCCTATATATACAACTCCACCAGAGTTGTTTAGAACACACAACACACACAAATTACACACACAACTCACAAAAAAAAAATGTCTCGCAAAGATTTTTCGCAAAGATTTTTCTCAAAGAATTCCTGATCCAGAAAAGTTGCGGAAACCCTTTCCAACTCCAAATCAGCTTCGGAAACCAGCTTTCCAACTCTACCGAGTTTGAAGCTTACTCAACACCACTGAATCTGTCTTTCCGGTTTTCCAACCGAAAATGTATTTTAAACTCTCCACCGTGAACAATCCAATTGTTCCAACTCACATGTGAACAAATTCCACAGGTGGATCTTCAAAACAACCCCACGGGTTAAGTGAGGCTTCCTTCGTCAACTAGAACAAGATATTGAAAACGGTAGGGAGATTATGGAAGAGCAGACACGCGAGGAAGTTGCTCGTCGTGAGCAAGAAGCAAGGGAAGGTCAGTATCTTCAAGACAACAACTTCGACATAATGGAGACTCGGCTCTTTAATGGCGAGTTTAATTCACCTTCAAGTTCTGAGGGTTGGGTCTCAGATGATTCGTTTTTTTAAGTTTTAGTAGTTTTATTTTCATCAATATGCGTTATAGTTTTAGTATGTTAATGTAATTCGTGTTTACCGTTTAATGTAATTTGTGTTTAATGTTAAATGTGATATGTTTTTTAATAAATGAAGTGTTTGTTTTAGTTTAGGGGTTGAAATTGAAAATATGAAATGTTAAAGTTTAACTTGGGATGTTATTGATGTGGGTGTTTTTTGGAGATGTTAAGGTGAAATGTGTAAATGACATACATTGGTCCTTTTCAACATTTTTTTTTTTTCCCTGTTCTCATTTAGTTCCAACCAGTTGAACAGCCAGTCACCCATCTCCCTGAAAGTTAAGTTAACGAAGATATGCAAAGGGAAAATGATATGCGTTACATGCACCAGAACTTACAGGAAAACATAAAGCTCCAAAGACAAATCTTTTCAACTCATTAACATAGCAAAATAGCCCGGCAAACAGATATTGATGTGATTAACAAAATTCAATGAGTGTTGTTACACTTGAACATGGGAATTATGATGAACAAGAAATGTAATACATTTTATATGTTCAGAATTTCTAAATCTACAAATCGTCATCATCGTCGTTGATCTTTTGTCCAAATCCTTTTGGCCCTGCCCTCGCTCTTACTCTCTTTTTCTTACCGCCTTTCTTTGCTTTCTCTGCCTCTTCTTTTTCAAACTTCTCTTTCTCCCTTTTTGTTAAGTAATCTGTTACAGCTATGTAGATAACCTGAACAACACAAAAACACACACTTTATTATATTGAATGAATGTACACTTTGACTTCTAAAATCAACATGCCACTATTGGAAAGAAAAATATTTTATCACATCAATTTCGATTAATACATTTAAACTATATAAAATATGTATTGACTTACGTTTCAAGTCAACATGGCACTTCGGGAAGTAAAAAAAGAAACTACATTGGCTAAAGATTTCGTCTAACTTCTCTCATTTTCTGTTTGTGATAACTTACAAAAATTTATAACCGAGTTATCGAAGTTTCTATAAGACGAAGAAATGAGATCAAATTCATTGATCTCAGCTCTTGTCTCAAAACATTTATGCATTTCCCGTCATCAAAGTTTTAAAGATGTTTCTAAACATTTATATAGTACACAGTTTGAGTTTTGAAGTCAGCATACCACTATTAGAGACTGTAATTCTCACCACATTTGCAAATTTTGCAATAACATGTTAAAAAGTCTAATGGTGTTATGTCAAATAATTGATTTTACATAACTCTTAACCTAATTTCTAACTTTCAGGAAAGTTTATAGTTTGACTTTCTAAGTCAAACATGTCACATATAAAAACTCAAATTCAGCACTAATCCACTACACATTAAACCAAAACTTATACCTCTATTTAATAATTCAGTACAAACTATATTGGGTATTTGAAATTTCTCTATAATCTCAACAAACTGACATGAAATTCAAAACCAAAATTAAGTCAAACTGACTTACCTCAAACTAAAACCAACATTATGCTAAAAAAAAACTTGCCCTTTAACCATAAACCAAAACCCATTTAAAAAGGGTGTATAGAGTATACCTTACCCCAATAGTTAAAACTGATAACCCAACAAAAGCAATAGTCAAAAGAACGGAAATAACGACAGATATCCCATCTCCGTTATCGGCAACGGTGCCAACAACTTGATCAGAAGTATTTGCTTCTGAGATTATGAAAACATCATTTTGAGTGGTGCGTATTGGGTAAATTACAGTGGCGCGTGAGGGGTGGCGAATGTGGTTGGTTCTTATTGGTGATTTAATGAGTGATGGTTTTATGGGATTGTGTTTGAGAAGTGGGAGTGATGGAAGAGATGTGAGTGAAGTGGTTAACATGACCACCATTGTTTTGTTTCATCTGTTTTTTGAGCCACATATTTGAAGTTTTGAATGGGTAATGTTGGTTATAATGGATCGGGTTTGGAACCATTGGGTTTGGACTTTGGACAAAGCCCTTTTTTTTAATACAACCTCAGTCTCTAAATAACGTGTGGTTTGTTTTTTTTTTAAACACTTTTTTCCTCTTTTCACTTTCTTTAGAGCACAAGGTATGGGAACTTTTAACATGCCAATGGTTCATTTTTCATGCCATTGGTGAGCCAAACCATACCACTACTTGGTGCCATTGGTGAGCCAAAGGTATTTGAGTCATTCCAATGGCTCAAGCCATTTGTGATATTTGGTGGTTTTTTTGTTTTGTTTTTTTTGTGTATTGTGAGTGATTGAGTATTTTTAGTGGGGTATTTTGTGGGACCCAATAACATGTTAGTAGTGTATTATGAGGGAGGGTGTTTTAGTTATTGGTGAGTTATTGGGATGTGTATGATGTGGCGCTGAGGTGACATGTCAATAACGTGTTATTGGTATCAACGATACCTTGTGCTCTTGTTTGAAGGAAGGTAGATGTTTTTGTTTTTTTTTTTGCAGACATAAATGCTTCTTTACACTTATTTTCTCTTCTAAATTTCATACATTGTCTTTCACTTTTTACCTCTTCTTTCACAAAACCTACATCTCTTTCTCAGTATCTTACATCTTTTTTACGTTTCGTCTGTTTTTTTACGTTTTCGCCCGTTTTTTTTACGTTTTCGCCCGTTTTTTTACGTTTTCGTTCGTTTTTTTACGTTTTCGTCCGTTTTCTTACATTTCCGCCCAATTTCTTAAGTTGTCGTCTGCTTTATTACGTTTACGTTCGGTTTTTTATGTTTTCATCCGTTTTTTACGTTTTCTTCTGTTTTTTACGTTCTCATCTGTTTTTTTACCTTTCGTCCATTTTCTTACGTTTTTGTCCGTTTTCTTACGTTTTCACCCATTTTTTACACTTTCATCCGTTTTTTTTACGTTTTCGTCCGTTTTCTTACGTTTTTTTTTTTATTTTTTTATTATTTTTTTTTTATTATTTTTTTTTACGTTTTCGCCCATTTTTTATGTTATGTCCTTTTTTTAGTATGTTTTCGTCCGTTTTCTTACGTTTTCGTCCGCTTTTTTACGGTTTAGTTCGTATTTTATATTTTCTTCTGTTTATTTTACATTTTCATGCGTTTTCATATGATTTTATAAGTTTTTTGTACGTTATTCTACGTTTTCTTACGCAACAAAACGTAAGATAATATAAGAAAACGGACGAAAACGGATGAAAACGAAAGAAAACGGACGAAAACGTAAAAAAACAGTCAAAAACGTAAAAAAATAGACGAAAACGTAAAAAACGGTCGAAAACTCAAAAAACAAACAAAAACGTAAAAAAGGATGAAAACGGACGAAAACGTAAGGAAATGGACAAAACGTAAAAAAAGAGGAAAACGTAAGAAAACGAACTAAAACATAAAAAATGGAAGAAAACGTAAAAAAACATACGAAAACATAAAAAAACAAACAAAAACGTAAAAAAGGTTGAGAACGTAAAAAAACCGACGAAAAAATATATAGAGGACGAAAACGTAAAAAAATGGACGAAAGTATAAAAAAAGGACGAGAACGATAAAAAACAAAAGAAAACATAAAAAATGGACGGAAACGTAAAAAAATAGACGAAAACGTAAAAAAGTAAAGAAACAGATGAAAACATAAAAAATGGTCGAAAACGTTAAAAAACAGATGAAAACCAGACAAAAACGTAAAAAAGAGAGATGAAAACGTAAAAAAACAAATGAAACGTAAAAAAACAAATGAAAACGTAAAAAAATAGATGAAAACGTAAAAAAAGGACAAATACGTAAAAAAAGAGTCGAAAACTTGAAAAAAGGGTCGAAAACTTAAAAAAAGAATACAAAAACGTAAAAAACAGACGAAAATGTTAAAAATAGTCGAAAACGTAAAAAATACCAAAACGTAAGAAAACCATTGATCCATTTGACCCATATGACAAGAGGATTTATAGCACAAAAAAAAAAGAAAAAAGAAGAAAAAAAAAGAAAAAAAAAATAGTACTTCAATAACACAAAAAACAAACAGTATTCTTGCATGCAGATGAAGACTTTAGATGTGCCTCTTCTTCTGTAGACATGGTTTGCAGATGAAGAGGTAAAAGCTCTGAAAAAACAACGACACCTAAGTGTCCACTGTTGACTTTTAAAGTCTTCATTTTTTAACTTTGACCTTAAATTATTTTGTTTGTGTTATGTAATACTTGATGCAAAATATATGAATAAATTAGGTTATAAATGTATATTCCTTGGTATAATTTTCCTTAAGTATTGCATAACACAAATAAAATAATTTAAGGTTAAAATTGGAACAAAAAAAAAGACTTTAAAAGTCAACACTGGACATTTATTTAGGGACGGAGGGAGTAACATTTTTTGGTTTAGGTTAATAAATATAAAGTATCGTTTAGTACGCGAACTAAAAATTGTTTTAGTATGCACATTTTTGTGACACGTCACATAAAAAACAGTGACATGTGTCATATTTTAAAGTATGACACGTCATCCAAACGTGCATATTAGAAAACTTTATAAAAGTTTGTAACATTTTTTAGTTCACCACAAAACGGGTACTTTAGAAAAACTTCATTGCGATTTAATAACCTCAACCCAATATTCTTTCACGCAACTATACTCTACTCATGTGAGTAGGGCCGTAAACGAACTGAACGTTCAGTGAACATTTCATGAACGGTTCGGTAAAAAGTTCGGTTATGTTCGTTTATTTATTAAATGAACGAACATGAACAATATTTTACGATCGTTTAGTTAAATGAACGAACATGAACAAGAGTCACGTCCGTTTATTTATGTTCGTGAACGTCCGAATATGCGTTCGTTAACGTTCGTTTATGTTCATTACTTCATTTATTTATTTATGTTCGTATATTAAATCTTTTAATTGTATAATTTTTAAATTAGTTTGTTTAAACAAAACGACACTTATAAAACAATATTAGATGCATAATTTAATAAAGTTTATGATTGTTTCTCAATGTGCATTTATGTTCGATCGTTTATGTTCGCTAGCGCTTAGTGTCTTAATGAACGAACATAAACGAACATGAACGACTCATTTTCTTAATAAAAGAACATGAACAAGAAATTTCGTCCATTTAAGCGTTCGTGTTCGTTTATTTGTCCGGTTAAAATTAAATGAACGAACATGAACAAGGCTCCGTTCGTGTTCGTCCGGTTCGTTTACAGCCCTACATGTGAGACATATTTTACACAACTATACACTAGTTATAGTGCTTGGTGTGGTGGCGTTGTGGTCGCACTAACGAACCTATGGCGCCGCCATAGGATACTGTTGTATGCGTTATAGCTGAAGCTTTAAGGATATGGTCCAACGGGAAAAAAAGAGTAGAGCGGCAAAAGAAATGTGAACTAATCAACACCATAAATACGTATGAGGACTTAAAATTTGTCAGTTAGATACGTGACTTAAAATTTGTTAGTTAGATACGTATTTGATCAACGCCGCAAAAGAAAAGATCCGACAAAATTAACGGTTATAGTTTAGTTAGTTTTAATTTTTATGTATTTGTCGTTGCGCATTTTCTTTTAGTTATAATTCATATTTTAAGTATATCATATTTGAATGTTATATTAAAATGTATTTGTTTGAAAAAATGAAAAATAAAATAAAATCTGAGACCCAAATTTTCCTATAAAAAGTTATTGGGGGAGGGGCATTTTTCGGGTTGTTATAACTATGTTATAGCTCAAAAGCACGTGACGGTATAACACACTCCCACACGTAGCACTTTTGGAGAGCATGGTGCAATTTATTATGTGCGCGTTATAGGGCCATTTTGGTGCCCAATACATTCGTATAACGGTTATAGCTGCACCGCATGTGTGTTATAGGTTATGCGCAGGAGTATAACGAACGCGTGTCTTTTTTAGTGTAAATTAAATAAAGTGGGTTCATTGTACCTATAACTTGGGTTATACTTGTGAGGGTGTATTTCAGTTTTTGTGTTATAGAAATGTTAGGATAAAATCTGACGTGACACATGGATAACTCGAGGATAACCCAAGCTGCAGCTAGCCCTCGAGTGCTAGGTGAAATACGGGTTATTCGCACGCCATGTCAGTTTTTACTGATTGATGCAAAACCGTCAAGTTATCTCACGCAAGCTAGCCACTTGTGAATGACCAACCGTAAGAAACTCAAAACAGCTCAGAAACCAAATGCAATTTAGATCAGAGGAATATAGGGAATTCCGGTCGCTTAATCCCACTGAGGATGAATTGGTGTATAAACACTTGATCAGATGATAGAATGATCACTAAGGATAGTGATCAATAAGGATTTTGAAATATAATTACCTAAAGAAAAGATTAAATTACAGTGACTAAAATGCAATTTAAAAGAAATTTAAAAATTAAAATATATTAAATAAACGCTATCACTATTTTTACAATGATGTTTTAGTGATTTATAAAATAAAATGACTTAAATAAACTATTTTAACTAAAACATAAACTTAAATTATCTAAAAACTAGATTTAAAATGAAAACGTACGTTATTTATAAAAATTACGCGAGTGCGCAAGCAAAAACGTAAAATTTATGAAATAAAAGACCTACAAGTGTAAAAACAATTTTATTACGTACTATATGACAAAAGAAAATTTTAGAAAGAAGATTTATATTTTTTAGACTTTTATATTTTTTATTATGAATTAATTAAGATTTTATACTAATTAAATGTTTAAAAATACTAAAACTATTTAGAAAAATCTGAATTTTTTTTATAAAATACTTAATACTAATACAAATTAAAGAAAAATACAAATGATGAAAAAGCTGCTCTAAATAAGCTAGAAATAAGCAATTAAGCTCGTATAAGCTAAATGAACAAGGAAGACTTATGTATTAAATAGTGTAAAAGAAAACTGAAAAAGTCCCTAGGGCAGATGGTGTGTGTGTGGTGTGGTGAGTCGGGTGGCTGTGGTTCAATCCCAGCCGCCTTTTGCTAACTTTTTATTTTTGACTTTTCTTTACAAACTTATTAAGCTACTAAAAATGAGCACTTTTCACAACTACAACTTTTTATGAAAATGACCAATAAGCTCAGTTTGAGCTTATTTTCTCAACAAAGAAGTAGGAAAATGGATTAAAGAACAAGATAATAGCCAAATGGCTTATAAGCTAATAATTAAGCAAAATGAGAAATGGAAATAAGTTGAATACTGATAATAAGCTAGTGTTACAAATGAAAAAACAAAATGACTTGAAAATAAGCACTAGATAAGCAAAATAAGCACAAAATACACTGGTATGCACAAGACACTTTGTAAATCACTATGCACCTTTAAGCTTATTTTTAAGCACTAAGATAAGCTAGAAATTTAAAACAAACACTTGAACTAATAAGTTGACCAAATAAGCTATCCAAAAAGCTAAAATTATCACCTTTGTTCATTGGAGAGCTTTTGGTGAGCTTATTAAAAGCTGAAAAACAATCGAGTATAACTCAGTATATCGAGTATAACTCTGTGTATACCGAGTTAAATGGACAAAACAATAAGCTGAGTGCAACCTTATCAAACAAGCTTCAAATTGGAAATTTAAGCTTAGGACTCAAAGATGGCTTGGTTAGCTTCACAAAAAACTAAAAATCACAAGCTAAAGTTAACTAGTGAGCTTGTGCCAAACTTGTGAATTCGACCATAAAAGTACAGAGCATTTTTGACTTTTTAAGAAAATGAAACAAAGTTGACTTTTATGAATTTGTAACTGATTCTATGGACTTAATATGTTATAATAAGCTATGATAGGATGAAATTAAGCTACTATATCAAGTTATAAGCTTATGTGATGAGATTTGCAATGTAAACTCTTAACAGTTATCAAGTAAGATAAATTTAAAACTAATTTTGACTTTTTACTAAACAAAGACTGATTTTTATGTTTAAACTGAAATGTTAGGTACTAATATGACATACAGCAATCAAGAGCAAAGGCTTGAACCAACTCTAACATGGTTTACTCAGTTTATCCAAACACCACTTTTAAAATCAAGTTATAAAGCTTATAATGCTAAAACAAGTTTATAGACCAAGTAATCTATTGATAAACTTATATTAACTACAATGAAACATAATTAAACTAATATTAGCAAGAATTAACCACTTATACTAAAAATTTCAAACTTTTAAGAAATTTCTTACAATTTGAATCCGTGCACAAATTGAGAACTGAGGCCTGAAAACACAACCTATAGCTTTCCAAAAAGCTCTAAACCAAGGCCATCCAAAATCTACCTTGCTCCAGCTTTCTTGCATGTTTCACCATTGATTTTTATTTTTTCTTTATTTTCTTGGTATTTTTGTGAATTTTCTGTTTTTAATACTAAACAAAGTTTTAGAGTTTCTAAAAGCTTGAATAAGCTTTATAGGAGCTTACATGGGCTATATCAGTCCATAATAACATCTACAAACAACCTTTGATCATTCATGAGATTTTTAAAATAAGGAAAATTTGCATAATCTGAGATATAACTTAATACTGGAATTAATGTTTCACAAATACTTTATTATAACATAAAAACTTGAAATACAGAGTTTTAAGATTAAAACATACACAGGAATTGAAATTTAAGCTAAAACGACTTAATAAAATGAAAATTACACTAGATATGTTTCTTCTCTGCTTCTCCCTCTTTCTTTATAGCATTTTGAGACTCCCACTTGATTCTCAACATATCCCATCAACAATCTTGTCCATTGATTGAGTCAAAGTAATCTTAGCCTTTAATTTGGATTTTGGCGCCAAAAGTGCAAAATGGTTGCTTGAGACAGTTTCAGAGTAATTAAAGAAGTTTGGGATGTTATGTGAGGTGGAGGGGACAATATGTGAAGTAGTCATGGAGTAGGAGTGATTTGGAAAGCAAAACAGAGGTTTGTGAGTGCTACAGTAAACTGCTATGGTGGGGATGCATTAATTGGTTGTGGGCTGGTGTATAGGTGGAAAGGGGATGGTATACAGGTGTTAGGGGTGAGGTGGAAAGGTGAAAACAAGTGGTGAAAACCACTGGTTTTGCTTAAACAACCATGGGGGAGAAGAAGCTACAGTAGGGCGGTATTATCTGTTTTAAAATTTGGGCCGGGTTATGGTTTTGGGCTTGGGTTTGGTATTAATAATAAAGAGGATCCGTTTGGTGTAGCTTAATAACCCAAGGACTAAAACTGCAATTCTGCCAAAGTTAAGGGACCAATTTTTGCCAATCTTCCATAGTTCTTACAAGGACCAAACCTGCCATAAATAAATAGTACAAGGACCAATGATGATTATTTTCCATTTTTAAATGTCCAAGGACCATTTTTGCCATTTTTTAAAAGTTAAGGGACTAAAGTTGTAATTTTGCCATTTTAAATTTCAAGGACTTGTTTTGACAACTTTATGAATCCCTAAGGACTTAAAATGATACTTTTCTTATTTTGATATACCAGGGACTGTTTTTGACAACTTTTTAAACTTGGGGGACTAAAACTGCCAATTATGCAAACTTGATACGTTTTTCACCATATTTTGATGTTTTTGCATTTAAAACATATAAAACACTTGTTTGTGATATTTTCATCATTTTGATGTATTTCAGAGTGTTTTCAGATGTTTTTGGCATTCTAAACAGTATAAAAATGATGAGTATTTAGACACTCATCAATCCCCCACACTAAGATATTGCTAGTCCCTAGAAATGATTTGAGAAAAATTAATGGATTTTATCTCTTTACCAAAAGCCATTACTTTTGGAGTAGCCAATTGTTTTAGTTCAAGTAAGAACTTTGGTACAATGATAACCAAATGATTTTGAGCAAATCATAAGCTTTCAACGGATTTGATTTGTCTTTACCCGAAGCCGTTTGCTTCTGGACTAGCCAACTCTTAGATAAATTATCAATATTATCTTTGGTGAGCCGAATACCAATTATGGATTTCCAACTGCCTTTACCACAAGCCATAACCTTGCGGGCTAGCCAACTTTTCACTAGTTTAAAGATATGGTGAGCTGAACACCATACAATTTTGGGCAAATTGCAAGCCATTAACGGATTTGAGATATCTTTACCAAGAGCCGTTTGCTCCTGGATTAGCCAATCCTTTTGTTTATTAGGCAAGGCGGACTGATAACCATAATCTGAGTAAGTGAAAAACACTTACTCCAAAAAAATTTTGGCCAAAAATGGGGAAATTAGGCGGTATAATTACATGATAAAATTCGTGAGAATTCCCCACACTTAGAAATGAATATTGCCCTCAATATTCAAAGTACCGGCGGTTATGCCGAAACATAGAACATAAAAGGGAAATACTACGACCATTATTTTGCTTTTGATATATACACATTTTTTTTAAGTGATTAATATATACAACAATGGGCAACTCCCCACACTAGGGTGGTAGAAAGGGGATAAGAAGACGTAAACATGGGTGAAAACCCATATGGTGTGTGCTACTGTTTTTGATTCCCGAGTCACTAGCTTGACTCGATCCCCGCATTCATTGGTTCATGGGGAATGTTTGTAGATCCGGGACAATCACGGGTGGAATGTCCTCTCCAAAGTAGTTCTTTAATCGATGACCATTTACTTTAAAATTTGGACCATCAGGCTGAGATAACTCAATGGTGCCATAAGGATAAACCTTAGTGATAGTAAATGGACCAGACCAACGGGACTTGAGCTTTCCCGAGAATATCTTCAATCTTGAATTGAAAAGAAGGACTCGATCACCAACGTTGAAAACGCGGTTCTTGATTTTAGAGTCATGAATCTTTTTTGTCTTTTGTTTGTAGATCAAAGAGTTCTCGTATGCTTGATCACGAAGTTCATTTAGTTCATTCATTTGAACTTTTCTGTGATCACCAGCTGTCTGTATATCGAAGTTTGCATGTTTTAAGGCCCAGTAAGCCTTGTGCTCTAGTTCAATAGGAAGATGACATGCCTTTCCGTACACTAGCTTATATGGAGTACACCCAATTGGTGTTTTGTAAGGTGTACGAAAGGCCCAGAGTGCGTCATCCAGTTTATCCGACCAGGATGCACGATTTTCACCTACTGTCCTTTCAAGGATTCTTTTAATACCACGGTTTGAAACTTCCACCTGCCCACTTGTTTGGGGGTGGTATGCAGTAGATAGACGGTGAGTAACACCATACTTTTGCATGACTCTTTCAAATTGGTCATTGCAAAAATGTGTACCACGATCACGATTATCGCGGAGTTCCAAACCGGCAAAAGGGATTTTAAAAACTTCACAACAACTCGGGCATCATTGGTAGGTAAAGCTTTTGCTTCAACCCATTTTGACAAATAGTCAACAGCCACGAGTATGTATTTGTTTCCTAGAGAAGATGGAAATGGCCCCATAAAGTCAATACCCCAGATGTCAAATATCTCACAAAATTGAATGGCGTTTTGTGGCATTTCATTTCTTTGAGATATATTTCCGTGACGTTGACAAGCGTCACATGTTTTGACAAAATCGTGGGCATCCTTATAGATTGTGGGCCAATAAAACCCGGAATCAAACACCTTTTGGCGGTGTAGTTTGGACTATGATGGCCCCGGTGGGTCCAGCATGGCAAGCTTTGAGAATGTCAAGAGCTTCCTGTCCATAAACACACCGTCGGATGACTTGATCCGCACAGATTTTGAACAAGAAGGGGTCGTCCCGGTAATGTTTAACATCTTTGAAGAATTTGTTCTTCTGTTGGGTCGACATCCCTTTCACAATGAAGTTACCCGCATGGTAATTTGCGAAATCAACAAACCATGGGGTAGAAGAGTTTCCATGAAAAGAAACCGCATTGAGTGTCTCGAGAGGAAATGTTTCATTTATTTCCTTTTTCTCGAAAACATCTTGATGTGGGTTTTCTAATCTGACAGATGATCGCCAGCCAAGTTCTCGCTCCTTTTTTATCACGTATGATGATATCAAATTTCTGGAGGAGGAGAACCCAACGGAGCAATCTCCGCTTTGCATCTTGTTTTGCAAAGAGATATTTGAGAGCCGAGTGATCCGTATACACCACACATTTGGTCAAGATTAAGTATGGCCGAAACTTCTCAAATGCATACACCACGGCTAATAGCTCTTTTTCCGTGGTGGTGTAATGAGTTTGAGCTTCAGTCATAGTCTTACTTGCGTAGTGAATAGGCTGAAAATGCTTAGCTCTACGTTGCCCTAGGACTGCACCGATAGCAAAATCACTTGCATCGCACATGAGCTCAAAAGGCAAGTCCCAGTCGGGAGCAACGAGAATGGGTGCTTCAGTAAGCTTTTTCTTTAATGTTTCAAAAGCTATGATGCACTCGGGTGAGAAGATAAAAGGAGCATCTTTTTCAAGAAGATGGGTCATAGGCCGGGCGATTTTTGAGAAATCTTGTATGAATCTGCGATAGAAACCGGCATGACCTAGAAAACTCCTAATACCTTTGACGGTAGTAGGATGAGGCAGTTTAGCAATAACATCGACTTTTGCTCTATCGACCTCAATCCCGTTTTTTGAAATCTTATGGCCAAGGACTATGCCTTCTTTGACCATAAAGTGACTTTTCTCCCAATTTAGACAAAGATTGGTGTCTTCACACCGTTTGAGCATTTTATCTAGATGGGAGAGACATGTTTGAAACGAATCCCCAATGACCGAGAAGTCATCCATAAACACCTCCATTGTTTCCCCGATCATGTCGTGGAAAATGGCCATCATACATCGTTGGAACGTGCCAGGAGCATTACATAAGCCAAAAGGCATACGTCTGTAGGCAAAAGTTCCGTATGGGCAGGTGAATGTAGTTTTATCTTGATCCTTTAGATCAATGGGGATCTGAAAGTACCCCGAGAAACCATCAAGGAAACAATAGTATTCATTCCCTGCTAATCTCTCAAGCATTTGGTCTATAAAGGGTAGAGGAAAATGGTCTTTACGGGTAGCGTCATTCAACTTACGATAGTCAATGCAAACACGCCATCCCGTAACCAGACGAGTTGGAATTAACTCGTTATCTTCATTTGTGACAACAGTTATGCCACCTTTTTAGGAACACAATGAATTGGACTAACCCAAGGACTATTCGAGATCGGGTAAATCAATCCTGCATCAAGAAGTTTGATAACCTCCTGTTTGATAACATCATGGATTTTTAGATTTACTCTTCTCTCGATGTTGAACTGCTGGTTTGAAGTCATCCTCCATCAAGATTTTGTGAGTACAAAATTCGTGGTTGATACCCTTAATGTCTGAGAGTTTCCAAGCAATTGCTTGCTTGTGTGACTTCAAGACCTTTATGAGAGCAACTTTTTCATCTTTACTCAAATCTCTAGCAATAATGACGGGTAATTTATCATCACCCTCAAGAAATGCATACTCGAGATGAGGAGGTAAGTCCTTAAGCTCAAACTCAGGAAATTCTTCGCTTTCTCAACCTGACTTGACTTCCTTGTTATGAAGTTTGACAAGAGGGAGCGGAGGAGAAGTGTCCTGATTTAACAACTTCTTTAGAAGAATATCTCCCTCCAGACTAATCTCATTTTGATTAATCTCATCTGTAATTGAATCACTAGTGTGAGGGGTGATGATGGATCATCATTAAGCAACTTCTCAATGAGAAGTATGTCCCCCTCAATGTCAATTGGAGCGTGATCAATTTCCCATGGAACATAATCACTAGCCAAGTATGCTTCAATCTCTTCCAAGATGAAGTCACTTTCCTCAAAAGGAGTGAGAGAAGGAGTAGAATTGGCGATGATAGGTCGAGATGAATGAGTGAGATTATCACTCGAAGAATTATGATCATAACCAAGAACTTCTTGAGAGTACTCTTCAGAAGCAACATCAATGATATCTATTCGGTTAACCGAATCAGAATCATAGTTTGCGGAGTACCTCGAAGTTTGATCAAGGTTAAAAGTGACAGCTTCATTACCAACACGTAATGTGATTTCTTGCTCAAATACATCAATGAGAGCACGCCCGTTCTCGGAATCCTCGACCAACAATGAGAGGAACCCGATGATCGGCATCAAAATCAACAACCACGAAGTCAACTGGAAAATGGAACTTTCCTACTTTCACAAATACGTCCTCGGCAATGCCAAGAGGACGGGATATTGTACGATCTGCAAGCTCGAGAGTCATGCATGTAGGAGTAAGGTCCGGAAGAGAAAGTTTCTTCAAAACTGAATGAGGCATCAGGTTTATGCTTGCACCAAGATCGGCTAAGGCAAAGCATTCAACCATTCCTGGAAATACACAAGGTAAGAGAAATTTTCCGGGATCTCAAGCTTTTCTCGAAGCTTCTTCAGGATAACTGCAGAGCAGTTCTCGTTAAGAGGAGTTTTAGCCATTTCAAACAGCTTTTCCTTGTTGCTTAACATGTGTTTGAGAGTTGATGCAAACTTGGGCATCAGCATGATAGCATCCGCAAAGCTTATGTCAAAATGTAATTCTTGGAAAATTTGAAAGAATTTGTCCATTTGATGACTGGCTTTTTCACGGAGCTTTTGCTCATTCAAACGTGATGGATAAGGAATAGAAGATTTGGATTTGGTATTTTCAACGGGAGCTACAGGTGGTTCAAAAACAACTCCTGGATTAGATTTGGGTTTCTGGACAACTTGAGGCTGGACATTGTTGGTACCTCCATTATTAATAGGAAGTTCCTTGTCCTTTGTCGCCTTGGTAGCCTGACTCATTTCTCCTAGTGGAGGAGGCATTGGAGTCATAGGTCCATTGTGTGTCCTAGGTGCACTTTCCACTACCTTCGGGAGAGAAGAAGAAGAGGTAGTAGGAATAGCGGGTCCATTGTATGAAACACCACTTCTAGTTGTGATCGCTTTAGCATCGCCCCTCGGGTTAGCGATCGTGTTGCTCGGAAGTTTTCCCGAGCCCGAGGGTTGATCATTTAAAGACTTTTGAGATCGCAATCTGGCTGACCAACAACCTGTTCATTTCATCTTGGGATTTCATGAACTTCTTCAATAACTCATCGATGATGGTACCTGGAGGATGTGGAGGGAAATTCTGAGGTCGGATGTTTTGATTATGACCTTGTTGTTGAAAATTCCCTTGATTAGGATTCACATTCCCCTGAAACTGATTCCCTCGATTGAAATTGTTTTGATTAAGGTTCCCTTGATGTTGGAAACCTTGATTGGGTCCAGGATAGAAATTACCTTGGTTTTGATAACCTTGGTTAATTCTAGGTTGATTCGATTCGGTTGGGATTCTGGTTAAAACCGGTGGTGCCGATAAGTGTTAGCACGGTAGTTTGGTTCATTTTGAGGACGGTATTGATTACCTCCTTGATGTGAAGTACCGGCTATAGCATTAGCTTCAAACGGACTACCATCGGTGGCAGTACAGTTGTAGTATGCATGAGGACCACCACAAGTAACACAAACTTCAACTTTCTTCACTTCACCATGTGATGGTGTTTGAGTGAAAGTGACTTTCTTCTGGTTAGCAAGAACCAAAGCCTGAACAATATCCGTGAGTTTGTCAATCTTAGCATCGGTGCTAGATGTACTCACAGGTGATGAAGTAGAAGGTCCAGATTAGACTGAGTCGATATGTCTTTGTGCGGAAAGAGCGGACCTGGGACTTGTTTTCAATGATTTGTAAGGCTTCTTTTGTGGTTTTGCTAAGGAAATTACCTCCTGCGGAGGCATTCAAAGAGTCTTGGTCAGCTTGTCTCCGACCATTGTAGAAAGTATCCATTTGCATTAACTCGGTAAAACCATGATGCGGACACTTGCGGAGCAATTCTTTGTAACGATCCCATGCCTTCCCGAATGATTCATCAAATCTCTGAGAAAATTTCATTATCTCATTCTTAAGACTTGTAGTTCGGGATGGAGGATAGAATTCGTTAACGAACTTGGTAACTAGATCCTCCCATGTCTCAATGGAACGAGGGGTTGTTTCTCAAGCCAATTCCGGGCTTGTCCCTCTAGAGAAAATGGGAACCGAAGAAGCTTGATAGCTTCATGTGGGACATTCTTGTACTTGATGGTAGATGCAATCTTGTTAAACCATCGAATGTGTGCATGAGGATCATCCCGCTCAAAACCATAGAATTGGCTTTGGGTTACTAGATTAAGCAACCCGGTTTTGAGCTCAAAAGTATCAGCCGCAATGGCTGGGACAACAATGGCATCTCCGTAACCCTCGATGGGTGCTTGGAGAGGCTCATTCATAGGCTTATCTTCTGCCATCACGGCAGGGGGTGGTGGTGGTAGACGTTCCTCAGTCACGGCTGAAGGAGCAGAACGTCCTCTACGTCTACGAGGAATCTTGCCAAGTTCAGAAAGTGGACTTGTAGAACTGGAAGAACGAGTGCGCATGCACTAAGTTTAAAAATCAATTTTCAAAACAAATGTGAGGCAAAACGACAAGTGAACTTAACCAATAATCACAAATGAAATGGCTTCTTTGAAAAAGGTACACCAAATCACAAGGACACAAAGGCAAGTTTTAAATCTGATGTTCGGGAACTTATTATGGTCACACCCCCAGTTAGTAGGTGTACTGCCTTGATTTGCGGTGGTTGATTTTTATGTATAAATTAAGTACCACTGAAAAGACGTAGGTATGGATTTGTGCAAAGGGTTTAAAACTTTTGGAAAATATTTTTGGAATCGTTTCGTTTAACCAAATCGTATTTCTTTAAGAATCACCTTAAAAGAAACACAAGCTAGAAAACGTTACGATTGTTTTGTTGTTTTATATTTTGTTTGGTGTTGTTAACACTTTAGGAAAAGTGTTAATGAACTTTTTGGATTATGATAACTTTACAAAAAAACTATTTACAAACTGTGGTATATGTGCAAGTACGGTCGAAAATGTTTAGGACACGCTTACAGCCTCCCGGCGCCAAAATTTGATTGATGCAAAACCGTCAAGTTATCTCACGCAAGCTAGCCACTTGTGAATGACCAACCGTAAGAAACTCAAAACAGCTCAGAAACCAAATGCAATTTAGATCAGAGGAATATAGGGAATTCCTGGGTCGTTTAGTCCCACGGAGGATGAATTGGTGTATAAACACTTGATCAGATGATAGAATGATCACTAAGGATAGTGATCAGTAAGGATTTTGAAATATAATTACCTAAAGAAAAGATTAAATTACAGTGACTAAAATGCAAATTAAAAGAAATTTAAAAAATTAAAATATATTAAATAAACGCTATCACTATTTTTACAATGATGTTTTAGTGATTTATAAAATAAAATGACTTAAATAAACTATTTTAACTAAAACGTAAACTTAAATTATCTAAAAACTAGATTTAAAATGAAAACGTAAGTTATTTATAAAAATTACGCGAGTGCGCAAGCAAAAACGTAAAATTTATGAAATAAAAGACCTACAAGTGTAAAAACAATTTTATTACGTACTATATGACAAAAGAAAATTTTAGAAAGAAGATTTATATTTTTTAGACTTTTATATTTTTTATTATGAATTAATTAAGATTTTATACTAATTAAATGTTTAAAAATACTAAAACTATTTAGAAAAATCTGAAACTTTTTTATAAAATACTTAATACTAATACAAATTAAAGAAAAATACAAATGATGAAAAAGCTGCTCTAAATAAGCTAGAAATAAGCAATTAAGCTCAGATAAGCTAAATGAACAAGGAAGACTTATGTATTAAATAGTGTAAAAGAAAACTGAAAAAGTCCCTAGGGCAGATGGTGTGTGTGTGGTGTGGTGAGTGGGTGGCCGTGGTTCGAATCCCAAAGACTGCCTTTTGCTAACTTTTTATTTTTTTTTTGACTTTTTCTTTACAAACTTATTAAGCTACTAAAAATGAGCACTTTTCACAACTACAACTTTTTATGAAAATGACCAATAAGCTCAGTTTGAGCTTATTTTCTCAACAGTAAGTAGGAAAATGGATTAAAGAACAAGATAATAGCCAAATGGCTTATAAGCTAATAATTAAGCAAAATGAGAAATGGAAATAAGTTGAATACTGATAATAAGCTAGTGTTACAAATGAAAAAAAACAAAATGACTTGAAAATAAGCACTAGATAAGCAAAATAAGCACAAAATACACTGGTATGCACAGGACACTTTGTAAATCACTATGCACCTTTAAGCTTATTTTTAAGCACTAAGATAAGCTAGAAATTTAAAACAAACACTTGAACTAATAAGTTGACCAAATAAGCTATCCAAAAAGCTAAAATTATCACTGTTTTGTTCACTGGAGAGCTTTTGGTGAGCTTATTAAAAAGCTGAAAAACAACTGAGTATAACTCAGTATATCTGAGTATAACTCGTGTATACTGAAGTTAAATGGACAAAACAATAAGCTGAGTGCAACCTTATCAAACAAGCTTCAAATTGGAAATTTAAGCTTAGGACTCAAAGATGGCTTGGTTAGCTTCACAAAAAACTAAAAATCACAAGCTAAAGTTAACTAGTGAGCTTGTGCCAAGCTTGTGAATTCGACCATAAAACTGTGCACAGAGCATTTTTGACTTTTTAAGAAAATGAAACAAAGTTGACTTTTATGAATTTGTAACTGATTCTATGGACTTAATATGTTATAATAAGCTATGATAGGATGAAATTAAGCTACTATATCAAGTTATAAGCTTATGTGATGAGATTTGCAATGTAAACTCTTAACAGTTATCAAGTAAGATAAATTTAAAACTAATTTTGACTTTTTACTAAACAAAGACTGATTTTTATGTTTAAACTGAGCTGTTAGGTACTAATATGACATACAGCAATCAAGAGCAAAGGCTTGAACCAACTCTAACATGGTTTACTCAGTTTATCCAAACACCACTTTTTAAAACTGTTATAAAGCTTCTATTGCTAAAACAAGTTTATAGACCAAGTAATCTATTGATAAACTTATATTAACTACAATGAAACATAATTAAACTAATATTAGCAAGAATTAACCACTTATACTAAAAATTTCAAACTTTTAAGAAATTTCTTACAATTTGAATCCGTGCACAAACCGAGAACTGAGGCCCGAAAACACAACCTATAGCTTTCCAAAAAGCTCTAAACCAAGGCCATCCAAAATCTACCTTGCTCCAGCTTTCTTGCATGTTTCACCATTGATTTTTATTTTTTCTTTATTTTCTTGGTATTTTTGTGAATTTTCTGTTTTTAATACTAAACAAAGTTTTAGAGTTTCTAAAAGCTTGAATAAGCTTTATAGGAGCTTACATGGGCTATATCAGTCCATAATAACATCTACAAACAACCTTTGATCATTCATGAGATTTTTAAAATAAGGAAAATTTGCATAATCTGAGATATAACTTAATACTGGAATTAATGTTTCACAAATACTTTATTATAACATAAAAACTTGAAATACAGAGTTTTAAGATTAAAACATACACAGGAATTGAAATTTAAGCTAAAACGACTTAATAAAATGAAAATTACACTAGATATGTTTCTTCTCTGCTTCTCCCTCTTTCTTTATAGCATTTTGAGACTCCCCACTTGATTCTGAACATATCCCATCAACAATCTTGTCCATTGATTGAGTCAAAGTAATCTTAGCCTTTAATTTGGATTTTGGCGCCAAAAGTGCAAAATGGTTGCTTGAGACAGTTTCAGAGTAATTAAAGAAGTTTGGGATGTTATGTGAGGTGGAGGGGACAATATGTGAAGTAGTCATGGAGTAGGAGTGATTTGGAAAGCAAAAACAGAGGTTTGTGAGTGCTACAGTAACTGCTATGGTGGGGATGCATTAATTGGTTGTGGGCTGGTGTATAGGTGGAAAGGGGATGGTATACAGGTGTTAGGGGTGAGGTGGAAAGGTGAAAACAAGTGGTGAAAACCACTGGTTTTGCTTAAACAACCATGGGGGAGAAGAAGCTACAGTAGGGCGGTATTATCTGTTTTAAAATTTGGGCCGGGTTATGGTTTTGGGCTTGGGTTTGGTATTAATAATAAAGAGGATCCGTTTGGTGTAGCTTAATAACCCAAGGACTAAAACTGCAATTCTGCCAAAGTTAAGGGACCAATTTTTGCCAATCTTCCATAGTTCTTACAAGGACCAAACCTGCCATAAATAAATAGTACAAGGACCAATGATGATTATTTTCCATTTTTAAATGTCCAAGGACCATTTTTGCCATTTTTTAAAAGTTAAGGGACTAAAGTTGTAATTTTGCCATTTTAAATTTCAAGGACTTGTTTTGACAACTTTATGAATCCCTAAGGACTTAAAATGATACTTTTCTTATTTTGATATACCAGGGACTGTTTTTGACAACTTTTTAAACTTGGGGACTAAAACTGCCAATTATGCAAACTTGATACGTTTTTCACCATATTTTGATGTTTTTGCATTTAAAACATATAAAACACTTGTTTGTGATATTTTCATCATTTTGATGTATTTCAGAGTGTTTTCAGATGTTTTTGGCATTCTAAACAGTATAAAAATGATGAGTATTTAGACACTCATCAATCCCCCACACTAAGATATTGCTAGTCCCTAGCAATGATTTGAGAAAAATTAATGGATTTTATCTCTTTACCAAAAGCCATTACTTTTGGAGTAGCCAATTGTTTTAGTTCAAGTAAGAACTTTGGTACAATGATAACCAAATGATTTTGAGCAAATCATAAGCTTTCAACGGATTTGATTTGTCTTTACCAGAAGCCGTTTGCTTCTGGACTAGCCAACTCTTAGATAAATTATCAATATTATCTTTGGTGAGCCGAATACCAATTATGGATTTCCAACTGCCTTTACCACAAGCCATAACCTTGCGGGCTAGCCAACTTTTCACTAGTTTAAAGATATGGTGAGTTGAACACCATACAATTTTGGGCAAATTGCAAGCCATTAACGGATTTGAGATATCTTTACCAAGAGCCGTTTGCTCCTGGATTAGCCAATCCTTTTGTTTATTAGGCAAGGCGGACTGATAACCATAATCTGAGTAAGTGAAAAACACTTACTCCAAAAAAATTTTGGCCAAAAATGAGGGAATTAGGCGGTATAATTACATGATAAAATTCGTGAGAATTCCCCCCACACTTAGAAATGAATATTGCCCTCAATATTCAAAGTACCGGCGGTTATGCCGAAACATAGAACATAAAAGGGAAATACTACGACCATTATTTTGCTTTTGATATATACACATTTTTTTTAAGTGATTAATATATACAACAGCGGGGGCAACTCCCCCACACTAGGGTGGTAGAAAGGGGATAAGAAGACAGAAACATGGGTGAAAACCCATATGGTGTGTGCTACTGTTTTTGATTCCCGAGTCACTAGCTTGACTCGATCCCCGCATTCATTGGTTCATGGGGAATGTTTGTAGATCCGGGACAATCACGGGTGGAATGTCCTCTCCAAAGTAGTTCTTTAATCGATGACCATTTACTTTAAAATTTGGACCATCAGGCTGAGATAACTCAATGGTGCCATAAGGATAAACCTTAGTGATAGTAAATGGACCAGACCAACGGGACTTGAGCTTTCCCGAGAATATCTTCAATCTTGAATTGAAAAGAAGGACTCGATCACCAACGTTGAAAACGCGGTTCTTGATTTTAGAGTCATGAATCTTTTTTGTCTTTTGTTTGTAGATCAAAGAGTTCTCGTATGCTTGATCACGAAGTTCATTTAGTTCATTCATTTGAACTTTTCTGTGATCACCAGCTGTCTGTATATCGAAGTTTGCATGTTTTAAGGCCCAGTAAGCCTTGTGCTCTAGTTCAATAGGAAGATGACATGCCTTTCCGTACACTAGCTTATATGGAGTACACCCAATTGGTGTTTTGTAAGCTGTACGAAAGGCCCAGAGTGCGTCATCCAGTTTATCCGACCAGGATGCACGATTTTCACCTACTGTCCTTTCAAGGATTCTTTTAATACCACGGTTTGAAACTTCCACCTGCCCACTTGTTTGGGGGTGGTATGCAGTAGATAGACGGTGAGTAACACCATACTTTTGCATGACTCTTTCAAATTGGTCATTGCAAAAATGTGTACCACGATCACTGATTATCGCTCGCGGAGTTCCAAACCTGGCAAAAAGGGATTTTAAAAACTTCACAACAACTCGGGCATCATTGGTAGGTAAAGCTTTTGCTTCAACCCATTTTGACAAATAGTCAACAGCCACGAGTATGTATTTGTTTCCTAGAGAAGATGGAAATGGCCCCATAAAGTCAATACCCCAGATGTCAAATATCTCACAAAATTGAATGGCGTTTTGTGGCATTTCATTTCTTTGAGATATATTTCCGTGACGTTGACAAGCGTCACAGGTTTTGACAAAATCGTGGGCATCCTTATAAATTGTGGGCCAATAAAACCCGGAATCAAACACCTTTTTGGCGGTGTAGTTTGGACTATGATGGCCCCGGTGGGTCCAGCATGGCAAGCTTTGAGAATGTCAAGAGCTTCCTGTCCATAAACACACCGTCGGATGACTTGATCCGCACAGATTTTGAATAAGTAGGGGTCGTCCCCGAAGTAATGTTTAACATCTTTGAAGAATTTGTTCTTCTGTTGGGTCGACATCCCTTTCACAATGAAGTTACCCGCATGGTAATTTGCGAAATCAGTAAACCATGGGGTAGAAGAGTTTCCATGAAAAGAAACCGCATTGAGTGTCTCGAGAGGAAATGTTTCATTTATTTCCTTTTCTCGAAAACATCTTGGTGAGGGTTTTCTAATCGACAGATGATCAGCCAGGTTCTCAGCTCCTTTTTTATCACGTATGATGATATCAAATTCCCGGAGGAGGAGAACCCAACGGAGCAATCTCGGCTTTGCATCTTGTTTTGCAAAGAGATATTTGAGAGCCGAATGATCCGTATACACCACACATTTGGTCAAGATTAAGTATGGCGAAACTTCTCAAATGCATACACCACGGCTAATAGCTCTTTTTCTGTGGTGGTGTAATGAGTTTGAGCTTCAGTCATAGTCTTACTTGCGTAGTGAATAGGCTGAAAATGCTTAGCTCTACGTTGCCCTAGGACTGCACCGATAGCAAAATCACTTGCATCGCACATGAGCTCAAAAGGCAAGTCCCAGTCGGGAGCAACGAGAATGGGTGCTTCAGTAAGCTTTTTCTTTAATGTTTCAAAAGCTATGATGCACTCGGGTGAGAAGATAAAAGGAGCATCTTTTTCAAGAAGATGGGTCATAGGCCGGGCGATTTTTGAGAAATCTTGTATGAATCTGCGATAGAAACCGGCATGACCTAGAAAACTCCTAATACCTTTGACGGTAGTAGGATGAGGCAGTTTAGCAATAACATCGACTTTTGCTCTATCGACCTCAATCCCGTTTTTTGAAATCTTATGGCCAAGGACTATGCCTTCTTTGACCATAAAGTGACTTTTCTTCCAATTTAGACAAAGATTGGTGTCTTCACACCGTTTGAGCATTTTAGCTAGATGGGAGAGACATGTTTGAAACGAATCCCCAATGACCGAGAAGTCATCCATAAACACCTCCATTGTTTCCCCGATCATGTCGTGGAAAATGGCCATTATACATCGTTGGAACGCGTGGGAGCATTACATAAGCCAAAGGCATACGCCTCAGTAGGCAAAAGTTCCGTATGGGCCGGTGAATGTAGTTTTATCTTGATCCTTTGGATCAATGGGGATCTGAAAGTAACCCGAGAAACCATCAAGGAAACAATAGTATTCATTCCCTGCTAATCTCTCAAGCATTTGGTCCATAAAGGGTAGAGGAAAATGGTCTTTACGGGTAGCGTCATTCAACTTACGATAGTCACTGCAAACACGCCATCCGTAACCGACGAGTTGGAATTAACTCGTTATCTTCATTTGTGACAACAGTTATGCCACCTTTTTAGGAACACAATGAATTGGACTAACCCAAGGACTATTCGAGATCGGGTAAATCAATCCTGCATCAAGAAGTTTGATAACCTCCTGTTTGATAACATCATGGATTTTGGATTTACTCTTCTCTGATGTTGAACTGCTGGTTTGAAGTCATCCTCCATCAAGATTTTGTGAGTACAAAATTCAGGGTTGATACCCTTAATGTCTGAGAGTTTCCAAGCAATTGCTTGCTTGTGTGACTTCAAGACCTTTATGAGAGCAGATTTTTCATCTTTACTCAAATCTCTAGCAATAATGACGGGTAATTTATCATCACCCTCAAGAAATGCATACTCGAGATGAGGAGGTAAGTCCTTAAGCTCAACCTCAGGAAATTCTTCAGTTTTCTCAACTGACTTGACTTCCTTGTTATGAAGTTTGACAGGAGGGAGCGGAGGAGAAGTGTCCTGATTTAACAACTTCTTTAGAAGAATATCTCCCTCCACGATATATACTGGTTCAGAATGGGGGTTTATACTATCCGTACATCCAGTTGTGAATCCTTGACAATGATACTATTACTATCCGTACAAATCGTTACAACGTGACTCTACCGATATGCACAAAGATCGACGCTTACTAAGAAGAGCTACTCCCAACGGTATTCCACCCTCAGAAACCACCCACAAGAATCTCACGATTCGACTTAACCACTAAGACCACAAAGACTTCCCCACTAGAAGTATCATACCCCAAACTAGATCTTTCCCTATCTAGGCTTGATCACCAATATACAATACTTTACAACCTTACAACCAAATTGAATGAATAGTAGTTGTATGTTCAAATCAAGCCCTAACTTAACCTAGAGACTCGAATCTAATAAAAAAGGTATAGAGAAGAAGACCCTCGACACAATTCATAAGAGTGGATTAAGTTCTTGTGAATCTCTCTTGCGAAATGATGTGTTCTTATAATATATGATAAGAGAAGAATTAAGAACACAAGAGGTGTTTTATACTTAGATAGGGATAGAGAAAAGAAACATAACGAGAAAGAATAAAATGACAAGAGGTGAAGAATTCCCAAGACAAAAGGGGGTATTTATAGACCAAGCCATGGGACATCAGCTTCCTGGCGCGCTGTTGGCATGCTGGCGCGTCAGCAACGCGTCAAGCTACTGTTGATCCCATGCTTAGTTTATATTTACCTCGTCTTGTTAAACCTCCAAGCACACTTCACTTTTGACCTTTTCAATATCATTCTGATTCGTTGTGAAGTGAGTGGTGAAAACAAACACAATATCAATATATCAAATTAACCGTAAAATTCGACAAATTAACCCTTTAGGAAAAAGGTCAACGTGCCAAACCTCACGGGTGTGATAAAAGTGATACCGGGAAGTGATTTCCCCGGGTCGTGTCCCAACGAGGAGTGAATGGAAGGATTCGTTGAGTTTCGTGATTTGAACTTGAATTGGATTTTAATGATTTTTGATTTGATTACTTATTCTACAAATTAATGAACGGGAAAGTAATTAAGGCAAGGGAACCCTAATAAACTAAAAATTAACTATCACTAAGCCTAAGGAATGATAAAACTAAGTTACACTAAGTCCTAGGGTGCTAAAACGCAAAAACGTAAAAAGGGAAAACAACCCGAGCCATAAACGTAAAAATTTTGCAATTTAAGGGCTACGGGTGAAACCAATTTTCCTACGATCTATTCGACTAAAAATAATTTTAGGAAAAAGCGAATATTTTTTGACTTTAAATTAATTACTATGAATTAAAATCTATTTAACACTAATTAATTTATTAAAAATACTAAACTAGTTAAGAAAAATCTGAAAATTTCCCAAAAAGTACTTTAAGTTACACAGATTCTGAGAAAATTGAGAAAACAGTAGGTTGCTATTGGAAATAAGCAACAAATAAGCCAATAAGAGCTTATAGCTTAAACTGTCTAAGGTACCTTAAGAATTTGATTGTGTAAGATTCAACAAGAAAGTCCCAAGGGCGCTTATGGTTCCAGGTACACAAGCTATCACCTTTATCCAAGGGAGAGGTCTCGTCTCCCTTTTGCAACTTTGTGAGCACAAATAAGCTAGGATAAGCAAATGTTCAACCAGATAAGCTACTAGGGACATGCAATAACTAAAATAAGCTAAGTTTAACAGTAAATAAGCTACACCTAAGGGAAAATAAGCAGTTCACTAGGGGGATCCTAAGGCTAAAATATGAACTCTAAAACTGTCCTAATAAGTGGTAAAGAAAACTAATGACCTCCATCCTAAAGCTACTAACTATACTATATCTAAGCTAGCATGAAATTTCCTAAATAAGCTAGGTGTTGTACTGATAAGCTAAAGAGTAACGAAAAAAAGTAAGTGACACGGTTTGGTTTGCATACAGCCAAGGGTGCCTGTTTAGAGCTTATTTCTGGACAATGGACCTCCAAACCAAAGACAAGCTGCAAAAACATAGTTAGCCAAGTGGAGATGCAAAGTAAACCAAGTGGGGTACAAAAAGAAGCTTTTAACAAATTTCAAAATAAGCAAGTTCACCACTGTGCTTTGACGGTACACTAAATGGGACAGATTTGGAGTGCAAATTCAACCAAGTTATAGATATCTTTGGTGCATAAAACTGAGCATGAACTAAGTTTGGAACATGATAACTTAAGAAAAACAAAGTTTGCTGATTTTGATTAACAATTGTACTAAAAAATAAGACCAAGAATAGCCTAGGTTCTGTCAGGTACGAGATAAAAAAAATGAATTTGAACTTCAACATGATTTCCACAAAGCTGTTTTAAAATGAACTTAACTTGCACAAATTGACTAATGACACTAAAAGGATTTTGACTTCATTGGTCAAAGTGGGTAACAAATAGTTTTGACCGCTTTCAAGCAATAACCAAACACCCCTGATGCAAGAAGCTTAAGCTTCTATTTTTCTAGATTGGTTTACAAAGCTTTTGACTACTTTTCATTAAGCTAAAACAAACTTTAAACAGAACATGAAACCTAAAAACAGAACTTCCATTGATTTAAAAGAAAATTACAATAAAGCTTAAAAATACAAGAAAACTAAAAAACTATTTTTGAAAACTAGGGGTGCCTTTAAATGGCTTACAAGGCTTCCTATTTATACTAAATCTACTTAGGTATTCATTCTCGGTCTTGTGTTTCTTCAAGTGAGTGAAATCACCAAAGCTTCAAATTTGTGTTTTCTTGAGCCTAATCTTGACCCTTGAATAGTTAGGTACCATTTAGAATGAATCTTGGCCATCCATGAAACCTTTGTAGCGGGATTGCCATGGTGGCAAGTCTTGGGGAAGGTGGAATAAGATAGTGGGTTGGGGAGTTGTGATGTTTCCGGTAAAAGCTAGGGCTTCGGTATTGTGAAGTGGAGGGAACAAGGGCACAGAAAACGTTTTTATTATTTTTCTCTTCTTGTGCTCGTGTGTGTTAAGGAAGACAGGAAGAAGGGGCGGATTGTTATTTCGTTGACTGGGTGGGTTGAGGGTTTGACCGGGTCTAGGTTTGGGTCGTGGGTTGGGTTTAGTTGGGCCAAGGGGTTTAATTATGGACTTAGGATATATTAGTGAAACCCATTTATCATTTAGGGACCAAATGTGTAACATCCGAAAATCCAAGGACCATTTATGTAATTTCTGCAAAGTATTCCAAGGGCCAATCTTGTGAATCTCAAATAAACCAAGGGTCATTTTTGCAAATTGTGAAATTCCAAGGATTAAACTTGTCAATTTTAAAACCCGGGACCAAAACGTAATTTCTCAAACTTTTGACATTTTTCACCAAAGGACTAATTATGATAACTTATGATTTCAAAAGGACCTTTGGTGACTTTTCTTTTTTTAAATATGTGCTCAGGGACTATTTTTGTCAATTTTTGAAAGACGGACCTGAAACGCCAATTATGCAAACTTTGTTCGTTTTCATTTGTTTTGCATCTGAAACATATAAAACACAATTTTGAGATATTTTTAGTATTTTGATGCATTTCGGAGTGTTTTTAGATGTTTTGCAGTTCAGTTTTGACCTAAAATGATGAGTGAATACGCACTCATCACATTCTAACACTCAAAGTGTTATAAGGTCAACTAACTCAATTAGCCAAATGTCAAAAGAAATTTGTGAAGTTTTTAAAAGAAGTCTCGGAGATGTTTGTCCAATATCAAAGAGAAAGAGAAGAACTATTAGACAATACATGTTGGATAATATTTTGCCTCCCAAATTCAAAGTTAAAATTCAAAAACTAGTTGTTGGAGATTGAGTATGAGATTGGATAAGATAGTTGGCATAAAGTATATTCCAAAAATATCCTAGATGGATAAGAGGGAAAGCTTAGACATTTGAAATTCAAATGTTGAGCAAGGTCAGAAACTAACCATGGTTAAGTAAGAAGTGAGTTGTCATGAGTTAAGAATAAAAGAATATTTAAGAAATATGCTTAGTTTGGGGAGAAAGTGCGAATGTTGAAAGAGTAGTTAGAAACTAAGCATGGTTGAGTAAGAATGAGTTGTCATGGGTTAGAATGGAATGGAGTATACTTTGGAATATGCCAAGCTTGGAGAGGAAGTGTTTGTATGATGTGTCATAGGTTGAGTGTTGAGGAAGGTGTAAGTGAGTTGGCAAGAGCATTTGAAATTCATTTTAAAATGTGATAGAGGTGTATTGAGGAAGTTAGGATATGAGGAAGGTGTGGAAAACATGGGGGGGGGGGTTTAAATACGTTTCGGTTTAAAAAATTTAAATTGTTGTATCAAATCGCCAATCAAATTTGACGTAATATGAAAAGTGACAATTGTAGTGTATGACTATAAGGATAATATGAAACAAAACAAGTTGTCACAATGCAAACATAAACATCAAGCCACATCACAAGCATAAACATATGCGATAAATAAAAGAAAGCGCAAACCGGACACGATGATTTATAGTGGTTCGGTCACGGAGCTCCACTACGCCATACTCTACTCCCCGAGTACCCAACTTGAGAGTTACTCCACTAAGTCAAAAAGCTCCGTTCTCGGTGGAGAAAACCTTACAAACGTCTCTTACATTATTTTCGATACTAATCTAAATACCGAGCTCTAATTCAAGGTAGAACCAACCTAACATCGCATACACTTTTTCTAGTACTAAGCTAAACACTAAGTCATTCTTCAGGTACAACCAAACTCGTTATATTTTATGGCCCAACATAACAAACCTTGTGTTTTATGGCAGAAACACATCAACCATCTAATTTAGTTTGGTGAATATATTGTGATGATACAACGGTGTATACGATGATGATCCATGAGACAAATGTCTAATGGATATGAATGAATAATCTAAATGAACTTCCATTTATAGGAAGCCTTCAATGGATGAAGATCACAAGTTCCCTAATGTTGTTGTGATAGATCTTCATATATGTATGCTTGTGGTGGATGATGATGCAAGATCTCTAAGCTTTCTTCGGAGGATCATCTCGGGAGTATGCTTACAACAAAATGAAAATTAGAAGCATTATGATCATGTGTTATAAGAGTGTATATGAATGTGTTACTTCTGATCTAAATGGTGGATAGAATGCTTCTTAAAGTGGTGTTCAAAGAATGATCAAACAACTACAAAATGGCTTCTATTTATAACCAAAAAGACGAGAGCATCCACGGATCTCATGGACCCTGTCAAAGGGGTCCGTGCGTTTACCCAAAGGGGTTTGCGGGTCCCTAACATATTTTGTTAAAAAATCTTTCCAAAATCAAAACTAAATCTTTTCAAAATCTACCTAAAATCTTCCCGTATCAAAATATTTTTGATGTGACAACTTAAGAAATTCAACTCCCAAATGATGTCATGCATGAGGTAAAAGCATTTTTGATTTACTTAAAAAGGAAAGTAAACTTGTATATGTAAAAATGTAAGTAACTTTTTGTAAAATAAAATGTCTAGTTGAGTGCTTATCAAAATAAAATGTATTTTTGTCAAGTGTAAGTAAACTTTAGTGTTTTTATGAAAAATATGATTAGTTTACTTGTACAAATAAAAGTGTACATTTGTACATAAACTTTAGTGTAAAATAGAGGTGATGCATTTGTATAAAAATACTTGTGTATAAGGGTTTATAATAAAATGGTTAACCTTTAAAATACTTAATGATTCTAAAAGTATTTTAAATATTTTAAATGGTTTGTTAAGGGGTTTGATCATAATGAAACATAACAAACATGTACGAACATGTGTTGTAGCATACGAGGACTTGAGATGTCGAGAAGTGTTGATGAATGTATGTCGAGACAAAATATGATTAGGTGTAATTTGTATATTTTACGTTATGTATTACAAGTTACATGTTTGTCATCAACAAAATAAACGAGAATGTATAGATTAAATACCGTAATATTTGCACTAACAGAAGTTTAACCAATATCAAAATTAAATTTGAATATTGAGAATGTGTGAAGAGAATATAGAACATTGTGTTGGAATATGAGGGACAAGAAGTACAAAAATGTGTAAGAGAATGTTTGTAGTGTAAGTTGGCAAATTCAAATTCAAATTTGAGAAGGTGTTATGTAGTGAAGGATTGGTGATAGTTTAAGGGTTAATATAAAAATGAGGAAGAAGTATTTAATGTGTTGAAAAGTGTAAATGGTACATTGTCCATAAAAAGGAATGAGACAATATATGATTAGAGAATGTATTTTGGAAATTGGGAAGGAATGTCTAAGGATTGTGTAAAAGGGAATGTTGGGATTGTGTAGGAAAGAGTGATTAATCATTTGTTTAGAAAGATAAGAATAACCAAATCATTAGGGATTGTTGGGGATTAACAAATGATTAGGGGAATATTTAATAGGAAGTGATGTGTAAGTGATAAGGATTTAAAACATACATTTTTAGGGGGTCATTTAAGCCCTAAATCGTTGCATTTATATCCGTTACTACTTAAAATCGTTCTTTTTCACATTTTAGGTCTTTTGGAAGTAAAATGCTGGAATCAAGCACTTTTGGATGAAAAGGAGCGAAAACATGAAGAAAACGACAAATTCAAGAAAAAGGCTGATTTCTGCACCTGACGGGGTCCCAACCCAAAGGGCGACGCCGTCGATAAGGAGGTTTTCTAATTAAATTTCAAGCGACGGCTTAGGTATGATTTTGGTTCTACAACATGAAACGTCACGCTTTATTTCTGGAAGGGGTCTCCCTTTATTTTACACCAGACGTCCAAGACCCAATTCAAGATGATGTCCCTATTGAAGCCAGAAGGCGTAAAACTTCCTCAACTGACGCCATCCTAATGATGACTTGGCCAAAAAAAATCCTAATGACGGTGACCAAACAACGTCACCAGCAAAAGGCAACGCCGTCGCATTTGTAAATCTATATATAAACTTCGATTTTTCTGCATTTGAAGAGTAAGATTTTGGAGAGCAAATGCTAGTTCGTTCAAAATTTGTCTTGGGCAGTATTTTAGGGTTCTAAACCCTTCTTTACACTCAAAGATAAGTTTGTTAATCCATTATATCACCATGTTTATCTTATGTTCAATTGTTTTTGTGTGTGCATGCTTATCTATCATGATTAGCTAAATTATTATTGTGTTTACTTAGATATATGAAACCTAGTTGTTGATTATTGTTCGGTTGTCTCTTGTTTTAATTGGTAGACACTAGAGTAAGAAAACTGGCTTCTTCTTTAATTGTTGCGAGCTTGAACATCCTAAATAGCACAAAGCTTGAGAGTGCACTTAAGCCATCGTTGTGTTTATTGCGTGAGTTGTAGCTTTAGGATAATAAAGTATTCATGGGAGATACTACGGTACTTGGCGATAGTATAGAGGAGAGTTAAAATTCATAGAACTAGGGAACTAGGCACCGCCTATGACTAACACGGAATACAACGCACCAATTAGAACGAGGATGTGACAATTCAAATGACCAATAAGAGGTAACTAGGGAGTAAGAACATCTAAGTAAACACGCTTTTAATTATTATAAGAACACACCAATCAATCCATAGATTATATTTTCCATTACATTAGTTAAATAGTTTTTTAGTTTAAATTATTAGTAGTTAAAATTGGTAGAAGTACCACCCCCCACTCCTATACCCCGAGATTTTACTTGTTTTCATAAAAAAATATAAAAAGCTAAAAAGAATCACCCTCAACCTCACCTTCTCGTTATACATCTCTACTATCATCTCTATTCCCCTAGAGAATGATCAACCCTCTGGGCTTACCCATACTATACTGCAACGATTAGGTACACTGCCTAGTGGGTTGTAAAGCTTGCTCGTGGAAAAGGAAGTCTTTCGACCCCGAACCCACGCATCAAGTTTTTGGCACCGCTGCCGGAGAATAGATTAACTAGTTAGTTTTCTATCTCGATTAGGTCTACTCACTTGATTCCTATCAAGTGAGCCTTTTTCCTTTTTTCTTAGCTTTCTTGTAGTCTATCCCCCTTCTTTGTGTTTTTGTTCCTAACTTCATCACTTTTCATCATGGAAGGTGATAATCCACCCAACAACAATCCACCACCACATCAACCACTACTGCTCAATCAACCACCACCCAATCAACCACCACTCGACCCACCAAGAGGCGGTACTCTTGGTGAATACTCTAGACTGAGCCATCAAGGCTATAGGAACACCATTTAGCTTCCTCGTCAAGCCCAAACTACGGCCCTGCGATCCGACACTATCTGGTTGGTGCAAAACGGATGTGCATTCCATGGACTTCGTTATGAAGATCCTAATCAACATCTCAAGGATTTCCTTAAAATCGTTGACTCCATTGACCTTGATGCTACTAATCGGGAGACCACGCGATTGAGTCTTTTCCAATTTTCTCTACGGGACCAAGCTAGTAATTGGCTTCAGCGACTTCCCGCAGGATCCATCTCAAGTTGGGATGATCTCACCACCCATTTCCTCGGCCAATTTTTCCCACCGGGGAGAACCACCAAGCTAAGGAATGATATCTTGATGTTCTAACAACGTTACCACGGCATTGATCTTTGGATCCAAGTCCAAATCTTCTATGATCATGTCAGATTCCTTACAAAGCTATCCATTGTCCGAGCGGCTGGCGGAAGACTTAGCAATCTCAATGCGGAAGATTCATGGGATGTCATTGAAGAGCTCGCCAGTCAGTCTTATGAAAATTGGAGTGATTCTCAGGAGACTCCTAATATCACGATTAAGTCTATATCGCTGCCTTTTAGTTCTTCTAACATCACCAAAGAACAACTTTGTGCTCTTGAAGAAAGGATTGACTATTTAGTTGAAAGACAAAAGAAAGTGCCTGGACCAACTCCTCGATCCCCGGCCAACTTCGCTACCTCAACCGGTAACCCAACACCCCTCTCTGAATCGCCTAGTCACGAGAGAAACCCCGCTTCCCTAAAATGCTTTCGTTCTTCCTTACCACTTTCACCGAGCTTCAAAACACAATTGAGAGAATACATGGTGGCTCACTCGGAAAGATTAGCTAAATTTGAGGAAGAAGTTTATAAACAAAGGGAAGAAATGCAGGAGAAGATGACTGAGATGATGAACTTAGTGAAGGAGTACACTAAGAAAAAGGTTCCCAAGAAGGTGTTAGTAAGAAAAGATGACCGCGCTACCCCCACTATGTTTGTTAATGCCATTTCCATTGTTCGTGATAAGGAGATCACAAAAAAAAACTAGTGGTAAGGATGGGGTAGTTGAGGAAAAGGATACAGGGATTCCAGAGGATAGCTTGAATTGTAAGGATGGGGGCAAAGCTAAGGATTTAGATAAACCTAAGACTGTAGGGCACTACCTTAAGTATGAAGTCAATAAGAAAACCATTGTTAACTTAGTAAACAATTTTAGGTACAATGATGCTCTTAGGAAGACCTTTTTGGGTGAAATAAAGGAGGAAGAATATGATACTATGCCTATGGGGCCTTTGTACGAGGCAATTCTTAAGAAAACAGTTGCTAAGAAATAAGAAATTTGTGGGAACTTCATAATACCATGTAGCATTGGTGACTTAGAAGATATAAAAGCCTTAGCTGACAAGGGATCCGATGTTAGCATAATGCTGTTATCAATCTATAATAAGTTGACTAAGGAGAAACCAACCAAGCCTAATCTTAGACTTTCCTTAGCTAATCATTCATATGTTTACCCCTTTGGAGTAGCAGAGGATGTATTGATTGAGGTTACAAGTAGCATCTATCTGGTGTATTTTGCAATCATTGATATTGAGGAAGATAAACACATGCCCCTCATTCTTGTAACACCTTTTTTAGCCACCGCCAAAGCAACAATCAAATGCGGTGAGGGTGTTATGGTACTTAAAAGCGGTAAAAGCAAAGTTAGGATACCTATAGCCTTAAGACATCCTTTGAAGTTTAAGGAAAAGAGAAGGGATTGTAAGAGTTTGGTTATCATAAACACACAAAACACAAGTAGTATAGATCGAATAGTGTAAGAGTTAGAGAGAGAGACAGTTTGAGAGTTGGGAACTTAGTGAGAGAAAATGAAATCATATGATTAGAAGCTCCACCCTCTCCCTTGGAGGGAGAGGGCTTTTATAGTTCTTACAAAATACGTCTCCTACGGGCTGTGGATTGGGTGTACAGTGGGTAAAGACCCGTCCGTCCTCCATGGTGTTACTTAACTAACTAATAAACATTTAAGACTATGAACTTTCTAATGCTAACACATACCCGGGGTGACCGAGTCTTTAACATGGATTTACTAAATCCTAACAATCTTCCCCTAAGGGAGGTCACCCCATAAAATACATCATGAATTCTAGCATTCTATTACATGTTCTCGATCTTCTAGCTCGTAGTCTTTGATTCTTCAAAGTCCGAAATCTTTATACTTCCAGTAGTGATCTTTGAATGTTCCTTGACTTGGTGATCTTTGAGCTTTCTTTGAGATCATCAGCCATAGTAAATCTCTGAATCATCCTTCGTTGTATTGCCTCCATGTGATGTTGTGACTTTTGGACCGACATGCTCACACTTTTCTGGATCATGATATTTTTCATCAGAGTAGCGGAAGCATTGTTGTATGTCTTTTGATTATCATGATTTCTTTGATTGTGAGTGTAAAGTGTGAGCATGTGGTTATGAATTGACATCTCAATGGCCATCAGCTGCAACCGTCGGGAGTTCCTGCAAACAACAGTTAGCAATAAACACACGAGAGTGTCTTTGTTCACTTTCGTTGAATAGGGTTTCAAGAAACACGGTTCCCCGTTGATCAGTATAAATACTGCCTGTTAGGGCTGAGCAAAACCGACTGAAACTCGATTGTTACCCGAAACCAACTCGCCCGATTGTTACCCGAAACTGAACCGACCATAAACGGGTCGGGAGTCGGTTCTAATATTCCAATTTAATCGGTATCGGGTCGGTCAGTATACAAACCCGACTCTAGCCTGAGTAAACCGGCTAGACTGAGAACTAATAGGTTTTGACCAAAAAATAACGCCCCTCTCATTATTTTTTTTCTACTGACAAACAAACACAGCCCTAGAACAATTACGTAACCCGATTGATCAATCTCATCTCAAAATCAAGAACAACCAATCCAAATGGATCAATATCATCTCAAAAACACCACATATGAATCAATCTCATCTTCTGTACCTACATATGAATCATTCTCATCTCAACAAAACAATGCAATTGAAGTAAGTATTGTACATTTTTAATATCTTTATGCTTTTTTTTATGCATCTTATGACGAATTGGAAGTTAATGCATATATACAAATTATACGAATTGGATTATTGGAAGTTAACAGTTATAAATTATACGAATTAGATTATTGGAAGTTAACAGTTAATGCATATATACATTTTATGTTTCATGTAAATAGTTTTAATTGGAACTTGGAAGTTAACAGTTAATATATTATAAATATATACTAATTAACAGTTAATATATTAGAAGTTAACAGTTAATACATTTTATGTTTCATGTAAAAAATTATAAGTATTGTTAATATATACGAATTATAAGTATAAACAGTAGGTATATAAATTGAGTAGGCGTATAATGGTGATATATAAACAGTAATGGTACTGTATAAACAGTAGGTATATAAATTGAGTAGGATGAGAATGTTATAAACAGTAAGGTATATGAAGTTTTTCTAATGATGATCTTTTTTAAGTTTGTTTAGGATAAGAATGTTGACGTTGAGACGGTTGACTGTGATGATAATAAACGCAAAAGGAAAGCCCCATCCAAACCAAGGAAAATGACTTATGAGTGTTGGAAATACTTTGATCCAAAGTTTGAACCAGATGAAAATGGGGTAATCATTAAGATGGCCTACTGCAAATGGTGTGATGTGGTTCTCAAAGCCGATTCAAAATTACATGGCACGCGACACTTGAATACTCATTATGCAAACTGTGATAAAAACCCCGATGTTGAGAAAATTAGGAAACAAAAAAAACCAGGTTTTAAGAAAAAGATTGGGGAGAATGATGAGGGTGGCAGTAGCATTGGGACTTTAGAAACCTTGAAGTATGTTGAAAAGGTGATTAAAATTTCGTTGATTGAGTTAATTGTTCTTGCTGAGCTTCCGTTTAAGTTTGTAGAACACCCAACATTCATTAAATTTTCCATGAACATGCAACCTAGATTTAATATGCCCTCTCATTTTACTATTGCTAGGGATGTTTCTAAGTTTTTTTTGACAAGAGGAAGAGCCTATTAAATTTCTTAAGCAACAAGGCCACCACAGTTCATTTAACCACTGATACGTGGACTTCTAGTTGTAAACAAATGAACTTTATGGTATTAACCGCCCATTTTATAGATGATGATTGGGTAATGCACAAAAGAATTATTAATTTTAGACCAATTCATAGCCATAGAAGGGTGGGTATTGGTAGGGAACTTTTGGAATGTATAAACAGATGAGGTATAAAGAATGTTGATGCGCGTATAACGCGTTCGGGGTCAAAGGAACTTCCTTTTCGTCGAGCAAGGTTTTCAAAACCCTAGGCAGTGAACCTAATCATAGTAGTGTAGTATTGGGTAAGCCTCGGGTATTGATATCGTTCTCTAGGGGAATAGGAATGCTAGTGAGAGATGTACTACGCCAAGGTTTGAGGTTGAGGAAGATTATAATTTATCTTTTTTTATATTTAACAGAAAACTAAGGGTAAAATCTCGGGGTTTGGATTTGGGGGTTGGTACTTCTACCGATTACTCTACTTATCTAATTATCTAAACTAAGGGGTAGTCTATGTCTATTTGATGTGTGTTCGCATGATGATTAAAAATGTGTTTACCTAGATACTATTACTCCCTAGTTATCTTTTATTGGTGGTTGGATTGTCACGTCCTTATTCTTAACGCGTTGTGTCTTCTAAGGTCGTAGGGTATGCTTTTATCCCTAACTCTTTAAGTATACCTTAAGGTTATTGCCTACGAGATCTCTAGGATTCAAAAACTAACACTAAGGTTATCTTTGGATATTTAGCCTAAAATTACGCTAGGTGGTTATAAACTAAGGATCACAAAGATTACTCAAGCATTAAAAACACAACGATGACCTAGTGAAATCCTAAGCCAATTACAATTAAGATAAGAGACAACCAATCAATAATTAATAACTAGGTTTCATAGATCTAAGCAAACACACTAGAAATTTAGCCGGACATGTTAAACATGCAAGCATACACACATACAATTAAGGACATAATGAAATCAATGAAGTAAATTACTTATCTTGATGTAAAATAGGGTATGAGAACCCTAAAATACTGTCCAAACCAGACCAAAATCATTTTAGGTTTTTACTCCACAAGTCTACCTCCCAAAATTCTAAAAATTTGATTTCTATATATAATTTTACAACTGCGACGACATCACCTTATAGTTGGGACGCTGTCAGATCACCGCCATTAGGGTTTCGTCTTGGCCAAGTCATCACTGGGACGTCGTCACGTTGTAGTTGTGACGCCGTCAGTCTTCAGCTGTGAGGTCGTCTGAATCTGGATCTAGGCACTCTAAGAAGAAAAGTCTTCGTGACGCCCTTACTCTTCAAAGCCTGGCGCCGTCAGGTGTAAAATAGAAATTTTGCTCCTGAGTCATCACAAAATAGGGACGGCGTCGCCCTCTGTTTGGGATGCCTTCAGGTGTTATTCCAGCAGCTTGAGTGTCTTGATCTTGACTTAGCCATTTTCTTCATATATTCACTCCTTTTCGTCCAAAAATGCATCATTCCAGCATTTTGCTTCCAAGAGACCTAAAAAGTGAAAAGGAACGAAATTAAGCAGTAACGGATATAAAATTGGGCGATTAAGGGCTTAAATGACCGCTTAAAAGTGTACTTTTTAAATCCTTTTCAAATATCCCTATACTTGGTATTTGTTTGTCCTCAAACAAATGTGCTTTTGGCCAATCAATTTATAAGTTAGGAGGCATAAAGCATTGGTTTAACATAATTCACAACAAGTAAAAAAACCGCAATAGTCATAACAAGCATGGAAATTATATACTAGCACCTCCCAAGGAGTGTTTGGATTCTTTCATCTCTTAGGTGTATATGAAATATATCAAATGGAAATAGAAGATAAACACTCATTAACTGGTCATAGTACATAGATTACCATAGGCTTGAGACTAGATCAAACTTCCACCACTTTGGCGTAAGCACCTAGGAACAACTATCTAAGAGGTCTTTTAAAGGGTTGTAACGTTAGGCTTACGGTTAGGGAAACAAAGGGTTTGGTTGGATAGGCGATTTAGTGGTGGCAAGTCAAAAATCTTTAAGTTACAAGCATGAAAAGAATGGCGTTGCTAAGCCAAGACTCGAATCTCTAAACTCTAGATAACTTTGAAACAAACAAACATAAATATAAAGATAGATGTAGGATAGTAGCCTGTGTGTTTTTTTTCATTTTTTTTTGGGTGCATACACTTTTACTCTACCATACTCTACGATAACATCAAAATATAAAGGATTTATAGGCACATCCCTACACTTGAGTTGTGACAACTCGTAAATTCCTCGATGCGTCGTAATTGGAGAAATGCCGATTAGAGCGATCGTTTGATTTAATTTGAGATACGAGTCGTGTTTTATATCGTTTTTATTGGAAACAATATTTTAAAAACATTGGCGTAACTCTCGAGTCACGAATCCTTCGATTGCTAGTCAAAACGAGCCCCGAACCTAATATATTAAAAGTTTTACAAAGTTACATTTATGGTCCTTGTGATAGTTTTTACTGCAGCCCCTATACTTTCAACTTTACAACTATAGTCCCTCCTAGTAGTATATATACCCAACTCACACACACCTCCCTCATTTTACTTCTCCACTTTCTCTCTCCTAAAAAACACACACAAGCCCTCCTTCTCTCTCTAAGAAATCCGGCCACTCTTGTCTAGGGTTCCGGCGCCGTCTAATTTTCCGGCCACTATTCTGGCGACCACCAACTAACTTCACCGCCCATCCCAGGTTATAGATCGTCACGTTGTGATTCTATTTCCATATCACACACACCTCTAAACCTAGAAACGCGCCCTAGATCTTGAAAACAAGATTCGAATTTCTAGGGTTTCTAAATATTAGCAAACGGATAAAGGGTATAAACGTTTGGAAGAGTTGTTTTGGGGTTGAATAGGACGTTTGAAGAAATCCGCCGTCGATACTAGGGTCACGACCACCACGACTGTGGTCACAGCCGCCTCTACCACCTTTCTCCTCATCTCTCTTTCCTTCTTTCTCTCGTCTTTGTGGGTAAGTCAACACCCACGACGTTTCTATTCTTATCATTTCATTTCGTTTTTTTCTTGTTTTGTGACTTAATAACCGAGAGTGAATCGGTTATATGGGTTTTCATGGAACCTTTGTCAAAAAACGTTTGACATACAAATTCGTGAGGTAAACAATTTTAAAACCATGATAAAATGTGTTTAAGTCTGATTCGTGTGGTAAGGTGTGTCACGCACTAGTTTTATTATCTTGTGCAAATCTTATTTCTGAAAAAATTTCCGTCAAGTGTCATGTGGTAAGATTCATATCCGGTCAGTTTGGTTTGCTTATGGGTCGATGAATCTGTGCGGGTTGGGTTTGACCCATCTTAGTCTCGTTTGGTGTCGACTTGGTCTAGACATAGTGGTTGGTTTATGGTCAAATGAATATGAATAAAAGTATAGCAAGAGGGTTGATTTGGTTTGTCAAATGATTAAGAGTTGCTGCTGTAGTAGTAACATGTGGTGAATGTGAATGTGTTTAAGTTCGGTTAGTGTCAACAGTGAACATCCACTTTGGGTGTGTGATTGGTTAAGCCGAGAGCCACATAGGTTCTAAATGAGTCGAGCCGTGACTCACGAGAGTCACGGTGAGGTTTACTTTGTTTAAGTTGATTATTTTATTTATTCATTTATGTTTCGAGATGGTTTCGGCTAAAGTTTATTTGAAATGGGAAAAACGATAACAATAATTAAAAGATAACAATAGTTAAGGGATATATTGCAACACCAGAGGCACTGATTTATTGGACTCATTTACGAGCATTGTGACATTATATAATTGTTGGACAAGGATTGGACGTATTGGATTTACGGTATTGGTTATTTGGACATTATGGACCCTTTGGTACACGAGACGGAATGGTATGTTAGACTCATAAGAGTTTAACATATCTGGACCTGAACTATACAAACGGTCGATAAAACTAAACAACTAATATATACGCGAATGATATGTTCAATTGTATATTGTAAATTGTAACATTTGATGTACGGGTATATTGATTATGAGTTAAACCTTATTAAACGTTTTGGCTTAAAACGAGTGTGGCATGTTAAGACTCGGAAATGAGTTTGATATGTTTATTTCGCGATATGCCCAAGTATTATATCTTCACATATTAACTAATAACGAGATAATTAGATAGATATTATCAATGAATACGATTTTGCTTAAATATAAACATGTATTTACTATGACAATAACTCATGTTTTCTAAAGCGCGTGATGACTTTTATATCGACATATATGGTTTTAATTAACTAAAAGCCTTTATCAACTACAAGAATGACTTATGATTTATAAATACAAAATATCTTTTATAAACTTTTTGATAACAATTATATTGATAATTATGTTGTATTCTATTAAACGTTTTGGTTTAAATGAGTTTAGAATAATTGTTTTTGCGAGGAAGCTGAATATTCTGTTTTCACATCTACGCTACTATTGAATTATATAACTAAATATATTATGTACGGATATGGTTTAATCTATTATAAACCCTTGTTAAATACGATGGTAACTCGTGTTTTATTACACATGCTAGCTTTTACAAACTTATTGGAAATATTATTTTGATAATATAACTTATTGAAGTCGTATTGATTTAGAAACGTTGGAATAAATGAACGTGTCATTTATAGTACACTATTTACTATACCTTATATGAAGTAATTTCGGGTAAACTTGTACAATTATGAATAACGATTGAGATACCTTTAGTAATTGAGCGATAAATGGAAACTTGTCTTTCATTATTGAACACGTACGTTTGGGAATTGTTGGGTAAATTGCCGAAACTTATCAATTAACCTATTTATGTTATATAAATAGTTGTCGTTAAATTTCTAGTCTTTGACTAGCGTGAGTATTGTCTGTATTTCTTGGCTTGGTCAATGTCTTGTCTTTTTGGTGTGCGTTCTAGTTGGTATGTCTCGGTCATGTCAACGTCTTATTTTTCTCATTCGCGTGAGTTATGCATCGCGTCTATGTTTCTTACCACCACACGAAACGTTAAAACTAAACTTTTGAGATATGAATTGGGAACTTTTGGGAACGATAATGTACTTTTGAAAGTTACGACATGAATGATCCACGAAAACTACAACACATTACTTTTATTGACTTCTGTATCATATGAGCCGTATTCTAAGAATATCGTATACGCATTAGGTTACGTCACAACTGTTCTATTGTACTCTTCGTACATTCTTTTGGATGCCGTGGAGATTAACTTTAGATGCCAGTCGTGTCAATAGTGAATAGTGCATTGATGTGCCGTGATTTCCTGTTATCTTCTGCTAGTGTTTATTCGTGCACTGCTGTGGCTAAGGTGAGTTTCATAGCCTCACTTTTATCTACCTTTTGAACTATTTTGGGGTGAGAATCATGATACTATTTTTGGACTGTTAAAACTATTTGGATTTGCTTATATGCTTGACTGTTTAGATAGATGTGCGGTAGTTGTTGCCTTAGCCTAGGTTTAACCGTGCCTAGCTAAGAATAGACTTCTACATCGATCTAGTCCTGGGTTGGCAACTGTTCTAGAGGTTGCCACGACAGTGCTAGACTAGAGTCGCGGGGCCCGAGTAATCCCTGGATGCGGGATATGATTGGAGATCCGGGTAGGATCAATGTGTGAAACGGTATTTATCTATCTTAGGTCTTGCATAGCAAATCAACTCCTACTGGTCCACTATGATTTTGTTGAACTTAAACCTATGAACTCACCTGACCTTTTAGCATGATTTCTCAGGTATTTGAGAGTTGTTTGGAATACGTGATCGGTGGAAGCTTGGCAAGAAGGCGGGGTTCAAGGATCATTTCTGACTCTGATAAACTTTGGGGACCTATTTTATTAAATCATGTTTTGGGCCTAATATTTACTCCTTTGGATTAAATGTTTTGAATAACTAAATTTGGGGATTGGTTTTGAATGTTAAATGACTATCTTTTTGTATACTTGTGTGCGATACCAATCCAATAGTAACGAAAACTTGATTAAGTCTTCCTACTGAGAGATTTGGGGTGTTACAGATTGGTATCAGAGCTCAAGGTTATAGAGAATTAGGTATTTTATAAACCCTAAACTATAACCACTTTTAAGAAAATTTATCCTCGACCGACGCACGCCCGCTTGCCAAGTCGAAGCTTCTTAATTGATTATGGTATGAACTGCGATTTGAATTATGAGATGATCTGTTAAGGGATATTGTGAACTGATTATGGAAACGTTATGATTATTGATCTTGGGAAATGAGATATGATTATTGATTTTGGAAAATGGGATGAGATTATCGAGATATTACGAAATTTGATTTGAGTAAATGGTACATTATGATTCTGGAATTTTGAACTCGAATGATTTGATAAGAGGATTGATGAGATGTTTAGGGCTTATTTGATGAACAGTTTGATTGAACACTTGATTGAGCGTGTGCCCTGTTAGTAGACAATTTAAGTCTGCCTATCTTAGTAGTTCACTATAAGCATTTCACATGCTTATACACACCCAGTAAGCATGTCCTCATGCTTAAGCATACCCCATAAGCATTTCTATATGCTTATGCACATCCTATAAGCATGTCCTCATGCTTACAGGGTACAGAAAGCATGTCCTCATGTTTTCGCACGCACTATACCTATCACAGAGTGTGGAGTCCCAAACCTTAAATCTATAACACTTAACTTATATTAAGTAGTTGCCTTGGGTATATCCCAAAACAATAAAGAGAAAACTTTGTATGAATATACACAAATACGTGGGATCTATTGGAATGTATTGGGAAGATTAAAGTGAACAAATGAATACAGAATGTGATAACCAATAATTCAACATTATTTATCAAATAATGCAAATACTCTCAAAGTATCAGGGTTACGCAATTTCCTGGCGTAATCTCACCACTTGATTTAAAACTTGCACATTAGTAGTGGCCGTGGAAATGATTTGGGAATATAAAGGAAATGGTAATATTATAACTAAGTCAGGGAGTCACAAACGAGGCCTTTTGTCTTATAAACATGAGTGCCATAATTAAGTTTTGATGAAAACGAGTCTAAAACGCGTTTAAAAGTAATAAAACGTGTAAACTGGTGTGTTGGTATCGTGTGTGTGCCATGTTCATGTGTTTTGCATCTTATCATGTTTATGTGCCCTTGATCATAACTAGATGATGGATTATAATGATTTTGATGATGTCGATTGGTATATGGTCTCGTGTCACGATTTTGAGTCGAAACTCTCGTAAACCGCTATTTTATTCTTTAAAAATTTGTCAAACAAGTGGTAATCAGTTTTGACTACTAATAATGAATTCATGTCCATTAATGTTATAACGATCTGTGAAACCAGTAAGTGTTTTCAGAGGATAAATTGGACTAACGTGTGATTATTTGGTTAACGTTGAATCGTTGGTATGAGTCAGATTTTTGGAATCGAATGACATTTCAATTAACAGCCTTAATTGAATAACAAATTAATTGTGGTGTTTTGGGTAATTGGTAAGTTATTGACAAACGTTAAAATTGATACTCGTTAATCAGGTTGTGTTTGGGAAAATTTAAAGAGTCAATTTGAAATGTTTATTGTGTTGGGTATATTTGATTTTCTGTTTAGATGGCGATATTGGTATGAGATCGTTTGGAGGATTAACTGGAGATGTGAAAATTGTTTATTTTGGACTTAATGGTATATATGTCAACTTTGCGCTACGTCAGGTGTTATCGTGACTTTCTAGTCTCGACTACCCTGACAACGCCGTAACGTGGTCTTTAGTATTTATTTGGGTAATATGATTTTTGTCAAAGCCGAGAGTCATGACTCAGACTTGGGAACTCGAAACGAATAATGACTCGAAATTTATATTGGCATTTTTATCAAAATTTATATTGGCATTTTTATCGAAATTTATATTGGCATTTTTATCAAAATTTTATATTGGAATTTACATTGGAAATTTATATTGAAATTTATGTTGAAACGAATAAATTTATATTGAAATTATCTCGAAATTTATGCATGTATATATACTAGTAAATAGTACTAGAAGATATAAATGATAAATAGTTTTGTACTAAGCATTCGATAATAAGGCTCGCCTTGTTATCCAACACTTTAAAAAAAAGAGAACCAACGTTTAAAAATAAAAATTTTTTGTAATAAAGGAGTCATTAAGTTTTCGAGGGTACGTTTATCGAAGGGTGTCATTTATGAATATTTAATGTCATTTATGTGTTGTGCATGGGTTACGGATGACTAAACATTAATAGCGTCGATCCACGTGGATGACGAACTTATTAGGTTGACGAACCTAATTGGCACCCGCTATGTACGTAGGATAACGTTATTAATGGGCAAATTATCCTTATGACTCGTTAGGATGTGACTGGTTTGTGGATAATAAGCGACATGAACAAATGGTTGAGTTTATCGAGTTGACGAATTCGATAAGGTCTAACTATTTATTCCGAAACTTATTAAACTATAAAGTTTATCATTTAGACGTCTCATTGTGTCATTATGAGTCGCATTGTGGTTACTTGAGTGCATTCATGGAGTCTTGTCGAGTCGATACCACACACACACACGATGATACCTAACGCTAATGACTAAATGGAACAACGAGATATTTTGAGATGAGGAAATGAATACATTTTGGGCATATAACATTGAAGTTGGGAATATATGTTAAGAATTGGTTATAAACTGGTTGTGCCTTGCTTAATAAAAAATTATCGAACCTCGATTGAATATAGACTGATCACCTATATTCAGCCAGAGACAGCAGGACATGGACTGATCACCTATGTCCGTCTCAGAGGAGAATTTTACAAATACTGGGAATTGTTATAACAAAATTTTGTTCGGATTTGAGTTTGGTTTTAAGAACGATAAACTTAAGGTGGACTCGCACACTCACACTCGCTAAACATCACGAAAGCCGCACTCACACACGACACACTGGAATCGTAACACCTCTTGAATCGTAACACATCTGGCATCACTATACGTCTTCGTTTATGTGAAATTCTTGGTTGTAGCACTTGAGCATAGTTCGCCATAAATCGGGTGAGACCCGATTGGCACTGTTTTTATCCGAATTGTTTTTCGATGTAAGACTCGTTGATCTTATCCGAGCATTTGAAACTGTTTTGAGCTGTTTTGGATTGGGTCTTGACTATTTTGGATTCGGTTTTGGATTTTGGTCTTTGGGTTTTCGAATTTGAGATTTTGATCTTGTTCCGAGTTTTAACTCGTAATTTGACTTCGGATCATCGTTTGGCATCGAATTATTATTCGGCTCCGTTTCGTTGATAACTTTGTTAAAATCATCTTTCGACCTTTAGTCGGTATTCGATTTCGAAATGTAATCCGGTCGTATTTCGATTGTAATTTCGTTGGAATTATCATTCCACATTGTTTCGGTAGTAACATCGTGGATTTGAAATCGAGCCTCGTTTCGTTGGTAACTCTGTTACCGACACTTATACCTCAAGCCTAGTCTTGAGCCGATTGTTGAGGCAACTTCTGAAACCTTACCATTCACTCGATGTTGATTTTAACGACGTCATCTGGTCGATGTTGCTTTGCCAACAGCTTTCAGTAAGGTAGTACCTTACGTGCTGTTGATTTCGTACCTTATCCTCTATTTAGGTACCTCTAACGATAACGATCTAACGACTTGTTTTAGTGAAGTTGTTCACCGAGGATTATTCTTAGATATTGTTCCGTCGATGTTGACTCTAGCAACATTGAACCCTCAACATTATTTGTCAACAATAGTATGCTACGTCACACCACCGGTTATGGTACTACATACCCTATTTTATCAACGTGGTACCTTACAAACCGTAGATGAGAAATTCTCTAGCATACCTACTTAGAGCCGTTGACGTTCACTCGTATTTAAGAGTTGAATTGATATTGATCGATAGTTGAACCTCTTTTGGAGATTATGATTTTGGAGTTGAACCTTGAAACCTCCTGCGTTAAGTGTTAAGTGCGCCAATGAGTCAATCGACTGACTGTGGTTAGTAACCCATACTCCTTTTTTGGAGTCGTACTTTCGTCTCTAACCTAGATATCATGCTAATTCAACCGACCGATTGATGGTAGTAATCAACACTTACCAGTAGAGACATACTCTGAACTTCTTAGACTTCTCATCTAGTAGAGATTCCGTACTCAGCAGAAATCTTGAAATACTAAGGAGAAACCGGAACCACGCTCTCTTAGACAATCACATAATCTTTCTCTCATCCTTCGAGAAGCAGCTGCTAACCTTTCGGACCTCTCACCAAATGATAAGCTACACCATAGACGAAACCTTGGAAGTAGATTCCCACCTTTACCTAAGTGGTTGTTAATAGCCTTACCAACCTATTCACCTCCCGTGAATTAGTAAAAAGGAAAAGTATGGACGACAATGCTCATCTCTCCTCATATAGTTATTGCAACACTAATAAGGGACACTATTGATTCGTGCGTTTACAGATTAACAACACTAGAGAACCCAACTATCTTCTTTAAGGAGGTGTGGTAGTACCCAATCCTCTCCCTCCGGTAAAGTGACTTGCTCCAATAAGCTAGACCTCATTTCGAACTTTAGCTCCTTACTTTCTTCCCACTATGGAACTTCGATTAGAAAGGGAATTCCCCTTGACCCACTTTATCTATCTGGGATTTAATTGGTTAGTACACACCTGATCCTCCTTCCTCAACTTTCAACTCATTTCGATATTCTTTAAAGAAGGAGTGCGATCGAAAAACCTAAGTTATACAAATGGACTTCTCCACACGTAAAGGAAACCGTGTGCCTTAGGAAATGCCGATTTCTATCCTTTCCGGATTGTGGCAATAGTCACACACCCATTTTTTTATCTATCACCTCCAAACTAAGGGTTGGAGTAGAAGAACCATTCGAACCCTAGTAGAACATGTAGCGTATCTATCAAGTTTGACAATGGTTGGGATAGACACCTTTCATTGGCCAACATGTCCCATAACCATACCTATCACTTTAGTACCTCAAAGGCACCGTAAGAGATCCTCTGTGGATGTAAGAGTAAATTCAGATGATTGGGAAGAAATGGAAATACCCCCAAGTTAGCAACCCTAAACCTGTTTGAAATAATACCAGGGAAACCATTCTAAGTTAAGATGGATATGTAAGCTACTCACAAACCATTGGGAGACATAGACAACGTAAACCTCTTGAACCCTCCGAGGTAACTTAGAATTAAGCTTACGGATCCACCATGAAATTATGAGGAACGAGTAGTAAACGTGGAAACTTAATCCCCGCTATAACAATCCTTTGGAAAATCCTGGCTAGATTGAGACCAGTAGCTCAGAGCTTTGAGCTACCATCTAGACTCAGTAGAGTTCCTAACATTTCGTGTGTAGTAGGAAGAAATGACTCGCCGATAAGGCAATTGTTATCCTTCTGGGGGAAATCCTAATCTTTGGACGTTTAAACTTCGTTGACCTATCAAAACCATAGATGATGAAACTTAGCAACTTTGGTAAAGTTGCCTCTCTGTCTTCGGAGTTCATAGAAACTCGCAGTAAGAACCTAGATTCACGTGGGGGACGTGGAGATAAACCCTCGTGCTGTTGCACTCACCCCTTCCAGACTTTAACGGATAATTTGGATTGAATCACGAGGACGTGATTCCTTTTAAGGAGGTGAGGCTGTGACAACTCCTAAATTCCTCGATGCGTCGTAATAGGAGAAACGCCGATTAGAGCGATCGTTTGATTTAATTTGAGATACGAGTCATGTTTTATATCGTTTTTATTGAAAATAATATTTTAAAAACATTGGCGTAACTCTCGAGTCACGAATCCTTCGATTGCTAGTCAAAACGAGCCCCGAACCTAATATATTAAAAGTTTTACAAAGTTACATTTAGGGTCCTTGTGATAGTTTTTACTGCAGCCCCTATACTTTCAACTTTACAACTATAGTCCCTCCTGGTAGTATATATACCCAGCTCACACACACCTCCCTCATTTTACTTCACCACTTTCTCTCTCCTCAAAAACACACACAAGCCCTCCTTCTCTCTCTAAGAAATCCGGCCACTCTTGTCTAGGGTTCCGGCGCCGTCTAATTTTCCGGCCACTATTCCGGTGACCACCACCTAACTACACCGCCTATACCAGGTTATAGATCGTCACGTTGTGATTCTATTTCCATATCACACACACCTCTAAACCTAGAAACGAGCCCTAGATCTTGAAAACAAGATTCGAATTTCTAGGGTTTCTAAATATTAGCAAACGGATAAAGGGTATAAACGTTTGGAAGAGTTGTTTTGGGGTTGAATAGGATGTTTGAAGAAATCCGCTGTCGCTACTAGGGTCACGACCACCACATCGTGGTCACCGCCTCTACCACCTTTCTCCTCATCTCTCTTTCCTTCTTTCTCTCGTCTTTGTGGGTAAGTCAACACCCACAACGTTTCTATTCTTATCATTTCATTTCGTTTTTTTCTTGTTTTGTGACTTAATAACCGAGAGTGAATCGGTTATATGGGTTTTCGTGGAACCTTTGTCAAAAACAGTTTGACATACAAATTCATGAGGTAAACAATTTTAAAACCATGATAAAATGTGTTTAAGTCTAATTCGTGTGGTAAGGTGTGTCACGAACTAGTTTTATTATCTTGTGCAAATCTTATTTCTGAAAACATTTCCATCAAGTGTCATGTGGTAAGATTCATATCCGGTCAGTTTGGTTTGCTTACGGGTCGATGAATCTGTGCGGGTCGGGTTTGACCCATCTTAGTCTCATTTGGTGTCGACTTGGTCTAGACATAGTGGTTGGTTTATGGTCAAATGAATATGAATAAAAGTATAGCAAGAGGGTTGATTTGGTTTGTCAAATGATTAAGAGTTGTTGTTGTTGTTGTAACATGTGGTGAATGTGAATGTGTTTAAGTTCGGTTAGTGTCAACAGGGAACATCCACTTTGGGTGTGTGATTGGTTAAGTCGAGAGCCACATAGGTTCAAAATGAGTCGAGCCGTGACTCACGAGAGTCACGGCGAGGTTTAATTTGTTTAAGTTGATTATTTTATTTATTCATTTATGTTTCGAGATGGTTTCGGCTAAAGTTTATTTGAAATGGGAAAACCGATAACAATAATTAAAAGATAACAATAGTTAAGGGATATATTGCAACACCTGAGGCACTGATTTATTGGACTCGTTTACGAGCATTGTGACATTATATAATTGTTGGACAAGGATTGGACGTATTGGATTTGCGGTATTGGTTATTTGGACATTATGGACCCTTTGGTACACGAGACGGAAGGGTATGTTAGACTCATAAGAGTTTAACATATTTGGACCTGAACTATACAAACGGTCGATAAAACTAAACAACTAATATACACGCGAATGATATGTTCAATTGTATATTGTAAATTGTAACATTTGATGTACGGGTATATTGATTATGAGTTAAACCTTATTAAACGTTTTTGGCTTAAAACGAGTGTGGCATGTTAAGACTCGGAAATGAGTTTGATATGTTTATTTCGTGATATGCCCAAGTATTATATCTTCACATATTAATTAATAAAGAGATAATTAGATAGATATTATCAATGAATATGATTTCGCTAAAATATAAACCTGTATTTACTATGACAATAACTCATGTTTTCTAAAGCGCGTGATGACTTTTATATCGACATATATGGTTTTAATTAACTAAAAGCCTTTATCAACTACGAGAATGACTTATGATTTATAAATACAAAATATCTTTTATAAAGTTTTTGATAACAGTTATATTGATAATTATGTTGTATTCTATTAAACGTTTTGGTTTAAATGAGTTTAGTATAATTGTTTTTGCGAGGAAGCTGAATATTATGTTTTCACATCTACGCTACTATTGAATTATATAACTATATATATTATGGACGGATATGGTTTAATCTATTATAAACCCATGTTAAATACGATGGTAACTCGTGTTTTATTACACATGCTAGCTTTTACAAACTTGTTGGAAATATTATTTTGATAATATAACCTATTGAAGTCGTATTGATTTGGAAACGTTGGAATAAACGAACGTGTCATTTATAGTACACTATTTACTATACCTTATATGAAGTAATTACGGGTAAACTTGTACGATTATGAATAACGATTGAGATACCTTTAGTAATTGAGCGATAAATGGAAACTTGTCTTTCATTATTGAACACGTACATTTGGGAATTGTTGGGTAAATTGCCGAAACTTATCAATTAACCTATTTATGTTATATAAATAGTTGTCGTTAAATTTTTAGTCTTTGACTAGCGTGAGTATTGTCTGTATTTCTTGGCTTGGTCGATGTCTTGTCTTTTTGGTGTGCGTTCTAGTTGGTATGTCTCGGTCATGTCAACGTCTTCTTTTCCTCATTCGCGTGAGTTATGCATCGCGTCTATGTTTCTTACCACCACACGAAACGTTAAAAATAAACTTTTGAGATATGAATTGGGAACTTTTGGGAACGATAATGTACTTTTGAAAGTTACGACATGAATGATCCACGAAAACTACAACACATTACTTTTATTGACTTCTGTATCGTATGAGCCGTATTCTAAGAATATCGTATACGCATTAGGTTGTGTCACAACTATTCTATTGTATTCGTCGTACATTCTTTTGGATGCCGTGGAGATTAACTTTAGATGCCAGTCGTGTCAATAGTGAATAGTGCATTGATGTGCCGTGATTTCCTGTTATCTTCTGCTAGTGTTTATTCGTGCACTGCTGTGGCTAAAGTGAGTTTCATAGCCCCACTTTTGTCTACGTTTTGAACTATTTTGGGGTGAGAATCATGCTACTATTTTTGGATTATTAAAACTATTTGGATTTGCTTATATGCTTGACTGTTTAGATAGATGTGCGGTAGTTGTTGCCTTAGCCTAGGTTTAACCGTGCCTAGCTAAGAATAGACTTCTACATCGACCTAGTCCGGGGTTGGCAACTGTTCTAGAGGTTGCCACGACAGTGCTGGACTAGAGTCGCCGGGCTCGAGTAATCCCTGGATGCGGGATATGGTTAGAGATCCGGGTAGGATCAGTGTGTGAAACGGTATTTATCTTTCTTAGGTCTTGCATAGCAAATCAACTCCTACTGGTCCACTATGATTTTGTTGAACTTAAACCTATGAACTCACCTGACCTTTTAGCATGATTTCTCAGGTATTTGAGAGTTGTTTAGAATACGTGATCGGTGGAAGCTTGGCAAGAAGGCGGGGTTCAAGGATCATTTCTGACTCTGATAAACTTTGGGGACCTATTTTATTAAATCATGTTTTGGGTCTAATATTTACTCCTTTGGATTAAATGTTTTGAATAACTAAATTTGGGGATTGGTTTTGAATGTTAAATGACCATCTTTTTGCTATACTTGTGTGTGATACCAATCCAATAGTAACGCTCTGAAAACTTGATTAAGTCTTCCGCTGTACCGAGATTTGGGGGTGTTACATGAGTTTTTATTACTCTAACACTAATATGACCCGAATTGAAAAGATCAAAACACTTGGAGTACATTATTACGCAAATAAAGGGAATTTGAATTTAACGTTCTTTCCCGTCACTCCATAAAATTTAACTTTACCCTTGAGTCCCAATCGTCCCAGAACTGTACACAAAAGATATGACTCGACTTAGCAACCATGCAAGTAACTAGATAATTGAACTAAGGGTTTAGTATGATAACAATAATGCACTAAAAGTGAGTGCATACAAGGTAGGCTAAGGCGATTTGGGTGTACATTTGGGGGTGGATTGTAAACAATGCTCTTCATTGATATTCCAGAAAACCGAAACATCACGAGAACCGCGAAAAGGATAGGCTCTGAGGGGTTAACTAGGGGTATCGTGTAGTAAAGATGAGTACATCGCAATGGTGTGGGGGAATTACTCAACCGATGTGGAAGAAGTAATTATAATACAGGTATCAAACAAGGGTTATCCTAATGCCTCTTATCATTTAGTTATTCCTAACTACACAAGTGTAGTCTCACTAGCAATCTCGGAATGCATCACAAAACAAGTTCTAGAATCTAATATACTACCGGTACACTCTCGAAGCATTAAAGGTGAATGCTTTAATTCCTATAGATCTAGGGGCGAACCTCACATTTTTGGGGTGGAATTTGAGTGGTAAAGGGTTTTTTGTGCTAGTCATATAACTCCTATCCATGAGACGCTTTATTAAGACTAAAGACCCACCATACAAGTCATGAAAATTTTTAAATTTGGCGCTAAAATTACCCTAACAAATATTTCTCATGGTTTATTACACAAATGAAATAGGACAAGACAGATGATCAAAGGTAAGCATAGTTTAAAAGTTCCCATTTTATTCTCCCTCCCTACACTTAAACTGAACATTGTCCCCAATGTTCCCCGAAAGTATCAAAGTTATGATAACGGAAGGTAATTAAAAGAGAAAGAAACTAGTACTACACTGATTAGCTCGGTAGGATCCGTGCGAAGTAGTGGTTAAATTCTTTTCAAGAAGAATGTATGCGTGGTAAGCTCCATCTAATCATTATGTTTCTTCTTCTTGATAAATAAAACCTGCACACTTTAAGAAAATAGATGAAACCTTCGCGTACAATCAGCGGTAAAATTATATATGACTCTACTAAATTAGAATATGTTGGGAATAATCCGTTACCACGGATAGTTGTGGTTTACACTGCTCGGATTAACACTAACAGTGGAAACGTATTACCACTGCTGGTACATTGTTACCACTGCTATTAGATAACGATTAGGAGAACGCGTTTAGATAAGTATAGAATAGATCTTGTGTATATTCTATAATGTTAGCTTTATACTTATCTTGTAAAGGACTCCTTGTTGTATAAAAGGAGGTCCTAGGTCATTGTCTTAGGTACTTGTCTAATTACCTACGTATTACCCACAAAGGCTTCAAGGTGTAACCCTAGTGATAAGTAAGATCACTCATATTATTCATCAATAATATTGGAGCTTAAGTTTTGTGTTTAATCTGTGTTTACATACAATACATCATACAATCCATCTTCTAAGTATTACTAAGTAAATTCCGCGTGCTTAATAATATTATACAAAATATCATTGACACAAGGTGTGTGTCCAGATCCATCAAGTGGTATTAGAGCCAGGTTCTGATATTTTGTTTTAGAAGATCCAAGGAATAAGCTTAACCTACTCACTCAATTCAATGGAGATGGAAAACAACCAGTCCAACTCTTCTACACCAAGGCTACCTAAGCTCAAACTTAATGAGTTTGAGATGTGGAGGATACTGATTGAGCAATACTTTCTCATTCAGGACTATGCTCTTTGGGAGATCATTCAAACTAGTGATTCTTTCAAGCCTGTGACTAGTATTGTGAAGGTTGGTGAAACAGATGTTGTGAAAGTTTCTGTGCCTGAATCTAGTATTGAAAAAGCTTGTAGGAAGAATGATCTTAAGGCTAGAAGTTTGTTGCTGATGACTCTTCCTAGAGATCAGATCATTGCATTCAGCAAGCACATGACTGCTAAAGAACTATTTGAAGACATTTGCTTAGTGTTTGGTGGTAATGATGCTACAAAGAAGAAACAAAAGACATTGTTGATGCAAAGTTATGAAAATTTCTCTGCTTCAAGCAATGACTCACTTGATAGCATCTTCACCAAACTCCAGAAGATTGTTACACAACTGACTGTGTTTGGCATTGAGGTAGAAAAGGAAGACCTCAATTTGAAGTTTCTAAGAAGTTTGCCTTCAGAGTTTCAAACCAATGTTACTGTCTGGGAAAATAAATCAGACATAGAAACAATGAAACTCAATAACCTTTACAACAACTTCAAACTTATTGAGCAAAGGTTGAAGAAGGCAGGGAAACTTGGTACAAGCTCTAGTAGCTTGGCATTGTTGTCAACCTCTGTTGACAATGATGATTCTGATGATGATAGTGATGATGACTTTGCCACTGCAGGTTCTAAAGTTTCCACTGGTAATGTAAATGTTACCACTGCAGGTTCAAAGAAGAAGGTTGCTAGTATTGGAGATCCTACCTTTTATGCTTTCATATCCACACAAGTTGATGGCTCTGTCTTAACTCATGAAGACATAGAGCAAATTGATGAAGATGACTTGGAGGAGATGGATATAAAATGGCAGATAGCTCTTCTTAGCATGAGGGCTAGGAAATTCTACAAGAAGACTGGCAAGCCTATTCACATCAATGGTGATGAAACTGCAGGATTTGATAAGAAGAAAGTGGAGTGCTTTAACTGCCACAAGTTTGGACATTTTGCTAGAGAATGCAGAAGACCAAAGACCAAGGACAACATGTCTACTTGGTACAAGCAAAAGAATGGACCAACTGTGGAAGAGCCAAAGGAAATGTTGGCTATTGATGGTGTGAGCTATGATTGGAGTTTCATGGCTGATGAACAAGAAGAAGAACATTCTAATGCTGATCTTGTTGCTACTGAATTTGCTCTCATGGCTTTCTCTGAATCTGAGGTACAAAACTTTGAAAGTTGTTCTAAAACATGTAGGGCTGCTAAAGAAGTTGAAAGGCTTAATGATTTATATTCTAATTGTTAGGATTTGGAAAATCCAATAGTTAAAGTGTCGGTCACCTCAAGTATATGTAATCGTTAGAAAGCTCGTAGTCGTAGTTATTTAATGTTAAGTAGTATTTAGTTATGTAACACCGTGGAGGACGGACGGGTCTTTACCCACTGTATGCCTGATCCACAGCCCGTCAGGTGGCGTTTTATGTAAGTACTATAAATACTCTCTACCTCCCAAGGTAGAGAGTTGGAGCTCATAATAAGATTTTTCTTTCTCTCACTAAAGTTCCCAAACCTCTAACTTTCTCTCTCTAAAACTCTTGTGTACGCCTACTTTGCTTATGGTTTGATGTGTATGTGAAATCCAATATGTTACAAATGGTATCAAGAGCCATGGTTAGATCATCTCTTACATATCTTTGGATTTCTAGTGGTTTTTAGGTGGTTTTTGAGTTTGAGAAAGTTTAGTGGTTTTTGCATCATTTGGTTGATTTCTAGTGTTAAAGTTTGGATTTTGATTGTACTTTTGTGTTTAGGATCATCATAAGTGTTTAGGTTTTGGTTTGGAAGGCTTGAATCATTGTGGTTGGGTTGTTTTTGGATTGAAAAGTGGTGTTTTTGAATATTTTCATGCTAGCGACTTGGGTCACGGTATTTTTTTCTTGGTAGCGACTTGCTTTGTAAGTCTGTAGCGATTTGTAGTGTATTGTGGTAGCGACTTGCCTAAGAGACAAGCCGACAAAAAGTACTGTTGGTGGATTCTCCACTACGGGTAGCGACTTGGTAAGGTAGCGACTTGCTTTCAATTTTGATAGCGACTTGTTCTTAAGTTTCTTAGTGACTTGGTGTTAGCGATTTGGACCAGTAGCGAGTTGCTATTTAGCGACTTAATTTCTTAGCGACTTGGTGCATAGCGACTTGCTGTCAAAATTTGTAGCGACTTGGGTACTTAGCGACTTGTCTTGTTATTACTTAGCAACTTGGTTTTTAGCGATTTGATTCAAGGACTCTTAGCGACTTGGTTAATTTTTGTTTGTAATACGGTTTTCTCTTGATTTAGTAAAATCCCGTGAAAGAATCTATTTCCCGGTTTAATCATAGAGTTATAAAATTCCGTGTAATCTTTAAACATGTCTACCAACGTACCTACAATCATCTCCACTGTTGCCGAAGATGTTCAAGCAGTTGGTTCAGATACTCGTCCACCCATGCTTGACAGGCCCGACTACGACTCTTGGGCTCAAAGAATCAGACTGTATTGTCTTGGAAAGGAAAATGGGGTCAACATTCTCAAATCAATTGATGAAGGACCTTATCTGGTTGAGACTACAAGAGACATAATTGATACTGCTGCAGATGGAACTATGATTTTTGGACTGGACAGGCCAAAGACGTATGATGAGCTCAATGATAAGGAGAAAAAGAGATTCGATGCTGATATCAGGGCTTCTAACATCATACTTCAAGGTCTTTCAAAAGATATCTACAAGCTTATCAATCACAACACCGAAGCCATGGCAGTGTGGGATAATGTCAAGATGCTTCTGTCTGGTTCTGAATTAACTATGGAAAACAGAGAATCACAACTCTATGATGAGTTTGAGCACTTCAAGATGAAACTAGATGAGAGTGTCTATGAGTATTACGTGAGATTCCACAAGCTTGTTAATGACATGAGGAACATCAGAATGACTATGCCAAACATACAGTTGAACTCAAAGTTTGTGAACAACATGAATCCCGAATGGCATAAGTTTGTCACCTCTATGAAGCTAACCAAAGGACTGAAGAATACAAACTATGAGCAAATCTATGCCTTCCTTCTTCAGAATGAGAGACATGCTATGTTTGAAAAAAGGATTCTTGATCAGTTCAAAACTAACCAGGGAGAGAAACGCTCATCAAATGATTCAACTGCTTTCAACTCAAACATTGGAATTACCACCAAAGCATCTCAAGTTATACCCATGGGTGATGGCAATCACAAACTCATTCCCGATCCAAGGTTCAAACAAGCCGATGCTTGATGCGCCGTGGGACACTTCATTAATCAACTGGCCCTTATGGTTAAACAAAACTTGACTCTCAGTCCACATACCAACAGTCTTCACACCAACAATGAGATCAGAACTGCATCCAATCTTCACAATCATGCTCTAATAAGAGATGGGAAGGTTATGGTGCAACCAGTTCAAGAAAGGCAGTACGAACAAGGAAGAGGTGGAGTCGGTAGAGGATATGTGGCAAATCAGAATAGGGGAAGGAATGGAAATCAGGGACAAGCAAAGCCGATCAAGTGTTAAAACTGTGGAGGTGAGGGACACATTGCAAGGAACTGCACATCACCAAAACGCCCCCAGAATGCAGAGTACTTCAGGGATAAGATGTTGCTTGTTCAAGCTCAGGATAATGGTGCAGCTTTGGATGAAGAAGAGTTGTTGTTTCTTTCTGAGGGAAATGCCAAGACGTATGATGCAGATGTGGATGAGCAGCCAATTCGGGAGATAGGCCATAATCATCAGAATGCCTTTCAAGTAGCTGATTGTGATGCATACGACTCTGATATTGATGATGAACCTACTGCACAAACCATTTTCATGGCTAGCATTTCTCCAATGGTCTCTCCTAAAGTCTCTTCATCACCACAAGCTGGCCCATCCAAAGACAAAATCATTTCTGAGGTATTTAAACTATACGATGATGCTGATGTGCAAAAGATGCATGACAAAGTACTATCAACTGAAACTATTGAGTCAAATATTGAAAATATGGGTAATATCAATGTTGTCCCATATGATCAATATGTGAAACAAAGTGAAAGTGTGGTCGTACCAAGTGATGCATCTTCTGCAATCAACGATGACTATGTTTTTGATGAATACACTGCATGTGCCCCTGATGATTCTCTTATCTCTGAACTTAATGCCTATAAAGAACGAGTTGCCATTTATGAACAATGTGCTAAGTTTGAGCTAACTACTCGTGGGCAGGAGTTGGATAACCAAATGCGTACAATTATTAGAAAAAGTAATTTTAGAGAAGAAGTGTTAAAACAAGAGTTAAACTCCTTACAAGAAAAGCTTTCAAAAGCTGCTAAGCAAAAACAAGAACTTCAAGAAAATGTTAAAGTGCTTAAGCAAGAATTTCATGCTAAGGAATCAAAACTTTTGAATGATTTTTCTAATATAAAAACTTTGAAGAGCAAGCTTGAAAATAAGTTGTACGTACAAGGGAATACCATTCAAATTGCTCACATGGTCACTAAGCATAGAGTTCTAAGCGATAAGCATAGTGTTCCCATTATAGATAAACCTAATCCTGAGTACGGTAAGATAGCAAAAGCAACTCAAAATGTAATCTATGATGGCAATGAGATTCTTAAACCTAGACAGAAACCTAGTTGCGTTGAGTGCACTGAGGAAGATAGAAAATTAGATGATGCATCTAGGGAGAAAATGAATAAGAATCTAGAAGATCCTGAATGTAAAAAGAATAACATCACGATCAAGCCCCATGATTACAAGAAGGAAAACTGGATCTCCTTAAACAAATTTAAGCCTCAAACGTTGTTAACACCTGAACAAGTTTTCTGGAAAAGGACTTAGATAAGCAAAAAGCTGAAAATCTTGTTGAAACAAACCCTCCCCTTAGGAAAATGCCTGCAGCGACTGTGTATCCTCCAAATACACCAATGCATTTAGTTCCTAGAACTATTGCCACTAAAAGCAAGACCTTAATCAGTCAATATGTTATTTTTCAACTATTTGTCGATTTTGAGAAAACTTGTAAGAAAAGGATCACACCCACTGGGATAACTGAAGAGGAAAGGGGTTTTGAACAAACAAAAGAATGCTATTTAACTGAGGTCATGCCTTTCTTTAAACAACTAAAAGATCATTTTAAGAGTCTTAAAAAGGGGATAGATTCAGATATTAAAGGAATGGAAAAGGAATTTGATGCAATGATAGTTGAGGTTAGTGACTATGAAAGAGCATTAAAATATAATGAGATTGAGAGGAAAAACTTGCATACACTGAATGAGTCTCTTATTTCTGAATGTATTGCTCAAGATGTGTTTTACGCTACTACGAATTGTTCCATTAATGCTTCTCAATTTCATGAACTATCTGTTGCTTTAAAAGTCTCCTATGATCGTGTCATTGAGCTTGAAATCAAAAACTCTAAACTAAGTGAGAAAATTGAACAGGATGATCATGATACTTTGGTAAAACATTTTTCTAAACTAGAAGTTGAACATTTTGATTTACAACTTAAATATCAACATCTCAAAGAAAATGTTAAAACCTCAAACATCAAGATATCCACGGATGTTCCAGAGTTTGATGCAGTTTTTGAAATAAACAAACGTGACAAACAGATTCAAGCTCATCTGTAACACGATCGAAAGTTGAAAGCCCAAATTTCTCAGTTAAAGGGTGAAAAGAACAATGTGACTGGCTCCCAAATGCCTCCTCCTTTAGACTCTCGGAATTCTCAAAATTTTCATCTTCAAAATTTGGTTAATACTTTACAAAAGGAAAATGAGAGTTTTTTAGAAGAAAATGAAAAGGTTAAACGTCATTTCAATGAGTTATTTGAGTCAATAAAAGTCACTCGTAACAAAAATAACGAAAAAATAACTTCGTTACAAAAGGAAATTGAGAATCTGAAGAGTCGGGTAAAAGGGAAAATGCCAATGACCAATGGGGAGAATGGTACTTTAAAGGTGCATTTCTGTAATAAATATGCTTTGTCTCTAAGTGCAGGTTCCCTCTAATATGTGCAAAACTCTTTCAAAACTCGAGGCACATATTGAGGGGGAGCAAAATTTTGAAAACCTCATCCTTCCTTAAAATGTTTTATCTACTCAAATTGATTGGGAAGTGATGATGATCATTTTAGAAAATGTTAATCAAAAGATTGGACCTTTCACTCTTAATCTAACAATTTCAAAGATCTCTTGCCTCCATGCGCTAAACAGTTTCTAAATTTTTATGCATATGTTGAGGGGGAGCATTTCTAAAATATCAAAACAATTAAGATACAAAATGCTTTGATTCTATATCACAAGTATCTTGATTGGTTTTTCAAATGGTTTTCAATTGGTTCCAATGGCAGATGAACGATACCAAAAAGACCGACCAACTTTACTTTATGTATGGTGATATAAGGATGATAAGATTAGGTGGAGGTCCCATGATCCGCCAGAACCGGAGGGATCTACCCAGGGACAATCCACTAGATAGTGTAGAAGTCCTTAGGTATGATGAAAAAAGGAGAAAAGTGAGATATGGGAAGAGTGCGGACTGAGACTGAGCTAGTACTGGAATAAACCCAACAAGGTTCTAGTAATGAAATCTCGGTAAGCACTGAAGGGGTTGAAGAATGAAAAAGAAATGAATGAGAAAAGGGTGAAAAGAAATAGCCCTCCATTTATTCAACCTTAGGGCGGAAACCGGGTTCAATTCATATACTACTAGTTGTTACCAAGGTAACATCGGTATTGAAGACAAGACGTCATGGACCCAGTGACGCACTGCACTTCAACTTTCCAAACCACTCAAGTTCCTTTTAAAAGGGCTTGTTTCATTCTCACGGGGAACCGACATTATCTATCGACTTTCTCTTAGAGATTGTTGATATTGAAGAAGGAGACCCTCTCCCTAGTCTCCGGCATAGGAACCAAATATGCACAATTGAGTCTAGAGCCACGAGATCATCTTATAAATCTCTTTAGGACACTTTCAATGAAGACTCTCTGTTTCACACAATGTGGAAAGAGAGATTATATCTTATGAGTCCTACGCATTATCCTTGTGGTATTGCCAGAACATCTAAGTGATATGCATACATATTCACGATGAAGATGGAAAGCCTTCTGGAGCCAACATCAAACAAGCTCCTGGTAGGTGGCATGTGAGATCTATCCAATAGATCAACCATGTGACAACTGAACAGAAACAATGGAGCGATTCAATCTTTTGAATCAATCTTGGTTCAGGTTATGGATTGACGGATACCTTTGAAAAACGGTCGTTGTGCTTAAAAACTCTTTTCTTTAGCACATCGACTGTGTACTTATTTCTCAAAATAAAAGGTGTTTATGATTGATAATTGATTTTCATTAAAACCTTCGTTGTATTGCAAAAACAATTTCTATTGAGCAATACACAATTGTTTTTCAAATCTCTTTTCATCAATCAGTGAATGTCGTTTCGCTGGTTCACTCACTCCGTGTTGTCTTCTTTGAGACGTTCCGGTTTGAGAACAGCTAGAACAGCTGCGAAACCCTGTCAAGGAAATTCTTCAAAATTATACCTGATCACATGCAGTACTTGTACTGATCAACGGGGAACCGTGGGCCGTGTACCTCAATTCATCAAAAGTGATCAAAGACACTTTCGTGCGCTTTATTGCTAACTGTTGTATGCAGGTACACCCGGCGTTTGCAGTGATCGAATGGAGCAATCAATCCATAGCCGCATGCTCACACAACACATTCATATCTAAAGAAATCATGATTGGTGCATCAATGACTCTAATATTTTCATTCCATGCTTCGCTACTGCTGCTGCCAATATCATGAATCAACGAAAGCTTCGCTACTCGATAAGAATAAATCATGATCCAGAATGTGAGCATGTCGGTCCAAATGTCACAACATCACATAATACCAACACCACAATGGATGAGTCAGAGATGAATGTGACCAATGATCTTAAAGCTGGCTCAAAACTCAGTATCACGTGGATCAGTTAAAGACCTCCACTCAGATTATCCAAAACATGCAAAAATGAAGAATCAAAGACTACGAGCTACAGAACAAGAATACAAGAACAATCTCAATGTAATATCTGTTTGTTTTCTATGTAATTTAATGTGTTATTGAGGTGACCACCCTTAGGGGGAGATTGTTAGGATTTGGAAAATCCAATAGTTAAAGTGTCGGTCACCTCAAGTATATGTAATCGTTAGAAAGATTGTAGTCGTAGTTATTTAATGTTAAGTAGTATTTAGTTATGTAACACTGTGGAGGACAAACGGGTCTTTACCCACTGTATGCCTGATCCACAGCCCGTCAGGTGGCGTTTTATGTAAGTACTATAAATACTCTCTACCTCCCAAGGTAGAGAGTTGGAGCTCATAATAAGATTTTTCTTTCTCTCACTAAAGTTCCCAAACCTCTAACTTTCTCTCTCTAAAACTCTTGTGTACGCCTACTTTGCTTATGGTTAGATGTGTATGTGAAATCCAATATGTTACACTAATGAAAGACAAGAGTTATATAATGCTAATTATACTGTGTCTAATCTTAGGAGAGCTATGGCAGTATTAGAAAAGCAAATAGAGCACTATCAGGAAAATGAGTCAAAATATAATGATGATATGATTTTTCTTAGAAGAGAGGTAGAACATACTACGGCTGTGAATGAAGCATACAAAAAGGAGTTTGAAAAACTTCAAAAGAAAAATGAAAATGTCAATTTAACTTTAGACACATGTTATTATCAGTCTAAGTCAATTGATAAAATTTGGAATGCTCAAATATATAGTAAAGTTAAGTCTAGTATGGGTTATAATATAGTGCCTCCACCACTAAGAGGTGTTCCATCACCTCCAGGTATAGATTTAGCTCATACAGGCTTAGAAGATTTTCAGGATCTTGAAAGAGAATATGGTCCTTTAAAGGACACAACTGTGAAAAATGAGAATGAGGTTAAGTATGATAATGATGTTTTTGAGAGTGCTAGTGACTCATCTGTTGTTGATGAGAATGTTAAAAAGAATGTAGAGGCTTCTATCCCAAAAGTTGTCAATACTGTTACAGAGGAACCTAGGAAACCAGTTAATAAACCTAGACCAACTATAAAGTATGCTGAGATGTATAGGAATAAGCCTACAGCTCCTAGGGGTAACCAGAGGAGTTGGAATCATGTTAAATCTCAACAACTAGGTAGTAATTTTGTGATGTACAATAAGGCATGCTATATCTGTGGTAGTTTTGATCATTTACATGCTTATTGTGACTATCATGTTGGGAGAAGGGAAGTCCAAGGGAATAAAAGGGTGAATTCTAACATGTGTCAAAATAATGTACACCCTAATTCTAATTGCAAAATGGTCCCAAGAGCAGTTCAACTAAGAAGTGGCCTCAAAACATTTTCCACTGCAAAAACTGTTAACACTGCTCACCCTAAGTCACCTGTTAAAAGTGCAAACTCCAAAATAACTTTTGTAAAATTTGCGTAAACAGGGAAAGGAACTTTTCAAGCTAAAAAGGTTAACTATAACCAATAGTGGTGCCTAAAAAGAAACCAGCAGTTTCCACTGCTCATTCAAAAGTTACCACTGCAAGGGTTGTAAACAAGATAAGGGGGGACATGGGCAATGCTGTGAAGGCCTCAGCACGTTGGGAATGGAAACCTAAAGGAACTACCTCTACAACCAATCCCAATGGTGTATCAATGACCTTTGATAGATTTAACTATATTGATACACGAGGCACATCCAAGTCAATCATGGCTTGGGTCCCCAAAAGAAACTAACTCTTTACTCTTATGTGCAGGAACATCCAAGGACAAAAAGATCAGATCAAGGATATACAGATAGTGGGTGTTCAAGGCACATGACTGGCAACAAGTCCTATCTTTCTAATTTTGAGCATTATGATGGACAATATGTCAGTTTTGGTAATGAAGTTAATGGAACAACAAGTATAATGCAAGAACTCAAATGATAAAGGAAAACATGGATCATTATTATTATTTCACAAAAACTGCATACAGAGTTCAGTAGATACATCCATGGAATACTGATTACATTCATCATTACATCATCTGAAAACCAACTACCAACTACCTATCCCAGACGCAAGCTTCATAACCCATTCTCAACCTAACCACTATCTATCATCTATGGTTTCTTTAGGAAGCCCCACTTTGGCATCACCTTAGGAGCTCCACGCATGTCAATCCACTCATACACTCTAGGGTATGCTAACCCCCTCACCACTTCTCTGACTGGTGGAGAGGATGATAAAGAACCAACTGGTGGTGGTGCTGCTCTCAAGGCTCTTGCACGTGGTGCTTGAAGCTCTTCATTAAGGAGTATTGCAGCAAGGGGAGGCACACTCAAGGCTCTTGTGGAAGTCTCATCATCTGTGTCCTCATAGGGAGAAATATAAGAACTTATTGAACTATCTCCCTTGGTCAAAGCATCTTGAGGTACTGGTTACAGATTTGATGGACCAGCAAATGATGGGGTGATACTCATGGACTTATGAGATCTCTTCCTGGATGACACTTCTTCAAACTCTTCTTTCTCAACTCTGTTTGGGTTGTTCAACACAAAGTCATCCCATGCACTGTCAGAAAATGAACTGTCTGAGGAAAGATTGATTGGATTGGATCGACTCATGGTGATCTTTTGAAATCTCTTAAGAGAAAAGTGTTGGTGTTATAGAAGGTTATGGATGCTTGGTTCTTTAATACAAGTTTAAGTTGGATTCAGTAAGTTAATGAGGGGAAGGTGTAAGTAGTTGAGAAGTAAATGGAGTCCCGTGGCCTAGGAAAGTGTATCAGTGTCTATGAGTTGACTTAATTGAGTATAGCCACTGCTATGTTTATTCCTTGACTTACACTATCCATTGCTATCCTTAACAAAGGATTCCAGTGTTTGGTTTATGTTTGTGATTTGCAGATTTGAAGGATTCTTTGTTTACATTGAATGGTTACTCTTTGGTGTTTGACTTTCTAGTTGTCCACTGATGTTTATGCAGAAATTATTTTTAACAGTGGGAACTATATTGCAACCAGTAGTAACAAGCTTGCTTTTACAGTGGAAAAAGGAAAAACAAAGGAACTTCATTTCATTAATAAAACATGATTCATTACAACCAAAGTGAAAGTACTTATAATCATCAAAACACAAAAGACTGCAACCTAGCACATCCTACACCTAACTTCAGCTACTCCATTGGCTTCTTGCCTTTGCCCACATAGTCATGCTTGTTTTTTTGTGCCCTCTTCCTTTTGTTCTCAAAGGTGGATTGCATTCTTGGACATGGAAGACCAAGAACTTGTGGAGGAGGCTTTGGTAGCATTACAAGCTTTGTTGGGATGGATATCTGCTTCATATTGGAGATAGCTGTTTCCAGTGCTATTGAAAGAGATTTTGGCAAATCTTTGGCCATGGAATAGGTTTCATCATTCTCCTCATCATCATCTGATGAGCTGGAGTAGAACTCAAGAGATTTTGCAGGTTTTGCTGCAGGCACACGCTTAGCAGTTTCTTTGGTATACTTTTTGGAAGAAGTGCCAGCCCCTGGTGGAAAGTATCCAAACCATCCTGATGCCTCTGAGGAATTCTCTGGCTCGATTACATATTCTTCTTCTGAATCAGAGGAGATGTCGATGGTGTTGGAAGGATTGCTCATGATAATTTTTAGGGATATTGTGTTTGAATGTGCTTTGATGAAGATTACATAAAGCCAAGCCTCCTTATATAGACAAAGTCGGTTGAAAGGGGTTAATTAATGAGTATATTTACTTTTTCCTATTTTGGTAGGTTAAGGAGTAAATATAGATATTATTGGGTTGACTTTGGAAGATATTTTACTTGGGTAATGGTTTGGTTAAAGGTAACTTTGGTTAATAACAAGTTGGTTATTCCTATTACAGATACATAACCAAGCTTAGATGGGAGTTGAATTTAAAAGGTGTATATATGAGATACAAAACAAATGGTTATTGATTCACCATGTCTTATCCACATAAGAATCAACTAGTCATAGCAAACGGCTACTGGTAAAGACTTGACAAATCCGTTTATGGTTGATAGTTTACCAAAAACTATATGGTTATCAACTCACCATATTCTTTATGATTAAGAGTTGGCTAGTCCATAGCAAATGGCTCATGGTAAAGACATACCAAATCCGTTGATAGCTGGTAGTTTGCTAAAAACTATGATAAGAGCAGTCTTGTTATCACATGATTTTATTTACCACTGCTCTTTGAAATTTTTGTGAAAAATTACCACCGCTAGTTCACAGTTTCCACTGACAGTGTTATTTTACCACTGTTGTTCTAGCCGTTACAACTGATTGTGTCAGTAACTTATTTTTTACTAGCCGTTGAAAGTAACCACTGATTGCCATATATATAGGGTTAAAATTTTAAGGAAATTATCTTCTTTCAATATTGTGATAAATACTTTCTAAAGATAATTTTATTTGCGCAATATATCTAAACCCTAACCCTATATATCTTTCTCTCTCAATTGGCTAGTTATTCTTTCAATTCTTACTGACATAATATCATTTTTCATCAAAAGTTTCTATGGCACCTTTAAACTTTGCAGATGAGCACAACCTAGTGGCCTACCTACAAAAGTCTAACGAGAAGAGTGGCCCTGTTTTCCATCAGATTGTGGACTTTCTCCATACCACACATATAAGGTATGCTTTGCTTTTAAACCCCACAATCTATATCTCTCAAATCAAACAGTTTTGGACGTCTGCTAAGTCCATAACACTTGAGATTGGAGATACACATGAAACAGTGGATGCTCTAAGAGCCACTGTGGATGGGGTAACTATTGATTTTACTGAGGCATCCTTGAGGAGAGTACTCCAATTGGGTGATCTCAATGGTCTCATCACATTACCTATGCCTGAAATTCATGATACTTTATCATCTATGGGATATGATACCATTGACAAAAAGGCTACTTTAAAAAAGAGTGGGTTTTGTCCCCAATGGAGATTTTTGATTCATACTCTGTTGCATTGTCTCAGTCCAAAGAAAACATCTTATGAGCAATTTAGTTCAACCATGGCTTACCCTTTGGTTTGTCTAGTCACTGATAAGATTTTTAACTGGTCAAATTATATTTTTACAAGTATGAAAGGCAATGTATAGAGTAAAACAAATTTTTTAATGTATCCAAGGTTTGTGCAAGCAGTGCTAAATGAGTTTCAACTGCAACCCCATACTAATGTTTATCAAATCAGTTGCCTAAAGCCTAAAGTTTTTCAAAATTTGAACAAAGATGGCAATATGATTTTTACACCTCTCCTTCCCCAAATGCTTGCTAAGATTACAACTGAACAACACACACCCATAATTAATGTTCCAAACATTGATTATACTCCACCAGTTTCAAACACCTATGAGAGAAGGTCTAAACAGCCAACTCCTCTCATGACAACACAACAAGTTTCTGAACCTTTTGGTCTAGGAACAAGCAGTGGTGGTTCTAGACTTCAACCTAGTCTAACTAGGGAGGAATCTGAGCCTTTGCCCCATGTATCACCTCTCCCAACAGGTAACACAGTTGGAAGTGATGAGGGCAGTGGGCAACAATTGGAATTGATGGTTTTGTGTACAAAGTTAGCCAAGCAGGTTGAATCTCTCCAGAAGGATTTGGCACATGTCAAGAAGCAGCATGCCAAGGATGTTAAACACTTAAAAGAAGAGATTCAGACCTTAAAGGAAGAGTTGCAGGGGTTGAAAAAGCACAAGAAGACTGCAAAGTTGGTGATTTCATCTTCATCCTCACCTACTGATGGTGATTCAGCTGATCATGATTTGGGAAATTCTCCCAAACAGGGGAGGAAAACTGGTGCTGACACTAAGGGGAGGCAAATTGATTTTGAAGATGAAGGAGATACAAATAAAGGAGCAAAGGAAGCTAATACTCAAGGAGAGCAACTTGATGATCAAGACATTTTTTGTACTGCAACTGAATTTACCACTGATTCCATTTCCACTGCAGAGCCAAATATTGCCACTGCAAGTGAAGAATTTGATAAACTGAAGAAAGACAAAGGTAAAGCAGTTATGGAAAGTGTAGAGCAAACTGGAAGAAAGATTTCAAAGAAACAAAAAGCACATATTGCTCTTGATAGAGAAATTGCTGAAAAGTTTAATGAAGAACAAGTTGCTAAAAAGAAAAAGCTTGAAGAATTGGAAGTTGCAAGCTTTTTGGAGGCTAAAAGGCTTGATAGATTGGAAAATCCAATTTCCACTGTTCAACCTACAATTCTTAGAGAGAAGACTCCAGAGTTTAGTTATGTTCCTACTGAAGAAGATATTGAGTTCTTGATTGCTAATAATCAAATAATCAAGAAAAAGGCAATTGACCTGGTAGCTGATGCATCCTTAATTGAAGAACAAAGAACTGCTCAGTTGAAGGATTTCATTCAAATGAAAAATAATCAAGCACTTGAAGATGTGATCAATTCAATCAAAAAGGGTAAAAAGAAATCAAGACAACCTACCAAGGCACAAATTCTTTCATATATGAAGACTTATTGTTGTCATGTTGGTGGTTGGAAGAAGCATCAATTCAAAGGAATGCCTGATGATCAAGTTGAAAAGGCTTACTACAGAGTTCAAAAACAAGATAAAGCTTTTACTCCAATGGGCTCTGAAGAAGAAGCAAGAAGGATTCCTAAATTGAAAAGAAAGGCCAAAGAAAGTGATTCTCATACTGTTAAGAAGACTAAGGTTGCTAAACAACAAGAAATTCCTACTGAGAAATTCACTGAAGAACAACTGACTGGAATGATTTTGATTGAAGAAGAAGATTTTTATCCAGATCCACTGCAAGTTCGACACCCTATCATTGATTGGGAAGTTTATACTGCTAACAATTTTGCTCCAACATGGAAGATCACAAGGCTAGGTGGTGAAACTTCATCATTCATTCAATTTGAAGATCTTATAAAAGCTTTTGACAAAGATGACCTTGATACATTATGGAGGTTAGTTCAAGAAAGGTTTAATGCTAAAGATCTCAAAGATACAAAGGAGATGCAGTTATGGATTAATCTTAGAAGGCTCTATGAACCAAATTGTAAAGCCCCTTTTATCACGTATACCTTATCACAACTTTAGACACAAACACGCTTTATGCTTAACCACAACAGTTACGCTATGCGTAGAAGAAAGAAAGGAAAAGATGAAGAACTTGGTGACTTGAATGATATGGATCACGTATGTGGTTAGAGAGAAAGGGAGAAGAACATGAAAACAATATTCAAATAAAACACACACACACACACTCAAGCACACCCCTCAAATGAGACTTTGAGGGGTTTATATAGTACAAGTAGAAGATGCCCTAATGGGCTTGGCATGGGCTCGTTTGGATTGGATTGGTCATAGATTGATATAAGGCTAGCTTAACATAACTTCTAACCAATTAGCTTAGCCCAATCCACGAGCCCGATGACTATTCTATCACTATATCTAACACACGTTACAAAGTTCCTAAATGTGAATGACCATCACTTCTAATAAAAACTATTAAGGCTAACAATCTCCCCCTAAGGGGTGGTCATTCAAATGATGCTCCACTTGATTAGGTCTTTACTTTTCTCGAGCTTGAACTTTGTGTGTAGATATAGAATAGTCTTAATTTATTGATCCTTCATGCTTTGTGATCAGTTAATGTGGTTGTCTGCCGTTGTCAAATTCGTTGGTTTGGTGTCTCCACGTCTTTCTCCACCATGCTCACACTTCTATTTGTCTTTAGGTTACCAATGATGTGGTTCTCGAGTCTTTAAACTTTGTAGATTCTTTGACATTGACAAAGAATCATCTTTAACTTTGAGTAGCCTTTGATTTTGATGAGAACTTTCATGTGTTGCTGGTATGAGCATGTGGAGAGTCTGCACGATCAATCCGCTCCCGGAGCTTCCATAAGAAGAAAACATAAAACAGGTTAGTAATAAGCGGATTCTGACACTTACAAGTTTGAATTACGAGGGTGTTAACAGCATAGTGTGAAAACACGTCTCTAATTCTCACAAGGGCCATTCCTGAACTGGAGTCCCACAAGAGAGATAACACGATATACCAAAGTACACCTACAGTTCAGATGAGTCGCTGAGGTACACCGAGGCATCACCCCACGACTGTAGACCGTTTGAGACACACTAAGCGTAATCCACAAAGAATTACCGAAGTGACCTGCTGTCAGGGCTGCATGATGTTGACCCTGGCAGGAGTTTCCATTCAATCACTGAAGATCACAGATGTGAAACTTCTCATAAATGTTCTGGCAGATTGCTAAGATCTGCGTAGGACTCTAGAATATATCACTTGTGCCCTTAATAATGAACAACAAGCGATGTCATGTCAAGTGTTCCTATGAGATCTTTTGATGAATCTCGTGGCTCTAGAATCAATAGTGCATTTTGGTTTTCCTGAGCGGAGACTAGGGAGAGGGTCTCCTTTTTCAATACCAACGATCTCTAAGAGAAAGTCGATAGATTATGTAGGGTTCCCAGTGAGAATGAAACAAATCCTATTAAGAGGAATTGAGTGGCTAGAAGGTTAGGTGCAGTGCGTCACTGGGTCCATGACGTCTTTGTCTTCAATACCAATGTCATCTTAGTGACAACCGAGCTTGAGATGAATTGAACCCGGTTTCTGCCCTAAGGTTGATTATGGAGGGCTATTTCTTTTCACCCTTTCTTTAACATTTCTTTTTAATTCTTCAACCCCTTCTTTCTCCTTTCTCACATTACTCCTTTTTTTCAATCATACCTAAGGACTTCTAGTTCTAAACTATTGGTGATGTCTTTGGGTAGATCCCTCCGGCTCTGGTGGATCATAGGACGGATTTTCCTATCCTTAGTCACCTTATAACTCCATGAATGTCCTATTGTTTCCATAAAACCATTTTTCTTGAAAATCTCTCAAAGTGTTTATGATTGAAAACATGTTTGGAACACTCTGAGAGTTTTATAATTTCAGAAACACTCCCCCTTCACATGTGCTTATATTGTTTTAACTTAAATCTGCACAGAGAGGGTAGAGTTCGCACTTTTGAATTGATCGACTTTCAATAGACAAGACCGATTCGAGACACGTTTACATCACTAGTGAACTAGCTTGAAATTATTACCCGTCCTGGTCAAGTCCAAAGAAAGTTTCTCGAAATGGTACATTCTACTTAGACAAGTCCTATTCGAGACACGCTTACATCACTGGTTAGACCATCTTGAAATTATTACCCGTCGGCCCAGAACAAGTCTTTTTCGAGTAATCGACTTTATATTATCGTCAATTCATTGGTTACAACTGAGTCGAGCTCATTTGAGATTCAAACACCGATCATAAAACATTTTTGATCACCTTTTAATCACGTTTCTCCCCCTCAAAAATAGCATATCTATGATGTTTTTGAAACAAAATGATTAAAAGATATGTTTTTCGGAAAGCATTTGGAGAGAAACTGATTTAGCATGAATTTTGGAACAATTTTGGTTTTATACTCCCCCTTAACGAAAGCATATTTTTCATACAGAAAATTTAGAATCAATTAAGGGTTTAGAGGGAGTTATCTTGGTACCAAATGTGAGAGATTTTGAAAAATCTTTTTGAAAAATTTCGAATCAATGGTACGCAAGATGTGAAGAAGATTTTGAAAATCTTTTGAAGATATTTAGAGAAAAATTATCTTCATTTGTTTTAGGATAAGTGCTCGATATATATGAAAATTGATTTTGCGTAGCACTTTCCTTTCTTTAAAGATCGGGTTACAATCAAGTAACGCAAGCCATTATGTTTTAAGGAATAGTGCTTGAAAAATATTTAAAACCTTTGATTTTGATAAGCACTTTCCTTTCTTTGAAGCGCGGGTCCTGAACTGATGTGTCCAGAAGCCATTATTTCGAAGTCCGGGTTTCGATGAAGTATCAAAGCCATTAATTTTAAGAAATTATGAGAAACGACATGTTTTAGAAAACATTTAAAGAACTCTCGCTCAAGTATCTGTATATGTCCGTATCATTGTTGAATGACATTTCTAGAAACGTTCAGAATATCGATTATACGAGAGACATGTCGTGAGAAGAATATTTTTGGATTTTAGATTTTATATTGTTTTTGTATTTTTTGAAAATTTTCTATTTTTGTATTTTGCTTTTGTTGGTTTTATAAAAGAAATGGAAAATCAAAGATAGAAGATAGAGAGAATGAAGAAGAAGAGTTAACAGAATTAGAACCCTCGATGAGCCGGGTTGAGATATTTGATTCACCTGCAACCAAAGAAGAAGAGTTTTCACAAATAACAGTGTTAGAAGTATAAGATTCCTCACGGTGAGGGTGATCACTATCAACGGTTGTAGTGGATTCGACTTCCTTAACATGATGAGTCTCACTATTATCTGTGTAGGTGCAAGTATCAAAAATCTTTCCTGTGGGAATCCATCTAAGACCTATTTTGTTGAAAACTTTGCCCGTGGGTATCCACCTAAGGTAACATCGAGGAGTTGTTTTCTTTTCAGATGCAGCGGAAGACTCATTTTTGGAAAAACTACGTCCTGAAGAGATCCACCTATTAGGTTTCTTTTCCATGTTCATTTTGTCAACGGGTTTGTTTCTATTTGGTGTCTTAGTGGATTGTGCCTTGGCACGAGAATTATCTTTCTTGAGATATTGTGAGACACATGCATCATGATTAGCTGAAAAGACACATTTTTTACATGTAGTACAGACAAATTCAATATTCTTGTTTAAAACAGCAACTTTAACTTTGTCACTACAGTCTTTTGGAAATTGATTCTTGTTCGAAAAAGACTTAGAATTCCTAATGTTGTTTTTTAAGGGCATAGCATTTTCTTTTGCGCAACTACTCTTAGATGCAAGCCAATCCCTAGTCTTTTGTAGAGTGTTCCTAGGTAATGGTTTACTACTACTAGCAGTGCCTTGAAATCTTGTAGAATTCATCACCCTAGATGTTGCACCTAAAATTCCGTCTTTTCGAGTCTGTGCCTTTTTCCTAGCTTCTTCTAGATAGTGATTGTTGACCAAGTCGTTAGAACCGACAGATTCTTTAACTGGATGTTTGGTCACATTCCGTGTACTATTCCTAGAAATGCCAGGTGTAATCACTTTAGGTTTTTCAGCAACATCTTTTTCTTTTTCAAAACTTTTGATAATTCTCTTTTTAATAGGCAGGGACTGTGGAGTGACTGTTTTTGACAAATCATTTTTCTCATTGACTTTTGGAGGAGGCTGAGAAATTGACATTTTTGGTTTGGAAACCGATTTGGGAACATTTGTTTTCTCCTCAGTCAATGGTTTTGCAAACTTAGTATCCACAACCTTTCCTTTTTGAAATCCCAGCTGAGCTCTCAAAAGATCATTTTGCTCTTTCATGTCCTTGTAGGCACGCTCATACGACAGTTTGTCATACTTGCATTCCTCAGATTTTCGATCAAGTTGTTTAAAATAGGACACGTTTTCTTTTTCAAGTTTTTCAAGAGCTTTTTCATATTTTAAAACAATTGCGGAGGTCTCAGACTGGAGTCTTTCATGATCTTGAACAGAATATGTTTGCAAAATAATGGACATGATATCGGTGGTCATAACATCTTCGAAGTGAGAATCATTCAAATTTTCCAAAACTTTGATGTGTTCAACACTTTCAGTAGCTTGCTTTACCAGGGATTTATGGTCCTTGACAAAGTCAGCTGTTTCTTTCACAAATGCTTGTTCAAAATGAATTACCCTTGCACTGATGGCATTCAACTGAGGGGCAATTTGAGTTTCAAAAAACTTTCTTTGTTCGATGTCAAAACTAGAGAACCAGTTGTTAGGTGTAATAGTGGTTTTAGTTTTAACAGTCTCTTGAAGATCCGCAATTCTCGTTTTCACATTGTCTAAAATACTTTTCGCATCACTTGAGTTAAAAGGATTGTTTGAAGACATTTGTTCAATGTTCGAAAGAGATTTTGAGACAACGACTGGTTTTGAAACAGATTTTGAAACAGGTGTTGACTCTTTGTTTGAAACATTTTGTGTGATGGAGAACTTTGACTTTTCCTTTTGATTGACAAAAGTGATTCCAGAAAGTTTGTTCCATTTGTTATAGTCAATAGGTTTGATTTTCGGACCTTTTTGTTTCATTCTTTCTCTGCTCTCCTTAGATAGTTCTAACGTTTCAAGAGAATCACGAACAATTATGGGTTCATGTAAAGGTTTTCCATTGTTTAACACATTCCGTTCTTTCTGATCTTTCTTGAGGAACGAAGAAGGGTCGTTACCAAGTGCCATTCTATGTGAAGTATGAAAACGTGGATTTACTTGATTAGAAAGCATCTTGTTTGATTTAGCTGACTGACCCGTTGTAAGAAGCAAATTTTCCAAGGATTTGATTTTCTCATTTTTGTCAAGAATTTCATCAAGAAGAGAATCTTCTCGTTTTGAAAAATCAGTAATCAACTGCTTCTTTTCTTTTTCAAGATCATAAAACAATGATTTTTGTTTTGAAAGTTGGTCATTTAGATCTGAAATTTCCTTGTTTAAAGATTTAATTTTGAAGTTCGAATTCACATCAAGAGTGTTATACTTGATTTGCAATTATTTTTCTTTAGAAACCAAATTTTGATAACCAATTTCTAATTCTGATTCTTTGTTTTTCTGAAATTCAAAGGCTTTTACGTTCTCCTTGTAACTCTCAAGCTCAGCGGTCAATTTGGCATTCGCGGCCTTAACTTCGCGATTGACCTTTCTAACTTTCTCAATTTCAATGCCACAGTTATTGATTAATGATTCAAAATAAGCACGTGTTTCCTCGTCATTCTCAGTATTTTGTGCCACACAGCCTCCACTAGGATCCACATCTGGAGTTTCAGAGTTAGTATTGCTACAACTCGGATTGTCCATGTATGTATCATAAGTAGGTGCTGATGTCACAGAATGCTGTTCGTCATGAGTAAACACATCACATATGACATTGTTATAGCATGGATCAATGATTGGTACCTGAGATACTGCATTGGCGTCATGAACATGAGGTGCGTCAGAGTCAGTTTCGTACTTAGCCTCTTGAAGATTTGCCATGAAGATGCAGTTTGCATTGATGTCCTCTCGGTCTTCCAATTCATCCATAATAGCCATAAAGTCATGTTCCTCAGCACTCAATTGAAGTCCAGATTGTTCCTTTTGTACCAACATGATAGCTTTCTGAAGGTACGCAAGATCCTTCTTTTTCGGCTTAGTTGGACAATTCCTTGCCATGTGACCCAATCCTTGACAGTTATAACACTTAACCTGATTACCCTGATTCACATTTCCATAATTCCCAACGACTGGAGCTGCAACATTCCCATTCTGATTACCCACTGCTCTATTCCCAACATTCTGACCCATCTGATTTCCAACATTCTGACCCAACTGATTACCCTGATACGGAACCGCCTGATTACCCATGCGACTTCTAAATGCTTTACCCAAGAATGCAAAAGCATGAGACAAAGCCACTTCTTGTTCAGTTTCAAGATCAATGATTCCTTGTTCCTGGTATTGTGGATACTATTGTTGTTGAATGACTTGTTGTTCTGGTGGATAGAATTGTTGTTGAGGATGGAAAATAGCTTGTTGTTGTGGAATGTATTGCTGCAAGTTGTTGTTATTGGAAGATGATGAAGCCTCTTGTTGTGTATTAACTGGAGTTTGAGTCTTTGCAATTAGTGCCAATGGATCATGATACTTTGCTAATCTTTATTTTCTGACTTCATTAACTTCAGCTTGGTTTTGTTTCAGAAAATCGTTGAGTTGATCAAAGTTCACTTGATGTAAGTCTTTTGTTTGGTTAACAATAGTGACATATCGTCCCCATTCTTCTGGTAGATTGTTCAAGAACTTGATTTTGCTCACGATAGTTCTGGGTGTCAACTTGTTTCTGATCAACTCATTCATTAACGTGATAGTAGGATTCAATGGATTCTCCTGGAGTAGATGTAAACTTCTCCCATGCTGTTAGCAACTTGTTCTCTGTGTCTTGTTGACCGATTTCTGTTCCATGACAAAGTCGTCTAACACGTTCCCACATATCGAAAGCAGTTTCACAACTGTCTACAGCAGCAAAGATGTCTCTTGGTAAACCCAGTTGAATAATATGAATTGCCATGTCATCTGCTTCGACTTGTTTCGATCCTCTTGAGTATTCGATTCTTTTGAAGACGAAAAAATGGTGGGACGGGAGGTGTTGCATCAGCATTTCCAGGGTCTTGGACTTGTCGAGGTATGAAGGGTCCATCCTGAATGGATTTGATCATCAATTTTCCATTAGGTTTTGTCTTGATGTAACGAAGCATTCGACTTGTCCATTGAAGATAACCACCTTTTTCCAACATAGGAGGACGGTTTTCGGCACCGGCTGCATGAATGTCTTGTTGAGTTGCCATTGATGAAGGTATGATATGATAAAGTTGATGTAGGATCGATTCAACGATAAAGGAGTTGTGTATAATAAGATATTGACGTTTGATGTTTTTCGGTGAATCTTACTCGTAAGCCTGTTCAAAGTCGTAAAATTTTTCTCTCCCAAAATTTGGAATTCACTATAAAAATCAATTCTAAGGGTGTATGAAAAATTTGAGTTATGACAATTTTGACGTCAAATTTTACCGAAAAAATTTGAATTTGGGTCCAAAAATTTGAATTTTTGGCCAAAATTTTCCAAGTTATACCAAAATTAAAATTTCGCGTAAAAATTGAACGTTTAGTTTCCTCAAAAATTTAAATTTTACTCAAATTTTCCCGTAGAGAGAAGAAGTTACGAGTAGGATATGGTGCTTATGCGTAGATTGCTTAGGCGTAGGATCTTATGCGTAGAAAGCTTAGGCGTAGAAAGTATCTTACGCGTAACCTTAGGCTTATGCGTAAACAAAAAGACTTAGTCGTAAAAACCTTACGCGTAAGTGTGAGCTTATGCGTAGAGTGTTACTCGTAAGCGTTTATGCTTATGCGTAAACTTAGGTTAAAAACCAAAAATCCTTTACACTGTCACAGCGTAAAAGATATCCGAAAGTCGAAGTGTTCCACACACTTATTCAAGTGAGGGAAGCACCGAGTCACCGTTATAGCTCGAAGAATCTGCACCAAAAAGTTATGCGTAGAAACTTACGCGTAGGATTAGGGTTTTGACTTTCTTACGCGTAAAAAGAGGGTTTTGACCAAAAAGTATGCTTACGCGTAGGAATGCCCGGAAATGTAAAAACACGAATTTTTCCCCCAAAAACAGGTTTTCAAATGATTTCTTTTGCACAAACTTCTTCCAAAACACTTAAAAATCAATAAAGTCTACAACTTTAAGCTTCAAACCACGTAAAAATCAAAACTTTAAGCAAAAAAGTCCACGTTTATAAGAAAAAACGCAACTTTCTTTGAAAAGCTTTAATAAAAACGTAACACAAACACTCCTAAACCATTGTTTGGCGATTGATACCAATTGTAAACACAAGGTATTATTAAGAAACACACACAATACAAATAACCTAATGCTTCACCTCACCCCTCATGGAGAGTCATGAGGGGTATATATAGGCCCTATGTTTGCCACTTAAACGATACTAGTCCCTAAGGGCAAAGTGTACAACGCATCTAGTCCAATTCACGTAAATGACGTTATCTTTAGAAAAAGCGAGGCTAACACAAATGTTAATGATGATTTCTGGAAATTCTCATGCACATGTCCTGGTACTAAATGGTTTTACTATGATTCATGTGAAGTTCATCATGTCTCTACAGCAAATGGAGAAGATGCATTCATGCTTGCTGAGAAAGAATATCCACTCAGAGCTGGAACTCTCACTGTGATGTTATGTACTACTATAAGAGTTCATGAAGACAATGAGAAGGTCAGAGCATTGTTACATAGGCTTCAAGATCAATGTTCCAGAGCCATACAGAAGTTAAGGAAGATGTGAAGTGTTTGGTTGAATTCCCCAAATCCTTGAAGATAATGAAGACTGAAGAAACTTATTGATTTGCAAAGAAATCATAAGTTTAGGGGAGGATTGTTGGGAATAATCCGTTACCACCAATAGTTGTGGTTTACACTGCTCGGATTAACACTAACAGTGGAAACGTATTACCACTGCTGGTACATTGTTACCACTACTATTAGATAACGATTAGGAGAACGCGTTTAGATAAGTATAGAATAGATCTTGTGTATATTCTATAATGTTAGCTTTATACTTTTCTTGTAAAGGACTCCTTGTTGTATAAAAGGAGGTCCTAGGTCATTGTCTTAGGTACTTGTCTAATTACCTAGGTATTACTCACAAAGGCTTCAAGGTGTAACCCTATTGATAAGTAAGATCACTTGTATTATTCATCAATAATATTGGAGCTTAAGTTTTGTGTTTAATCTGTGTTTACATACAATACATCGTACAATCCATCTTCTAAGTATTACTAAGTAAATTCCGCGTGCTTAATAATATTATACAAAATATCATTGACACATTTTTCTAATGTATTACTAATGCTTGTGGAATGAATCTTTGCAGATTTTCTAGAAAATTAAGACATGAGAATTTCCAAAAATTAATAAGTAGCACAGAAAACGAGAGAAAGTTAGATAAGCTGTTTCTACTCCTCTTGACGTCGTCAGGTTGCAATCCTGACGCCGTTAGGTTATCCTGACAGAAACTGGTCTGCTGCGTTTTTCTGGAAAAATTACACCTTTAAAATCTGGAAAAATTCCTGCAAAACATCTATTATGACTCGATACAAGCATTTGACTCTAACAAACACACACACACACACATACACACACACACACACACACACACACACACACACACACATATATATATATATCATTTTCAATAATTATAGTTCTCATGTTCACGTTCTTTTAAAAACGTGTGTAATCCTCCCTACACTTATCCTTTTTGTAAAATACCTTTATATGTAATTAAGACGAGGTTAAAGACAAAATAAAGCATTTTCACAAATTCAAACATGAGAACATACAATAATGAAAAGATATATGACACACAAATAAAAAAGAAAAAGAAAAACACATGGGTTGCCTCCCAAGAAGCGCTTGTTTTTGTTCGAGTCACGAGCTTGACTCTACCCTTATTTAACGGATAAAGGGGAAGTTTTTTCTACACTTAAGCTTAAGTGCGGGTGATAGTAGCGCTACACACCCTTAGGGCGGAAATTTGCTACATGAGGAGAGGGTGATGGGTGATTTATATGCTCAAAGGGGTGTGCTCCATTCATTATAACCTTACCTAATTCTATTGGTGTAGTGGGTGAATCAAGTCTTTCTCCTAGAAATGGATCATCTTCTATCAACTTCAAGAGATTCTTAGTTAAGGATCCAACTTGACCTAATAAACCCGGTTTAAACCCATAATGTTTTTTGTTATCAACTATGAATGGGTGATGTAAGTGTGTAAGGTCATGGGTTACTCCTATATTAGCTTCCACTCTACATGGCCTAGAGTCCACTACCTTTATCAAGCAACTACCCGGACTATTTAGTTTGATGGGTGGATTGGGGCCTAATTCAATTCCTAGATTCACATCTAAAGACGGAAAATTGGGTAAGGTTTTTGGTTGAGGCTCCGGTTCATCAAAATTAGGAACTTCCCTAGGACTAAGATAGAGGTCATGATAACAAGAATCTAAACCTACATTCTCTAGTGGCATTTGTTCCAAAGGTTCTATATCAATCGGGGTTCCTATAGTCTCTTCTACTTCTTCTGGGTAAGTTATAGGCGAGGTGTGTTCCTCAAGTGATGGTAGGGCTTGTGGGCTTGAAGTTTCCACCTCATTCTCCATTATATCTAGATCTCCTAAATGTTCATCATGTGTTTTAGTATGATCTAACCCAAATACACTCCTAAGTACCTCAAATCCTTCTTTAGCCATTTCAAATTCTTGGTCCGATTCATAAGAATCATTCTCAAAAATTTGATCACTATGTTCTATTTGCCTAAAGGATTCCTCATGCGTGTCATATGTTTTGAAATCTATCCCACACATTCAACTAGGTAGTTCAACTCTAACCATCTCACAATCTTTTTCGGGTTTAGGTTCCATGTTCTTAAAAACTAGGTCTTTTTGATAATGGTGCCTAAGATCATTCAACTGATGGTTTATGCTTAGGATGCTTTTCTCAAAAATTTTCCAGAGGGTCTCACTAAAAGGATTTGATTCTAACAATGATCGTTGAATAGAAGCCACACAAGCACAAAATTTATCAAATCCATCCAACCTTACACCCGTCTCCTTTTGGATATCTCTTAGATCACTGACAAATTCATTAGAACAATAAAAAGCAATCCAATTTGTGAAATTCAATTGTTCCTCATTTGTTAATGATTCAAATGCAACTTCACTTGCCATAGCGACAAATGAAAAGGGTTTTACGAACATAAACACAAAGAAGGGGGATAGACTATAAGGAAGCTAAAAATGAGAAAATATTCTTACTTGATAGGAATCAAGCAAGGAACCTAAACGAGATAAAAATATAACTAGCTGTTCTATTCCCCGGCAGCGGCGCCAAAAACTTGATGCGCGTATAACACGTTCAGGGTCAAAGGAACTTCCTTTTCGTCGAGCAAGTTTTTCAACACCCTAGGCAGTGAACCTAATCATTGTAGTGTAGTATTAGGTAAGCCTCGGGTATTGATATCTTTCTCTAGGGGAATAGGAATGCTAGTGAGAGATGTACTACGCTAAGGTTTGAGGTTGAGGAACATTATTTTTTATCTTTTCTTATATTTTTTAGAAAACTAAGGGTAAAATCTCGGGGTTTGGATTTGGGGGTTGGTACTTCTACCGATTACTCTAATTATCTAATTATCTAAACTAAGGGGTAGTATATGTCTATTTGATGTGTGTTCGTATGATGATTAAAAATGTGTTTACCTAGATACTATTACTCCCTAGTTATCTTTTATTGGTGGTTGAATTGTCACGTCCTTATTCTTAACGCGTTGTGTCTTCTAAGGTCGTAGGGTATGCTTTTATCCTTAACTCTTTAAGTATACCTTAAGGTTATTGCCTACGAGATCTCTAGGATTCATAAACTAACACTAAGGTTATATTTGGATATTTAGCCTACAATTACGCTAGGTGGTTATAAACTAAGGATCACAAAGATTACTCAAGCATTAAAAACACAACGATGACCTAGTGCAATCCTAAGCCAATTACAATTAAGATAAGAGACAACCAATCAATAATTAATAACTAGGTTTCATAGATCTAAGCAAACACACTAGAAATTTAGCCAGACATGTTAAACATGCAAGCATACACACATACAATTGAAAATATAATGAAATCAATGAAGTAAATTACTTATCTTAATGTAAAATAGGGTATGAGAACCCTAAAATATTGTCCAAACCAGACCAAAATCGTTTTAGGTTTTTACTCCACAAGTCTACCTCCCAAAATTCTGAAAATTTATTTCTATATATAATTTTACAACTGCGACGGCGTCACCTTATAGTTGGGACGTCGTCAGATCGCCGCTATTAGGGGTTCGTCTTGGCCAAGTCATAACTGGGACGGCGTCACGTTGTGGTTGTGACGCCGTCAGTCTTCAGCTGTGACGTCGTCTGAATTTGGATCTAGGCCGTCTGAGAAGAAAAGTCTTCGTGACGCCCTTACTCTTCAAAGCCTGATGCCGTCAGGTGTAGAATAGAAATTTTGCTCCTGAGTCGTCACAAAATAGGGACGGCGTCGTCCGCTGCTTGGGACGCCGTCAGGTGTTATTCCAGCAGCTTGAGTGTCTTGATCTTGACTTAGCCATTTTCTTCATATATTTACTCTTTTTGTCCAAAAATGCATCATTCCAGCATTTTGCTTCCAAGAGACCTAAAAAGTGAAAGGAACAAAATTAAGCAGTAACGGATATAAAATTGGGCGATTAAGGGCTTAAATGACCCCTTAAAAGTGTACGTTTTAAATCCTTATCAAATGTTATGACCATTACGGTTGATAACATTGCTTCAAATGACAAAGCTCTTGAATACTTGGTAGAAAATTTACCAACTAAGCATGCTGGTGGTAAACATTTTCACATAAGATTTATGGCTCATATTTTAAACCTAGTTGTCAAAGATGGTCTAAAAACATTGAACAAGGAAGTGAATACCATAGGCTTGGCCGTGAAATACATAAAACATTTGAGCCAAAGAATGACTAACTTTAAAGAAAGTGTTGAAAAGGCTTGTACTTCAAATAATTTTTTGGTTGTCGAATGTCCTACAAGATGGAATTCCACACATGATATGTTGAAAAACGCTATTGATTTAAAAGAAGATTTTTTTTATTATGATTTTAATAACTCTTGTTTTGCTCGAGACCTTGAGGAAATACCTAAGAGGGGTGATTTTGAAGTTTGTAAGAAGATAGTTGCATTTTTGGAAAAATTTAAAGAAACAACCGAACTTGTGTCAAATATATCATCTCCCGTAGCTCATTTATGGTTTGGAGAGGTACTTGATATTGATAAGCATCTTCGTGAGTGGCAAGAAAATCTTTCTTTTAAGGTAATGATTGAATAGATGAGAAACAATTATGACAAATATTGGGGTGATTACAAAAAAATCAACCATTATATGTACTTTGCCGTTATCTTAGATCCCACAATGAAGTCGGAAATAATTGGCTATGGGTTTAGACATTTGATAGAAAATGGTTGCATACCCATGGAGGTCGATGAAGATAGTGATAAGACGCCAATTTCATTTTTAACCGAAGATGAATTATGTGACAAATTGGTTAAGAAGGTTGAGAAAGACATGGGGGTCTTTTTTGCCATGTACAAAGAAAAACATGGCACAAACATATCAAGTGAAATACCAAAAGCAACGTCAAGTCAAAGTAGTAACACAAGTCGTCATCATGGCAATTCTTTCTTAAATTCTTTTAAAGATAAAGTTGGAAATAAGTTGAGCGGGGGTGAAGATGAGTTGACAAAATATCTAAAAGAACCGCGTCTTGATCTAGAGGATGACGAAGAATTCGACATACTTAATTGGTGGAAGTTAAATAGTCCAAGATTCCCAATTATATCAAGGATGGCGAAAGGTAATACCTTATGTTTTTTTTATTAAATTTTAGATATCTTTGATTCTTTGTGCTTTGTTTTTTATAAACTTATGTTTTTTTATTAACTTTGTTTTAGATATCTTATCCACCGTTGCTTCCGAATCCGCCTTTTGCGCAAGTGGTCGCTTTTTAGACCCATATAGGAATTCTTTAGCGCCTAGCATTGTAGAGGCTTTGGTGTGCACACAAGATTTGATCCGTACATCAAGTAGAAACATCACTTTGGATACGTTAGAGGATTTAATGAAAGACGATGAGGTTGCTAAAGGTAAACTATTTATATATAAGTTTATTGGTTATTTTAGTAAGTGTAATGTGAAATGCTATGTTAGACTTATGTTGTCATGTTTTATCTAGAAATTCAAGAGGCGTTAGACAAACAAAAAGGAGAACTTAGAAAAGAGAAAAATGTTGCACCATGATTCAAGAATGGTTTCATCGAATTTGTAATGTTTAACGTTAATTTGAAATTTGCCCAGTTTATGATTTGCTCAGTTTGTACTTTGTAATGCTACGTTAATTTGCTCAGTTTGTAATGCCACATTGCTCAGGATATGTAAACTGATTTGCTTAGTTTAATGATTTGCAAATATTGGTAATTTGCTCAGTGGTATGATTTGCAAACATTACTCAGGATCTATATTCATGATGGGCACATTTTTTTTCAAATATTGGTAATTTGCTAGTTTTATGATGGGCTCATTTTTTGTCTTTTTGGATCTGCTCAGGTACTCACGTTTATGGGCTCAGGTTTGATGGGCTCAAACATAAATTCGGGACAATATTGCAAATACCGAAACCCGGCCCGATATAACCGAATTAAACCAAAACGACCCGACTAATAATCGGTTCAGGAGTCGGTATGGTTTTTCCCTTGTTTTGGTATCGGGATTTGCCGGGTTGGTTTGGGACGGGTCGGGATTCGGCCCGATGCTCAGCCTTACTGGATGTGATCAAGTAGAATTCCAAAGAATCTCCTTGACAGGGTTTCACAGCTTGAACTAGCCGTTCTCAAACTGGAGCATCTCAAAGTAGACAACACGGAGTGAGTGAAATAGCGAATTGAGATTCACTGATTGATGAGAAATTGATTTGAAACGCAATCATGTATTTCCGAATTAAAGAGTTTTCGCCCGACGAAAGTTTTATGAGCAAAATCAAGTTTCAATCACAGATACTTTTGTTTGACAAATTTATGCGCAGTCGATGTGCTAGAAAACTATTATTGAGCACATTGAAAGGGTTTTCCCAAAAGTATATGTCAATTCCTTTACTGGAACAAGGTTGATTCAAATGTTAATCGCCCCATTGTTGTTTTCCAATTGTCACAAGTTTGATACATGAAGGATCTCGCATGTCACCCACCAAGAGCTTGTTAGATGTTGGCTCTAGAAGGATTTCCATCTTCATTGTGAATACTTTACATATCACTCAGATGTTCTGGCAATATCACAAGGATAATGCGTAGGACTCTTAATGCATATTTTATTACTTTTCACAGTGTATGAAACAGTAAGCATATTGTAAGTGTGTCCAAATGAGATTTATGGATGATCTCTTTCCTCTAGACTCAATAGTGCACTTTGGTTTTCCTATGCGGAGACTAGAGAGAGGGTCTCCTTTTTCAATATCAACCATCTCTAAGAGAAATTCAATAGATTACATCGGTTCCCCGTGAGAATGAAACAAGTCCTTTTAAGAGAACTTGAGTAGCTGGGAAGTTTAGTGCAGTGCGTCACTGGGTCCATGACATCTTGTCTTCAATACCGGCGTTACCTTGGTAACCACCAGTAGCATATCTATTGAACTCGGTTTTTGCCCTAAGGTTGAATATTTGGAGGGCTATTTATTTTCGCCCTTTATATTTATATTTCTTTTTCATTCTTCAACCCTTTCAGTGCTTACCGAGACTTCATCACTATAACCTTGTTGGGTTTGTTCCAGTCCTAGCTCCATCTCAGTCGACACTCTTCCCTTATTCTAACATTTCTCATTTTTTAATCATAACTAAGGATTTCTACACTATCTAGCAGATTGTCTGTGGGTAGATCCCTTCGTCTCTGGCGAGATCGTGGGAACTAATACCTAACCTTACCATCCTTATAACTCCAATAAAGTAAATTCAAGGTCAGTCTTGTGGTACTGTTCTCTTCGCCTTATAGCCTATTGAAAACTCAATCAAGGTACTTGTGAGATTTGATATCAAAGAATTTGTATCTCAATTATTTTTGATCTTTCAGAAATGCTCCCCCTCAACATGTGCATCGGTATTTGAAATCATTTAGCACATGGAGGGAAGAGTGCCTGTTTGAGTCTTAAACAATCACAATTTTATCAGATTTAATATTTAAATCACATTCTCTCCCTCGATAAAAAATTTCAAACCTTTTATGATTTGTGATCTCAGTTGATTTGAATAAGTTAGAAAATTTGGGCGAAAATGTGGCCTGTTTTAATACATACTGATAAAGGAACATTACACCGCTCCCCCTCAATCTATGAGGGAGAGTGTTATTGTTAGGTATGATAATTTTGAGAGATCTTTGAATAATGTTTTTTTTCATTTTAAAAGATCTTTGAGTATAAGAAAGATCATACACTGACACATAACACCAAATCTTTATTCACCACATATAACGTACAAATGGACTCGTTTGATGATATATCGTTTGAAAATATGAAATTTGAAATCAACTCTCCCCCTCAATCGATGACCCTAGTCATTTATTGTGTGACACATTTTATTAAGACTTGAATCCGATTGCTTTTCAAAAATTTGAGTCCGGTGTATTTTCAAACAATATGTTACCACCATGTGTAATAAAAATATTTTTCTGAAAAATCATAGAAGGAAAAACATTTGTAGAAAAATATTTTTATAGGAACAATCATCTTTTTGGCGACGTGCTTTCCTCATTTTGTTTTAGGATAAGTGCTCGATATTTTATGAAAAACGATTTTGTGTAGCACTTTCCTTCTTTGAAAAACGGGTTGCGTATCTGAAATAATAGCAAACCATATAGTTTAAGCGCGGGTTACAGTCTAAAATAACTGCAAGCCATATTTAGGCATGTTTTGAAAAAAACATTTGAACTTCTGCTCGAGCTTCATCTAAAATCCCGTGTCATTGTTGAATGACATTTCTAGGACCGTAGATGTTATCAATACCAGAAGACATGCCTTGAGAAAAATATTTTTGGTATATTCTGATTTTTTGATTTTTATGGGTTTTTGATGGTTTTATATTTTTGTATTTTGATTTTTTGATAACTATATACAAAACATATGTGAAGCAACTCCATTACTCCTCATTCTCTTCCTGAAGTCGTTTGAGTGTTTCTGGATGTAGACTCTTCATGCCTAGTCGTGGGAGGATAAAATAAAACCGATCTCTTGGAAGAGCTTTGGTGAAAATGTCTGCCAACTAGTACTCAGTCCTTACAAAGTAGAGTCCAACCACACTATTCTCAACTCGTTCCCTGATGAAGTGATGTCGAATGTTGATGTGCTTTGACCGTGAGTTTTGAACATTCTTGCAGCAGTGAGTGATGGCTCTTTTGTTGTCACAGTACAGAAGAATCTTGTTGAATGCAAAGCCATAGTCAGATAGTTGGGATCTCATCCATAAGATTTGAGTACAACATGCTGACATGACAATGTACTCAACCTCTATGGAAGATATGGAAGTACTCATTTGCTTCTTTGAAGACCAACTCACTAATTTTTCACCCAAAAATTGAGCACATCCCGATGTGCTTCGATGTGTATCTTGACACCCTGCATGGTCAGCATCTGCATAGGCTGTTAGTGCCATGGCGGTATCCTTCGGATACCAGAGTCCCATGTTAATGGTTCCTTGGAGATACTGAAAGACACGTTTAACCGCTTCAAGGTGCTTTTAGGTAGGCTTTGCCTGATACCGAGCACACATGCATACAACGAACATAATATCTGGTCTACTGGCAGTGAGATACATCAAGGATCCAATCATACTACGGTACTTAGTTTGATAAATCGGGATCCCAGAGAGGACCTCATCTAGTTTTGTTCCCTCCACCATGGGAGTGTCAACAGGGTCACTAGAATCAAATCTAAATTTCTTTAATATTTCATTAGCATATTTAGATTGATGTATGAAAATGCCTCTGGGACTTTGAGAAATTTGTAAACCTAAGAAAAATGACATTTGTCCCATCATTGAAATTTAGAATTTAGAACTCATCTCTTTAGAAAAACGATCACATTCATTTGGGTCGGTCGAGGCAAAGATAATATCATCAACATATATTTGAGCATGAAGTAAATGTTTGCCTGATTTCCGAGTGAACAATGTAGTATCAACAACACCTTCGTAGAATCCGTTTACCAAAAAGAACTTTGACAAAGTATCGTACCATGCGTTTGAAGCCTGCTTCAATCCGTAGAGAGCCTTTTTCAGACGATAGACATGGGTAGGATGCTTGGGATTTTTTAGGATTTTAAAACTCCTTAGTGAAGATTCGGTCACCTCAACTCTAGTCTAGCATATGTTAGCTCGTAGACATTACGTTATTTATTAGTTATTTAGTTTAGAGCAACACCATGGAGGACGGACGGGTCTTTACCCACTGTATGCCTGATCCACAGTCCGAAGGAGGACGTGTAGTATGTAACTATAAATACCCTCTACCTCCCAACGTAGAGGGTTAGACCTTTCATTCTAATCTAACCTTTTCTCTTTTGTTTACTCTCTCTCTAGAAAGGCTCCCTCTCTTCACTTTCTCTCTCTGAACTCTAAACCCATACCCCTATATATGTTATGATTTGATGTGTTTATGAAATCCAATATGTTACAAATGTTATCAGAGCCATGGTTTGATCATCTCTCTTACATATCCTTGGATTTCTAGTGGTTTTATATGGTTTTTGGTTTTGAAAAAGTTTAGTGGTTTTTGCATCATTTGGATCATTTCTTGTGTTAAAGTTTGAATTTTGAGTGTACTTTTATGTTTAGAATCATTGTATGTGCTTGGGTTTTGATTTGGAAAGCTTGAATCACTGTGGTTTGGCTTGTTTTGGATTGAAAAGTGTGGTTTTGAAGTTTTTCAACCTAGCGACTTGAGTCTCGGATAAACATTCTTCGTAGCGACTTGCTTTGGTAATTGGTAGCGACTTGTAGTTGAAGTGGTAGCGATTTGAGTCCTAGCGACTTGTCTATTGAGGCAAGACGACAAACAATACAAAAGAGTGGAGACACCACTTCAGCTAGCGACTTGGTTGACGTAGCGACTTGTCTCTATTATTTCTAGCGACTTGTCTTTGTGGTTACTAGCGAGTTGTTCTTTAGCGACTTGTCTACTTAGCGAGTTGTTCTTTAGCGACTTGTCAGCTTAGCGATTTGCTGATTTAGCGACTTGTGTTTTAGCGACTTGGTTCATAGCGACTTGTGTCTAGCGACTTGATCCACAGCGACTTGAGCCTTTAGCGAGTTTTTACTTAGCGACTTGTCGTACTAGCGACTTGTTGACTTTTCCCGACAAAACTTCAAACGGCCATAACTTTTGAACCGTAACTCCGTTTTCAGCGTTCTACCCATCAAAACGACCGTGAGAATGAAGAGAATGGCATGCCAAATGAACTAAAGTTCATTTAGGTCAACCTTCAAGGCCTAAATCCGCTCCAAACAGAAGTTATTGAGGTTTTTGTGTTTTTAGACCTAAATTTCTCCGAAAAATCGTGCAACAACCAACCCTGATCACAACCAAACAACATCTCTGCTAATCTTACAAACAATCATAAGACATAACACACAATTGTCTATCATTGTGTCGATCCATCAGTCATCTTAACACGTTCTATTGGTCATTGCTTAACGGTTTCTTCTTGATTTTGTAAAATCCCGCTAAAGATTCTATTTCTCGGTTTAAATCATAGATTTGTAAAATCCCGTGTACACAACAACATCATGTCTTAAACTCCTGATTCAGTGATTTCGGAAGTTCTTAAATTGTATGATGCTGTAGACAACCATGAGAATATTAGCTATACTGAACGGTTACAGATGATGGATTCAATCAATGTTGATTTGAGTTCTTCATGCTCTGAGTCCAATGTGAAAGACTTGCACCTGCTCATACTACAAAATGCCATGCAAAAGGAATGTTGCATTGTGCCCTTTCAACAACTTCACTCACACCTTATGTTATTCACATCGATAGGAATGGAACGAACATGCAATGCCCTTTTCCGTCAAGATTTATCCACATTAATGGGAACATTACTATTAAACTTAGAACAATTGGAACAACAAATTGATAAAGAAAAGGTTCAAAAGGATACTTCCAGTGCTGCACTTCAAGTGATCCAAAACCAATTTCAGTCATTCTTCAGTAGGGAATTTACATCTGATTATGATCAAGACATGACTGAAATGTCTTTCAAGAGACACACTGGAGTGGAAATTAGCGTGTTCATAGAGACACTTATCCATCTTATGAATAATGTGGAGAAGTATATTGAGGAAGTTACTCAGAATAATGAAATAGTGGATGAGAGTCTGGTGCAGTTGAGAGAAAGTTGTGATGAGTTGGGTAATGTATTAGTTGAAGAATCAGGTGTTGCTGAATGCAGAATATAAGAGACAACAAAGAATGATGTAACCAGCTGCTCAGTAACTCCTGGCACATAAGAAGTGGATGCTGTGTCGAGAAAGGTGAATGAATTTCGGGTACAATCAATAGATTGTAATGTTGAGACCAGTAAGGCATCGGATGATGGATCAGTTGACACTGAATACAGAGGATCAGAGACAGTTAAGCTTGAAACAACCAGTAGTTCAGTGACTCTTGTTACACATGATGTGGATGCGGATATCAGACTGATAAATGAACAGGTTTCGTGTGATGAGGTACCCTTAACTTTTCAACATAGTGCATCTGCTAATGTACCTAAACAAACGATCTCAATGTGAACATGATTCGATAAATGTTCCTTGGTTGAGGCTGAGTCTAATAATTTCAAAACAAATGATATGGTTGATAAAAAGGCTTTTGATGAACTTTCAAACAAACTCTCAAATCTTGAAAAATATTGCATTTCACTTGAAATTGCGTTCTGAGTAAAGAAGAAAGTTTTCAAACTAAGAAACCATGTAAAAATCCGAAATTTTCTGAATTTCGTGAATTTTTTGAAATAAACGATTTAAAGCTTCACTTCAAGCCAAAAACTCGACTATCAACAATTTGAAGAAACATATTTCTGGTATGCATGTGAAAAGTAATTTGGTTACAAGTAATTCTGATATTAATGCTATTTATGATATTCAAATGAGAAATGATGAATTAGCAGTTTGTGTGGCCATATTACTAAAGGAAAATGAGTCTTTGAGAAAGAATCACATAGAACTAAGTGACTCTGTCAAAGAAGATAGAACTAAGTCAATGGAAACAAACTCTTTGATAGCAAAAATTGATGATCTCAAAGCTCAACATCAGGAAAAGAGTTTCGCTATTGTTGCTTTAAAAAATGAGCTCAGAAAAACAACAGGGAATAGTGTGAACACTAAGTTTTCAAAACCATCAAACTTGGGGAAACCAGTTATTAGACTACCGAATGCGTTTAGATCTGAACGACCAAAATTTTCAAAAAAGCGGTTTGCCTCCCAAGTTGATGCGAAACAAGTTTTGACAAAACCAGTCACTTCACCTGACTTGCCTAGGAAAATTGATATGAATAACTTGTATAAGAACTCTTATCTAGAAATGGCTAGAAAGAAGGCACAGAATCGCAAAGACGGAATTTTAGGTGCAAGACCTAGGATGATGAATTCTTCTAGATTTCAAGGCACTACTAGTAGTTCTAAACCATTACCTAGGAACACTAATCTAAAGACTAGGGATTGACTTACATCTAAGAGTAGTTGCGTTTCGATTAAAGCTATTCCCATAGCAGATCACTCTAAGAAATTTAGATCTATTTCTGAATCCAAACAAGCTGTTTGCTCAAAGTGTCTGAAATGTATCTTTAATGCTAATCATGATAAATGTTTCACAAAATCCATGAAGAAAGTAAATGCTCATGCAATGGTACAACCTGTTAAGTCTAGGATTTACACTAAGTCATCTACAGTGCATATGAAGCAAATGAAACCAAAAGCCTCACCTAGATGGTTACCAACTGCTAAATCTTTGGAAACTAGGAATAAGGATAAGTCTTCCACTATGCATAAGAAGCCTAACAATCCTAGACCTTGCCATAAGTGGATACCATCTGGTAGAATTTTTAAGGATGCTGGAATTAGGTGGATACCTACAGGAAAGATGTTTACCAATGGCAATCTCAAAGTTGACCGTGAAACCCTAAAGGGTTTCGATACTGATTTCACTAACCAAAATATATGCAATCAAGTTTGTAATATTAGTACAGGTAGTCCTTACTCAGTTGCAGATACTTCGATCCTTCAATACATGGACTGGCTTAAAGTATGGATTTCAAATGGATTGATATCTCATAACTCACGGGTTTAAGTAACTCAATCTTGATATTTATTCGGCTATGACATCTGTTCACATCAGTTCAGGCCTCGTACTTCATCATTATGGTGTCTGTAGATAACACTTCAGGCCCCGTTCTTCAAAGAAAAGAAAAGTGTACGCTCTTCTGTGTGCTTAATCTTCAGCTAAAGAGAAATTCTCTCGTGAATGGCCATTTTCATCTATATTCTCCATCTTTGAGCTTCATGCCTTTCTCCATGTTCGTTTAGTCATCAAATGGATCTACATTCATTAGAGTTTACTCTTATTCACTTGTTGAATAAAAAATGGCAACTTCGGATGCAATTTTTGAGGGGGAGAAGAGTGAATATACTACATGATGATGGATGTTTGAATAATGGTCATACGACTTAATGTTTGATGACTCTCCTCCAATGCCTAATGTTTCACTTACTAAGGATAAATGGGATTTATTATTTGGGATTCATTGGTTCAAGATATGTTTGATGAGTATTTCTAACCGCTAGCGAATGTTGATCATCCAAGAAGTACAACTCAGACTACTCAAGAAGCCCAATCTCCAGTTATTCCTCAAGGCGTTGATAATGACTATCATAATATTTCAGTTGCACTCATGAATAATGATCCGCTCTTTGGTATTCCTTTACCAAATCTTCACGGATTATTGTTCATGAATAATGATCCGATCTTTGGTATTCCTTTGCCAAATCTTCACGGATTATTGTTCCTCTCAATGTGCACGCTATAAATTAACCACATGAACATTAAGGAAAATGACTACCTCATCCGCTCGAAGACATTATTGGTGAATCTTCCAGATCACTCTCTACATGTATACCTTTAGGAAGAATGCATTGATGTTGAGGAATCATTTGTTCCGGTTCATTTAGTGGGTCAATGTACATCCGATTGTATGTTGTTTTCACGAGTTGGGCATTTGACACAAGTTGATGACTTCGGAGTTTATCATTTATCACTTATTTGAGATTGAAGTTGACTTTCAACAAAGGCGTGTTCTTATTTGATAACTTGCTCGGGCTTAAGAATTTGAGTTGAAGACTTGGTTTATCTAGTTACCAGCAGTCGGGGTGGATGGTTGAAGACCTGGTTAACTATCATAATTAGGAGTTACGTTGCTTTACTCAGTGTCACATGCAAATGACGATGTGGATAATCTTAAGAGGTGTTAATGTCTCATACTTTGTTTGAGTAGTGAGTACTTAGAGATTTGCTTGAAGCATAGATTCTCGACACCGCTCTTCCATCATTAAGTGCAAGCTAAAGATACAAATGCGGGGAATTCGACTTCAGTTTCAAGTTTGGTATATCGGGTTTTCTTCTTTAGTGGTCACTTCAAATTGTCTACATATGGGTTGATAAAGATAGTCAGAGAGAATTTCTGTAGCAGTTGATTCTTACAGGATTTAGTTGTGCTAATTGGTTGTTCTTCTCTATTTCAAGAGTATTTGGCATGTATAATGTGTTGCTGATTCTGAGGTATCAAAACCAGCAAGGGGGGAACGAGATACACATCTAAATACACAACGAGTACACGTGATGAACCTAATACTTCTTCTCTATTGAAATAATCCCGGGAAAGACAAATGTCATAACCGCAGAGAAACTCAGTGTTTAACTCGTAGCCTTTGGTGTGTTATTCCAACTATTTGGGGGAAGGTTGTATTATTCCAACTATTTGGGGGAAGGATATATTATTCCAATCATTTGGGGGGAAGTGGTCTCTGGATATTTTTGGTATGTGTTAACTCAGCTTTCAGTAGGAAGAAATATGAGAAGAATATTTGGAGCATGAGATGATATTGCTTATCGACATCTTCTATATGGTTTATGGTAGTGCTTCCGGTTATTGCTTCATGTACACAATGTAATGATGATTCCGATGAGATCGCAACCATCAGGGGAGAGATATGTGTACATCAGGGACACACAACATGTTCACATGATGGAGCTTAATCAGTTATTCCGGAGTTGATATTCGCAGAGAAGATCAGTGATTCAACCAGATTCTTGTGATGTCGTTGTGTCTACTCTGGTTGGGTACTTGTATACATTATGGGCTGATTGGTTATATGGAAGATAACTGGAATGCACTTGGTAAAATGAAGATGTTGATATATTGTTCTCCTGAATAGACAACTGGTCAATCTCGAAGAGTAATGTGTACATCGGGGACACACAACAGGTTCATGTGATCGGATTTGATAACCACTGAGACGATCAATGTGTCAACTTGTTACTTCGTTGTTCTCGTGATTCTTTGGGGTGCTGAGCTTCATTCAATGAGACCGTTCGTATTCATTTCTACTTCTTGGGGAAATGGTCTTTATAGTTTGTCGGTTTGGGGGGAAGCTACCAAAGTCTCACTTTCAGAAGGCTCAAGTTCTGACGACGATTCAAGAGCCTCAAAAGCTTTGGTGGTGAAAGTTTAAGAGATGATGATTTCTATCTTCTATAAAGTGCTGAATGATTTCCGTATCTCGGTACTCGTATCATCATCTTCTTAAACTATTTCTCTATCTTTGTAAATATTTTTTAAAAAGCAAAATACAAAAATATAAAACCAACGAAAAGAAAATAGAAAAATTTAAAACCAACAAAAATCCATAAAAATCAGAAAATTTGAAAAATTCCAAAAATATTGTCTTTCTCATGAGATGTCTTCTGATATCGATAACATCTACGGTCTTAGAAATGTCATTCAATAATGGCACGGGACTTTAGATGAAGTTCGAGCAGGAGGTGTAAATATTCTTTTTCCAAAACATGTCTAAAAATATGGCTTACAGTTATTTCAGACTGTAACCCGGGCTTCAAATAATGGCTTACAGTTATTTCAGACTATAACCCGGGCTTCAAATAATGGCTTGCAGTTACTTCAGACTGTAACCCGTGCTTAATACTATGGTTTGCTATTATTTCAGATAGCAACCTGCTCTTTAAAGAAAGGAAAGTGCTGCACTATACAAATTTTCAAAAATATCGTGCACTTATCCTAAAAAAATTTAAGGAAAGTATGTCGAAGTACTGCTGTTCCTACACAAATGTTTTTCCGTCTAAAATTCTTCAGAAAAATATTTGGTGTATTCAAAAATTGGTGGTAAATGAGTTGCTTGAAAATCAATCAGATTCAGAGTTTTCGTAATAATTGAAAACTCAATCAATGACTTCAGCGCTTTTAAACTTTTCAGTAAAATAAGTCATTGATTGAGGGGGAGAATGTTTTCAAATTTACATCATCTAACGGGCTTTCTTAATTATCCTATATGCTTAATTAAAAATGATGTTAGCCTACGTTGAAGGACTAGGTGCCCAGGATATGATTGTTAGGTTTAGATGATTAGAGTTTGATGAACACATTATTCCCATGCCTTATATGATCTGATTAATATGTTGAATTGACTTTTATTAGTCGATTGTTGTTTGGGTGATGTCGACCACCATATATCTGTATGTGTGTTCACTAACGTATGCAGGTATATTGGTATATAAGAATGTTCGCGATCCTGATCCCACAATTGAAGATGATTGGATGCCGAAAGGAAAGGGGTAACTATATCTTGGGTTGACAAATGAAGAAACGGAGCTTAATTGGACTTCTATGGAGTGTTGGCATGGAAAAATGCAACGTAAGAGGTCTCACTGCATCAGCAGATGGTTTTCTTCTAAGTGATTGAAGAAACGGAGCTTAATTTGACCTCAGTTGGCATTAAAATGCAACGTAAGAAGTCTCACTGCATCAGCAGATGGTTTTCTTCCAAGCCCTACAACAACATCAACAAAAGCAGCTTATGATTCTCTCCACCTAACGTATCTTGTGCAGGAAAAGTAGTGAATGATACCATTTTTAAACATTTTTTTGAAAACAGTGTTTTGAAAATGGAAAAATATTGTTTTGAAAATAAATTGGTCTTAATTTTAGAAATCACCGGACTTCATTTTATCAAAACTTAAGTCACTCAATCATCGACTACGGTCATCGATTGAGGGGGAGAGTGATTTATAATAATATATTTTCAAACGATATTTCTTCATATCAAGTCCGTTTTGTACAACAAAAAGTGGTGATCTAAAGATTTAATGTTATGTCATGGTATGATTTTCTTCAAAGGTCAAAGGTCTTTCAAAATAAATTTTTTTCTGTTCTTGTTTGATTGTGAAATTGTTTTATTTTACTTAAAGATCTCCTAAAAACTATCATACCTGACACTAACAATCTTTAATGTCTTAAAATGGTCCTTATCTGTCATTTTTCAAAAAATTGAATCTTGCCACGTCTTTCCCTAAAACTTTCTAAATGATTTAAATCAATTGGGATCACAAATCTCAAAAGGTTTGAAATTTTTGATCGGGGGAGAGATCGTGATTTAAATCTCAAATCTGTTTTAATGGAATCGGTTTTATTCCTTTAAAGGCACTCCCTCCTCCATGTGCCAAACGATTTCAATATATGATGCACATGTTGAGAAAGAGCATTTATCCAAAAACAAGATGAGTATTTAAACCTGGCCACATTTTCTCCCATGTTTTATAAACCTTATTAAATCACTTGGGATCCAAAATCTCAAAGGGTTTGATATTTTTGTTCGGGGGAGAATTTGTGATTTAATTATGAAATCTGATAAATGATGATCATTTGATTCAAATGTGCAAACTGCTCTACCATATGTGCTAAACGCTTTCGAATCTCGAAGCACATATTGAGGGGAAGCATTTCAAAAGAAAATAAACTATCAAGGTACAAATGTTTTAATGTTTTATCATAAGTACCTTGATTGACTTTTAAAGGTTTTCTCTATGGCATATTGTGATCGTGGAAGTACTTCTAAAACCTCTTGCCTCTATGTGATAAAATTATTTCAAATATCCTACGCACATATTGAGGGGGAGAATTTACCAAGAAAATCAAATGGCTTTTTCTACGGAAATTGTGATCAAGAAAAATTTCAAAGTACTCTTGCCTCCATGTGCTAAAAAATTTCAAGATCATATGCACATGTTGAGGGGGAGCATTTCTAAATGATCAAAACTATTAAGGTACAAAATGCTTTGATCTCGTATCACAAGTACCTTGATTGATTTTCCAAATGATTTTTCAATTGGTTTCGAGAAGGAAAGAACAATACCAAAAGACCGACCAATTTACTTTATGCATGGTGTTATAAGGATGGTTAGGTTAGGTATTCATTCCCATGATCCGCCAGAGCTGGAGGGATCTACCCAGGGACAATCCACTAGATAGTGTAGAGTCTTTAGGTATGATGAAAAAAATGAGAAAAATGAGAAATGGGAAGAGTGCCGACTGAGATTGAGCTAGAACTGGAATAAACCCAACAAGGTTCTAGTTATGAAGTCTCGGTAAGCACTGAAGGGGTTGAAGAATGAAAAAGAATTGAATATGAAAAGGGTGAAAAGAAATAGCCCTCCAATAATTCAACCTTAGGGCAGAAACCGGGTTCAATACATATGCTACTGGTGATTACTAAGGTAACACTGGTATTGAAGACAAGACATCATGGACCCAGTGACGCACTACACTACAAACTTCCCAAGCCACTCAAGTTCCTCTTAAAAGGGCTTGTTTCATTCTCACGGGGAACCGACATTATCTATCGACTTTCTCTTAGAGATTGTTGATATTGAAGAAGGAGACCCTCTCCCTAGTCTCCGGCATAGGAACCAAAAATGCACTATTGAGTCTAGAGCCAAGAGATCATCCACAATATCTCATTAGGACACAAAGTTAATGAAGCCTTGCTGTTTCACACAATGTGGAAAGTAAGAATATATTAAGAGTCCTACGCATTATCCTTGTGGTATTGCCAGAACATCCGAGTGATATGAAAACATTCACGATGAAGATGGAAATCCTTTTAGAGCCAACATCAAACAAGCTCTTGGTGGGTGACATGTGAGATCTTGCAAAAGATCAATCTTGTGACAACTGGATAGAAACAATGTGGCGATTCATTCTTGAATCAACCTTGGTCCAGGAAATGGATTGACGGTTACCTTTGAAAAACCGGTCGTTGTGCTCAACTATTCTTTTCTCTAGCACATCGACTGTGTATTTATCTTTTAAAATTAAAAGGGTATTTATGATTGAAAATTGATTTTTCTTATAAAACCTTCGTCGTATTGAAAAACTCTTTCTTCATGCAATACGCGATTGTTTTCAAATCATTTTAAATCAATCAGTAAATCTTAATTTGCTGGTTCACTCACTCCGTGTTGTCTTCTTTGAGACGTTCCGGTTTTAGAACGGCTAGAGCATCGAAACCTGTCAAGGAGATTCTTCAGAATTATACCTGATCACAGGCAGTACTTGTACTTATCAATGGGGAACCGTGGGCCATGTACCTCAATTCAACGAAAGTGATCAAAGACACTTTCGTATGTTTTATTGCTAACTGTTGTTTGCAAGTACATTTGGACGGTTGTAGCTGATCAGAATTGAGGAGTCAATCCATAGCCGCATGCTCACACATTACATTCACTTCTAAAGAAATCATGATAGGTGCATATCTTCATCTACTGACTCTGATATTTTGATCCCATGCTTCGCTACTGCTGGAAATATTATGAATCAACAAAAGCTTCCGCAACTCTGATGAGAAGATATCATGATCCAAAATGTGAGCATGTCGGTCAAAAAGTCACAACTTCACTTAATGGCGATATAACACAATAAAGGATGATCCGGAGATTTACTGTGGCTGATGATCTCAATGAAAGCTCGAAGATCATCAAAATGTGGATCAGCACAAAGACCTCCACTAAAAGTACAAAGCACTTGGACTTTGAAGAATCACTGCTAAAGCACAAAGACTGCGGACATTGAAGAATTGAAGTCTACGAGCTCGAGCATAAAGTCAAAGATAGAATGCTAGGATTCAAAATGTAATTCATAGGGTGACCTCCCTTAGGGGGAGATTGTTAGGAATTGGAAAATCCATAGTGAAGAGTCGGTCACCCCAACTCTAGTCTAGCATATGTTAGCTCGTAGACATTACGTTATTTATTAGTTATTTAGTTTAGAGCAACACCGTGGAGGATGGATGGGTCTTTACCCACTGTATGCCTGATCCACAGTCCGAAGGAGGACGTGTAGTATGTAACTATAAATACCCTCTACCTCCCAAGGTAGAGGGTTGGACCTTTCATTCTAATCTAACCTTTTCTATTTTGTTTACTCTCTCTCTAGAAAGGCTCCCTCTCTTCACTTTCTCTCTCTAAACTCTAAACCCATATGCCTATATATGTTATTATTTGATGTGTTTATGAAATCCAATATGTTACAGGATTCATAAATCCTTCCGGTTGACTAACATAGACTATTTCTTTGAGATCGCCATTAAGGAAAGCAGTCTTTACATCCATTTGGTAGACTATCATATTCTTGCTGGCATCATTAGCAAGAAAGATTCTAATAGTCTCTATACGTGCAATCGGAGCAAATGATTCCTCAAAGTCAATACCATCCTCTTGTTGATATCCCTTAGCAACAAGTCTGGCCTTATTCTTCAGAACGTCAGCATGCTCATCAAGTTTCACTTTGAAGATCCACTTAAGAGGAATAATCATTGCACAATCTGGAGGTGGTACTAATTCCCATACTTCAAGTCGATCTAACTCATGAATTTCTTCTTGCATAGCATTAAACCAGGATTCCCCAGACATTGCAATCTAGACATCCTTCGGTTCAACTTTAGATAGTACATAATTGAAGAAGTACCACAATGCATCTGTGGCAAGTTGCTTTTGTGTGGATACTGGATGAGAAGGATTCCCAATGATGTTATCCAATGGATGATCATTTTTCCATTTTCTGAGATATTCATGTGGTTGAGGATAAGGAACTGATGTAGCGGTGTTAGTATCCCCTGATGAAGATACCTCAGGAGTGGGTTCAGGGGCAAATATGTTCTCAAATGGAGCATCTTCAGGAGCAGCAAAGGGATTAACTACAAAAGAGTTATCTACTGCAGTGCCTTGATGTATTGAAGAAGATTACAGATTCAATGACGATGGTGAATGGTCTGCAGATGGAGCTTCTTGACTTATGGAAATAGAGACCGATGGACCATTTGGTTTGGTTGGAGCAGGAGCAGCAGCTGGTGGTGGTGCAGGAGTATCATCAGTTGTTGGCTCAAAGTATTCATCAAAAAATTGGATCAAACAAAATCTTCAAATCTTCTTTTGAAGGAGGTACATAAGAAGCTGCAGGCGTGGGATTCGGAATAAGACCTAAACTAATTGGTCCATGTGACAAAATTTGAGGTGTGGGTCCAGAACTGGTGTGTCCAGGAGCCAGTTTCTCAGTCAGCTCATTAAATGTTACGTGAATTGTTTCCATAATATCTCGGGTTCCATAATATCTCGGGTTCTCAGTCAGATTCGGTATCCCTTACGATCTGGTGCATACCCAATGAAAAATCCAATATCAGCTTTAGCCTTTAACTTTCCTAGATCTTGATTGTCATTGGTTGGATGTATCAAGGATCGGTTTTGGGTGTAACAAGCTGTGGCAATAGCTTACGCCCAAAGAAACATCGGAGCCTTAGAGAAGATCAGCATAGTACATGCAGCTTCTACAAGAGTACGATTTCACCTTTCAACAAACCCGTTATGCTAAGGAGTGCGGGGTACACTTTTCTGGTGACTGATGCCGATATTTTCATAAAACTATATGAGCTGCTTGTTAACAAACTCAGTTCCGTTATCAGTCCCAATGATTATGACGGTTTTGGTAAGTCTAACTTGTAGCTGTTTGATAAGCTTAATGATAACCTCTGGAGTGTCGTCCTTGGTTCTCAAAAACTTTACCCAAGTGAACCGAGAATAGTCGTCAACAACAACTAGAACATACTCCTTCCCATTGATACTTTGCACTCTCATGGGTCCACATAGATTCATGTGAAGGGTGTGAAGAACTTCCATGATGGTGTTAGCAGGTTTGGGTTTATGGGCATACTTTTTTCTTTTGCCCAGTTGGCAAGCAGAACAAAGATGATCTTTTTCAAATTTTAACAGGGTAAACCTCCACAAGGTCCTTTCTAGCAAGATCATTTATGGTACCAAAGTTCAGGTGATCAAGTCGACGGTGCTATAACCATGATTCGTTCTTTAAATCATTTGATAACAAGCAAATAGGAGAAGACCTCATCATGTCTTCCAAAAAGATTGTGTATAAATTGGTGCCACGAGATCCTTTAAGATGATCAATACCATCCAATTCTCTAACCAAACATATGTGTTCTCTGAAAGCCACTTCGAGATCTGAATCACAAAATTGACCAAAGAGAACAGATTGTGGCCAAGTCCTTCCACGTAGTATACCCGAGAGATAACACTATCACCAAAAACATAATCTCCATAACCCATAATTGCCCCAAAATGATCGTTCCCAAATCTAACAGTCCCGATAAACTTATTCACAAAGTTCTTGAGGCGTGAGCGATCCCCAGTCATATGTTTTGAGCAACATGAATCCAAATACCAGAGGATGATTTGTACAACCTGCATTTGAAAACAGACGAGAATGGATAACTAAAAATAGTGGATCCCCACATGAAAAATAGGGTTCCGATTGGTTAGCACAAACAATCTGTAAACCTACAGAATCCTTAGATGCCATGACATTATTAGTGGGGGTAGCACTAGTAGAAGCAATGGACCTAGTCAAAGTGCACTGTGTTCCTAAAGGAATGATTCTACCAGTGGGCCTCCATATTTTAATAGGTACTATACTAGGCAAGGCAGTTCTAGTTAAAGAACAATGTTCACCAATTTGGATTTTATGACCTGTGGGTTTCCACTGATAACCCACATTAGTGAACTTTTTCTCGGTAGGTTTCCAAGATTTCTTAATCTGTTTTGCTCTCCAAACTTTATATGCTGGGGAATTCTCAAAAGACCTCAAATATGACACAACACATTCATCATGATTACCAAAAATCAAACATTCATTACATGTTTTGCAGACAACAGTTGAATTCGAATTAATTACAGTACGCTTATAGCTAATACTAGAATCAACACGATTCAAATTGTTCAACTTAAACTTATTGTTCCTACGGTGGTCTTCTACTTCCTTCACTTGATCACTCTTAGTTTGAAAGGTCCTATCTTGCTTTGTATTGCCTCTAGGCTTTGACCCGCTAGCTTTAGTGTCACTGCTTACTCTTATAGAAGTAACGACGGGAATATTAATTTCTTTAACCGCTTTTTGCATTTTTGACCTAGAAGTGCTGTGTTCTGAGGTTTTCAGGGGTACATCAAAGGTAACATGGTTGATATTAGGCATTGAAGAGGGTGGAACAACTCTATCTTGCTTGGTACCAGTTTTAGGACATCAGGCAATGACATATTCTAAGAGTTCCTGAGATCGTTTAGCATACATACAAGCATAGTCAACAACACTATCAAGTGGTTTCTCTATTCTATCATTTTCTATGATCTCACGAAGACTATCTAGGCTATCCTTAAGGTAAGTGAGATATGCTTGATATGCAATCTTATTATTCCTAAGAGGAGGGGGGAATATACATCACTTCAATAGCATAATTATTACAAGCAGAAACCTTTGGAACAACATATTTACACGTGGGAATTGGCATTTTCAGTTTCACCTGACTCTTTAGATTCTCAATCTCATTAAGCAAAGAAGTTATCTTTCCATTGTGTTTGTCATGAGTGATCTTAACTGAATCATATAACTCTTTGTATTGCGATTTAACATTTGAATTTCCAGCTTGAAATTATTTGTTTTCTTGTTGCAATTTATAAATGATGTTTTGATATTGAAAATTCTGAGAATCTAAAGGCGGTGGTATATGGGATCCTACCACTTCACTCCAATTTCCCTACAATTGAGAAATTTGAGCTTTCAATTTTCGGATCGTGTTACAGTGAGCTTGAATCCTTTCATCTCGATTGCTTATTTCAAAATATGAATCAAATTCAGGAGCATCCAAAGATGTCTTGGCATTTAAAGTTTTCATTCTTTCCTCTAGATGTTGACATTTTAATTGTAAATTAACATTATCAACCTCTGCTTTAGATAAATGCTTGACCATGTTATCATGATCATTGTTTTGGATTTTCTCTAGCAATTTTAAGTTCTCGGCTTCAAGCTCATTGAAAAGAACATGGGCGACTTTAAATGCAAGTGACAAATCATCAAATTGAGAAGCAGTTAAAGCAGAATCAGTGGCAGTATAATACACATCCTGGGCAATACATCTAGCAATCAAATTCTCATTGATGATGTGAATATTCTTTCTCTCAATTACATAGCTTTTAATCTCATTTGCATTATTTCTTGCCTCATTTTTCATTTCATTAAACATCTTTTTCATTTCTTTAACTTCAGTATCTAGGGCCTTTTGAATACCCTCAAAATGTTCTTTCACTTGTTTAAAGAATGGAATAACCTCAGTGAGATACCATTGTTTCGTTTGCTCAAAACCCCTTTTCCCTTCAGTAATACTCGTTGGTGTGATTCTCTTCTTACATGTTTTATCGAAATCAGCAAATAGTTGGTAAATTACATATATTCTAATTAAAGTTTTACACTGTGTAGGAAGAGTTCTAGGCACTAAATGCATCGGTGTATTGGGAGGGTACACCGTAGCCACATATAATTTCCTAAGGGGTGGATTTTTTTCAACAAGTTCTTGGGCCTTTTTCTTATCCATGTCTAATCTCCAAAATACTTGTTCAGGGGTCAATCTAGTCTGAGGTTTGAAATTGGCTAAGAAATTCTCTTTTTAATAATTAGGAGGTTTAATGTTCTTATTTTTCACCCAAATAGTACTATTCATTTTCTCAGCCATTTTCTCTCTAGATATATTTTCTAACTCTCTATCCTCTTCTGTTACATCTACACATGTTGGCTCTTGTCTAGGCTTAAGGATCTCTTTACCATCATAAATTACTTCTTGGACCATCTTAGCTTTCTTGAGACACACAGGATTTGCGTCATCTACAAGTTTTTCACTGTGTTTATCACTCAATACTCTATGATTCGTTACCATGTGAGCAGTCTGAATGGTGTGGCCTTGTGTGTACATCTTGTTTTTAAGTTTATTCTTTAAAGTTTTAAGGTTGGAAAAATCATTTAGGAGTTTTGTTTCCTTTTCTTTGAATTCCTATTTAAGCGTTTTTACATTTTCTTGTATTTCTTGTTTTTGCTTAACAATTTGTTTAAGTTTATCTTGTAAGGAATTTAAATCTTGTTTCAACGTTTTTTCCCTTAAATTACATTTAGTGATCAGTGTACGCATTTGACTATCCATTTCCTGCTCACTTGCATTTAGCTCAAATTTAGCACGTTGTTCATAGATGGCAACTTGATCCTTATATATATTTAGCTTAGTGGTCAGGGAGTCATCAGGTATATATTCAGTGTACTCATTCAACAAATATTCATTATTAATGGCAGAAGATGCACCACTTGGTACAACGAGACTTTCATCGTGCTTCACATATTGCTCATATGGGATAACATTGTTATTTCCCATATTTACAATATCTGACTCAACCACTTCTGTCTGTTGTACTTTGTTGGGAATCTTTTGCTCATCAACCACATCACATAGTTTTAGTAACTCTGATATAACTGAAGCACTGGAGGGACCAGCTTGTTGAGGTGATGAAACCATGGGAGAAATGTTTGCCATGAATATGGTCTGGGTCGTTGGTTCATCATCAACATCAGAGTCAAAGGCATCACACTGAGCGACCTGGAAGATGTTGGGATCATTCTGTGCCAATTCATACACTGGTTGATCATCAACGTCAGCATCAAACGTGTTGGTACTACCTTCAACAAGAAATGACAGTTCCTCCTCATCCAACACTGCTCCACTCTCTTGTGCCTACATCAACAACATCTTATCCATGAAGTGGTCAGAGTTTTGTGGATGCTTTGGTTGGGTGCAGTTCCTTGCAATGTGTCCCACACCACCATAGTTGTAACACTTAATCTGTTTTCCTTGACCTTGAACCACTATCCCTCCTATGTTCTGAGCCCCCACATTACCAGCCGCACCATTTTCTCATGCAACATTCCTTTGATTCACATTTTGTCAACCTTGCACATACTGTACCACAACTATTCCATCCTCTACTGTAGCTTGATTGTGTGGGTTAGATGAAGTTCTAAGTTGGTTGTTGGTTTGAGGAAGTGTGGTTCTAAATTGTTGAACCAATAGTGCAACTTGTTTTGAGAGTTTTTCAATCATCTTGTCTGTTAGGGTATATCCTGAGTCGGGTTGAATGACCAGATTCTGAGAAGATGAGGAGTACTGATAACCTTGAGCATGTGATGATTGAGTGAGTGATGCATGTTTTAATGACCAGGTCTTAATATTTATAGTGTCTCGCTATACCTATGGTCTACCCTAATGCGCTAACGGGCAGTGTACCCGGTCGTGTGTAGTGTAGTAAATGGTAAAGCCGAGGTCGTCCCAAGAGCTATGTGTGTCGGATAATTACTAAGTCTAATTGTCACAAAATATTAATGGTTTGATAGGGTTTTAATTAATTAAACTACTAATGCAGAATATAAAAGCAAATAAATGGTAGAAGGGAAATCAATAGAGGAATAGTGGTGCTAACCTAGTTAATCCTCCTAACTAGTTATGTCTACGTCTACCTACTTCCAATTACTTCAGGTGGGGTCAAATTCGAGAGGACAGCATTTGGTCAATTCGCCCTAACCTATCAGCAAAGATGCCACCACAGGAGAAATCAGGTGCACCGTCATAAGTCCTGTTGTTCCTGGTCCCCTAAGCCGAGTCATTAAGTACCGCTACATGCTAGATTCTAAATAGTGAGTGCCCGGCCGTTAGGAACTTAGACACTACACCCCAAAATTCTTAAGTTCATCCAAACAATAGGTGATCAGTTGGTCAAATCGCACAAGTAGAAAGGGTCGTCAGTTGGTCATATCTTACCCTTCTCGTCTCAGTCCGCTCACCTAGGGTCAGTTGGTCATATCTCCTAGGCAATTGGCCTCTATCGCCATTCAAAACTACCGAACCAGGGGTGACTACCAAAGAACTATGCATGCATACACTTAGAAATAATTGTACAAAAGTAAAGGTAAACGTAAACAAAACAATTAAGGAATCATAACTAGGCTAGCACCAAAGGGTGCTTAGCCGCTCATATTAATCATGCACATCAATTCAATATTCAAAGGTACGAAATACATGAATTGAAAGTAAAAGAAATAATAAACGCTAGAGTTTATCGTAATGGTGTGACTTCTCCCTTGGAAACAGCTCTGTATGCTTCCCTAGACCTGCCTTGAGCCTTTTCCCACGTCAGAGTGTTGTGTGTGGAATGGGATGCTTTGAAATGCTGGAATTCGTGGGGTATTTATAGGTTGGCAGTGGGTTACGGCGTAACCAAAAGATGAGTTACGCCATAACCTTCTATTTCTCTGTAAATACACTAGATTTGCTAGTTACGGCGTAACCTTATAAGTAGTTACGCCGTAGTCTTCAATAAACACGGTTACGTCGTAAGTGATGTAGTAGTTACGGCGTAAGTATCAGCGGCGTGAAACCTCTTTTGACCTAATGGAGTTACGTCGTAACCTTTGGAAGGAGTTACGCCGTAACCTCTTGATAAGTTGGTCTTCTGGGTGCATAATAGTTACGGCGTAATGTGAGAGATGAGTTACGCCGTAACTTCTTCAAAATAAGCATATTGTGATAAATCTTTAGTAACGTTTCCATTTCCGCGTCTCTTTAGCTCCAATGCTCATAATTTACCTGAAATTGTAAAACAATGGAAAACAAGCGTAAATCCATATAAATGATATAAATAACGAGCATTATCACGGGAAATTGACACTTAATATTCAGGACTATTTGATGTTATCAAATATCCCCCACTTGAACACTACTTGCCCTCAAGTAGACCTTATTAGATAGATTCCTAAAAAGATATCTCCCAAAACACTGGAAAATATGAGTTTACAAATCCCTTATGCTAGAATAAAACAAAGCCGAACACCTCACGAAAGGGGAACAAACACTTAAATCTCTCAACTATTCTAAGTGTCAATTTTGGGGTGATCACTCAATCGCACAGTCATAGCATGTATTCTATCATAAGCTTGGCGGTTACACAAATCTCCACCACTAGAGTTAAGGGCTAAACAATTTTCGAAGGCAATATGGGTAGACACGACAAAGGTTAAGGGGTGACTCGTCATTACTAACATGTCACGGCGAAGTGGACAAAATCAACGATACATTACCAAATCCATGGCCAAGACACCAAAGATTTCTCGCTGCATCACCTAGACACACTTCATGACTAAAGGGTAGGATAAGACATGGGATATATAATAGGTGTAAAATGAAAAACAAGCAGGTAGTCTATATCTATAACTAAGTCATCACCACTTACAGTCCGCCCAAAGTTCAAGTTTAGAAGTCTAGAGACCGGATCATGAAATGTAAGGTAGATGTGTCATTAGAGGACGTCGTGATGGGCACACTACCTTTTCTTCTTCAGTTGGTATAACTCCAACTCCAATCTTCAAATGTGACCGAGGTGGCCTCCTCGATACTAAAAAATAAAGCTCATACAATAGTGCTTATAACATCGCACTTTACAAAATCATAACTCAATCAACTATTTTTTTTAATCATAACTTGATAACATAACATCCCCCCACTTGAGATGAACAATGGAAATTCGGGGGGTCTTCAATGATCTTCATAATTGTTGTCGATGAAAGCGTGATTTCCAAACCTTTCCACTCGAACCTTGAACTTAGGCAAATGATGACTTCCCAATTACAAAAAAAGACTACAGGGTAGGCTAAGGTGTAAGGGTGTAACGAAACAATATATTGGGGTGACAAAATGAAAGGAATGGCTCAGAAGGGTGTATCTAGGGTATCTTGCACTAAAGGGGAGTGCAACAAAAGGGTTTCACATGGGGGTCAAAAAGTTGAGGTGACTAATCGATAGACTCACAATGGTAGGCTGTTTCGGTGATAATCCTATAATACTGCCTTCTAAAACTGAAAATTCCAAATACATCGAGCTAACTCAACATACCTCGTCTATGGTCTCGAAATGATGCAAAGGCCAAGTTCTAAAGTTTACAAGCTACCGGCACACTCATAATTTGGTGGATTTGGGGTAAAATATAGGAAACGCATAAGGCTAATCTCACCATGTAATATCAAGGGTTGTATGTGCTCGGCTAAGGTCTAATCTAGTTAGGTTCGGAAAAACATGTCAAAATTTTAAAAATGGCTTAATTTTTCAAAATAAACTAGAAAACTGAAGGCGAAATAAAGTTCAAGAGATAATTCTACTCCCGTCCCCCCACTTGAATTGTACAAAGTCCCTTTTGTACTAGGCATTAAAATAAAGGTGAAGAGAAAGGTAGAATTAGAGCGAGAACTTCCCTGAAATTTGCTCCAAAAAGAAGAAGGCCCACGAGAAAGGATCGTGACTTCGTTTAAGCGTCATGAACAAACTTCAATCCCTGAAATCACAATACCGACAAGTATAATTCTAAAAAGAAAAAATAAAATAAACCTAACTCACTTTCGTAGGAATCACGGTTGCATTTAGCGAATGCAACAAGCCTTTTAAACCACTTGGTGTCCCAAGTGGACGAGTGAAGTCTCATGAGGGTTTACAGGGAACACACCCACAAAGTTCATTTAAAAACTAATACAAGGTTACTGTGTTTTAAAATGAAAGATTTAAAGCAGAGGAGAGTTACGTCGTAACTCCTATGAGAGAGTTACGCCGTAACTGGCAAAACCTGGTATGAGCTGTGAAGCGAATAGTTACGGCGTAACCACTGAGATGGTATTACGCCGTAATTGGTAATGCGTCAAGAATTTTGCTGCTAAAATGTTGGTTACGGCGTAATCACCAAGATGAGTTACGCCGTAACTCTGTTCATATCAACAACTACAGCAGTAATTACTTATTGTCTCCTGCAAAAATGGTTAGAAAACACAAAACCCAACAGAAAGGAAATAAAAACAAAAGAAAGGGATAATTCGGGTTGTCTCCCGAAAGAGCACTTTTCTTTATTAACGAGTCTTTAAGTTAGACTCAGAGCCGCGGGGCTCCTATGGGGGTCTTTGAACTTGCCCCACTTCTTCAATATTCTTCATCAAATTGTGCCTCATCCATGCAACATTTGAGGCAGTTCGGAGGTATTCAATGGTTTCGACCTTTTGGACTTTGCAAAATTTCTCCTCCGGACCGAGGTGGTAGTGAGTGAATTTGTATTTTTCAACTATAATTGGGGTGGTCTTTTGTAGGGTAACCCCAGGAGCTTGCACCTTCTTTGCTCGTAAGCTTCGTCATCGGGATCAGTGAACTCCTCATTTCCTTGTAACTCAAGGCAATCTAGTATCCCTTCGATATCATCGCCATCAGAAACAGTACCCTTGAACCAATCTTCATCAAGCAAATTCTCCACTAGAACGCGCTTGCATTCTTCTTTACCATTACTCACCCGCTCTATGTCCTCGTCAATGGTTATTTTACTCGTGTTTTTGATACTTTTGTCGTTTGGATTTTCTTGATCCATGTATTCCTTCCAAATCTTATCTTTCGTTAATGCGTCCACATGTCCATACTTAATTTTTACCCAACTATCGAACCCCAGGTTGTCCATCTAAGGTAAACTCATTCTCTCCTCATCATTGCTTGAGGACCAAAAGAATTCATCTTTTCCTAATCTTCAAGAGTTGCTTCCACCATTACACATATCATCATACGGGTTGCATGACGCCCAGAAAATTTCCCCGGGAGATTTTACTTTTTCGCACCAGTGACTGCGTAGATCTTTGTTGTCAGTTTTACTTAAAAGTTCCTCCGTGCAGAGTATATCTTTATTAGTCTTTTCCTTTTGAATGTGCTCCGCGTAATCAACTTTTAGCTTCATAAGAAGACTTGGATTGATCTTGGCATTCCCAAATTGAATTGCGTACCAATCTTTAAAGGCTAAATTACCGAATTTTATGCCATGTCTTTCACGCTCATGAGGGCATGTCCATTCTTCCTTTCTTTCATTGTCTCCTCCATTGCAATACTCGTGGAAGGGGCTGCATGTAGGCCATGCCCTTGTGGTTTCTTCATCAGTAATGGCGACAGGAGTACACCAGTGAGTGATCAGTGGCTCTTCTTCATCTTTAAGGGAGAGTTCCTCGAGTTCTTCTGATCCGTCCAAGTCGAGGAATTTTTATGCCCATGTATCCCAGTTACGCCGTAACTGAGATTCTTGGTTACGGCGTAATTCATTAGAGTCATATTCCTCAGTATTCTTCACAACTCCGTTGTCGCTGTCAAACACGAGGTTACGCCGTAACTCATTAGGTATGTTACGGCGTAACTCGAATCTGTTGACGAAATCATCCCCTAAACTCGTATCACTAGCCAGAATCTTCGAGTTATCATCCGAGAAAATTACCTTACATTCCATAGCTGATTTAGATCCTTCGGGTTTATCGTTATTCCTCCTTACTTTTTCGCTGAGCTTTATCACCATGGATTCAAGTTTTTTCAGAGTTGAGTTCGTGTTTGGAAAATGTTTCTATCAGTGTTTTCCTGGAATTCCTTCAACCATTCATCTTGCTCCTTTTGTCTTTGGGCTGAATTTTCCAGAAATTTATTAATTGTTTCTTCAAGACCGGGCTTTCTTTCTCCATAAGGCCCACGGTTGTAATTACCACGATACCCATTACTATTTCGATTGTCACCGTAAAATGGTCAATTTTCTCCATACTTAGCTTCTTCAATATCTTCTTCGTCCATATGAGGACAATTTTTTGTAAGATGTCCTCCTCCACAGCTTTCACAACCCACTTGGATGGCATGAACGGTTTCTCTGACCTTCAACATATCTCGACTGAGGCTTTCAATTTTACTAGCGATTGCTGAAATTCCGTCGAAACTTCCACCTTGGTTTCTTTTACTTCCACCGTCGTGCCATTTTTGAGAATGGTCAGCCATTTTTTGAATGGCTTCAATTGCAGTAGTTGGAGTCATATTCGGGATAGGTCCTTGATAGTCCAGCATCTGTCTCGTAGCTACATTTATTCTTTTGTAGAAAATATTGACCTTCTGCTTGTTATTAAGATCATTGGTGGGACACTTATAAAGAAGATCGTTGTATCTGTCCCAAGCTTGATACAGAGTTTCGTCGTCTTCTTGTTTGAAATTGTGGATCTCCACGAGTTGATTAGAAATCTTTGATGGTGGGCAATATCTTTGGATGAAGTGTTTCTTTAGTAGTGCCCAAGTATTAACTGCCCTGGCGGGCAATCTTTCGATCCATCTTCTGGCTGCTCCAGTGAGAGTCATAGGGAAGACCCTGAGTATAACAGCATCATGAGACCCCTAGAATGTTGAAAAGGCTAGCGATGTATAGGACATTTTCAACGTGCTCATATGCGTCTTCGTTCCTGTTTCCTGAAAAGGGTTAGCGCGAAGCTCCCTCATAAATTGGTCTTTAATCTCGAAACGAACATCCGCTCCGATTTCCGGTCTTACGAGACCCGACCCTTGATCTGCTCTAGTCAACGCCAAGTATTCCTCAAGAGTGAGGTCATCAATGTTAACAACTTCCATGGTACCTGAAAACTTGAAATATGATCGTGAGAAATTTTTAAAAATGAAATGAAAGACTTAATATTAATCCTAATATAGCTCCACGGCAGCGGCGCCAAAAACTTAATACAGTTTTTACTGA
>OU343221.1:123052064-123092442 GCA_910596185.1 Chrysanthemum makinoi | reverse complement strand
AAGAGGAAGAAGAGGAGTAAAAGGTTTTCCTTCATCTATCTCTTGTAAATATCTATTCAAAAAGCAAAATACAAAATTGCAAAATCTTCAAAAAGCAAAGAGAAAAATATAAAACTTTCAAAAAACCCATAAAAAAAACTAGAAAATCTTGAAAAATTCCAAAAATATTGTTATTTTGTCATGTTTTTCCTTGTTCGATATCATCTACGGACTTTGTGTTGACTTTCAAAGAATGTCACGGGTCTTTAGATGTTCTTCGAATATACATAAGATCGTTCCTTAAAAATAAAAAAATAAAAAAAGAAAAAAAAAATTGGGAGAAAGTGAAACAATGGTTTATTGTTATTTCAGGCAGTAACCCGTTTTTCAAAGAAAGAACAGAGCCATGCTTTATCTTGGTACTCAAATCTCATGCTCTAATTCTATAAACAATTACTTACTATCTTATGAAAACTAATTGCTTTGAAAAATAACTCGGACTCTACTTTTGAAAATCATCTGGACTTAACGTTTGTCAAAATATATATCTCTCAATCAACAACTTCTGTCATTGATTGAGGGAGATTGATTTTGTTGAATTAAAAGGGAGAATGATTTCAATTAAATCAAAAGGTTATTTGTCATACAATTGTTTTCAAAAGATAATCATGCATGTTTAATCAATGGAGTTTAAAGTCTTAAAATCCGATCCTTATAGTTAAACACGTTTTCATAATCAAGTCACAATTCTCCTTAAAAGCTTTCAAAATCAATTTAAATCTTTAAGAGATCACAAATCTCAAATGATTTGATAACTGTGATCGGGGTAGAATGTGTGATTTAAATTGGATTTAATCGATAATTGGTAAATGGTTTTATAAGGATGTACAAGCTCTCCTTCCCACATGTGCCAAATGATTTCAAATTTTCCATGCACATGTTGAGGGGAGCATCTATCTTAAACCACTAAGATTTGAAACGTGATCAATTTATTTCAATGTGCCGTCTTTTCCTAATATGTGCAAAACATTTTCAAATTTCCATGCACATATTGAGGGGAGCAACTATTTTGAAAACCACATTCTTCATATAACTACTCTTAGATGCAAGCCAATCCCTCAAAGATGAAAATTATTTCTATTACAAAATGATGATTAATGCACATGTTGAGGGAGCTCTTTTTCAAAAATTATCAAAACAATTCGGTACAAAATGTTTTGATAATATATCACAAGTATCTGGATTGATTTTCAAATGGTTTTTAATTGGTACCAATGGCAGATGAACAATACCAAATAGACCGACCAACTTTACGTTATGTATGGTGATATAAAGAAGACAAGGTTAGGTATTAGTTCCCATGATCCTCCAGAATCGGAGAGATCTACCCAGGGACAATCTACTAGATAGTGAAGAACTCCTTAGGTTTGATGAAAAAAGGAGAAAAGTGAGAAATGGGAAGAGTCTTGGTGAGACTGAGCTAGAACAGGAATAAACCCAACAAGGTTCTGGTTATGAAGTCTTGGTAAGCATTGAATGGGTTGAAGAATGAAAAAGAAATGAAATAAGAAAAGGGTGAAAAGAAATAGCCCTCCATTAATTCAACCTTAGGGCAGAAACCAGGTTCAATTCATATGCTACTGGTGGTTACCAAGGTAACATCGGTATTGAAGACAAGACGTCATGGACCCAGTGACGCACTACACTACAACTTCCCAAGCTACTCAAGTTCCTCTTAAAAGGACTTGTTTCATTCTCACGGGGAACCGACATTATCTATCGACTTTTTGTTAGAGTTTGTTGATATTGAAGAAGGAGACCCTCTCCCTAGTCTCCGGAATAGGAACCAAATATGCACAATTGAGTCTAGAGCCACGAGATCATCTATAAATCTCATTAGGACACTTTAAATGAAGACTCTCTGTTTCACACAATGTGGAAAGAGAGATTATATCTTGAGTCCTACGCATTATCCTTGTGGTATTGCCAGAACATCTGAGTGATATGCAAACATATTCACAATGAAGATGGAAAGCCTTCTAGAGCCAACATCGAACAAGCTCACGGTAGGTGGCATGTGAGATCTATTCAATAGATCAACCATGTGACAACTGAACAGAAACAATGGGTCGATTCAATCATTTGAATCAATCACGGTTCGAGTTATGGGTTGACGGATACCTTTGAAAAACCGGTCGTTGTGCTTAAAAACTCTTTTCTTTAGCACATCGACCGTGTAAGAATATTTCATAATAAAAGGTGTTTATGATTGATAATTAATTTTCATTAAGTTGTATTGCAAAAACAATTTCTATTGAGCAATACTCGATTGTTTTTTTCAAATCTCTTTTATCAATCGGTGAATATCAATTATTTGGTTCACTCACTCGTCTTTGTCTTCTTTGAGACATTCGGTTTGAGAACGACTGCGAGAAACCTTGTCAAGGAAATTCTTGAATTTTACATGTTCACTGGCAGTACTTGTCTTGATGAGCGGGAACCGTGGGCCATGTACCTCAATTCATCGAAAGTGATCAAAGACACTTTCGTACACTTTATTGCTAACTTGTTGTATGCGAATGCGCTACGTTTGCGGTGATCGAATGATGCGGTCAATCCATAGCCGCATGCTCACACAATACATTCATTTCTAAAGAAATCATGATAATTGCATCAATGACTGATATTTTCACTCCATGCTTACGCTCTGGCTGCGCCAATATCATAAATCAGCAGCTTCCACTACTCGATGAGAAGAAATCATGATCCAAAATGTGAGCATGTCGGTCCAAAAGTCACAACATCATATAATACCAACACCACAAAGGATGAGTCGAGATTTATGATAATGATGATCTCAAAGGCGGCTCAAAACTTCGTTATCCGTGGATCGAGATAAAGACCTCCACTTGGATTAACCAAACATGCATCAATGATGAATCAATGACTACGAGCTTCAGAGCAAAGTACTACATCAAGAATGCAAGAACAATTTATAATATAATATCTGTTTGTATTCAATGTAATTTTAATGTGTGTTTGAGGTGACCTCCCTTAGGGGGAGATTTTTAGGATTTAGTAAATCCAGTTATTAAAGAGTCGGTCACCTCAAGTATATGTAATCGTTAGAAAGCTCGTAGTCGTAGATTATTATAAGTTAAGTAGTATTTAGTTTGTAACACCGTGGAGGACGGACGGGTCTCTACCACTTATATGCCGATCCCACCCGTAGGTGGCGATTTATGTAAGTACTATGAATACTCTCTACCTTCCAAGGTAGAGAGTTGGAGCTCATAATAAGATTTTTCTTTCTCTCACTAAAGTTCCCAAACCTCTAACCCTTTCTCTCTCTAGAAACTCATCTTGTACGCCTCTTGTGTTAATGGTTTGATGTGTATGTGAAATCCAATATGTTACATTCCCTAAACCTCCCTTGAGCTTTTTCCCACGTTCTCAGAGTGTTGTGTGTGGAATGGGATGCTTTGAAATGCTGAAATTTGTGGGGTATTTATAGGCCAGGTCTGGGTTACGGCGTAACCAAAAGATGAGTTACGCCATAACCTTCAATTTCTTCGTAAATACACTAGATCTGCTAGTTACGGCATAACCTTATAAGTGGTTACTCCGTAGTCTTCAATAAACACGGTTACGTCGTAAGTGATGCGAATTCTGGCGTAAGTATTAGCGGCGTGGAACCTCTTTTGACCTAATGGAGTTACGTCGTAACCTTTGGAAGGAGTTACGCCGTAACCTCTTGATAAGTTGGACTTCTGGGTCACCCAATAGTTACGGCGTAATGTGAGAGATGAGTTACGCCGTAACTTCTTCAAAATAAGTATACTGTGATAAATATTTAGTAACGTTTCCATTTCGGCGTCTCTTTAGCTCCAATGCTCATAATTTACCTGAAAGTGTAAAATAATGGAAAACAAGCGTAAATCCATATAAATGATATAAATAACGAGCATTAACGGGGGAAATTGACACTTAATATTCAGGACTATTTGATGTTATCAGTGAGCGACTGAACGTTAGAAACAAATGAAATTGAATCATTTTTTCTTGTAGTTGTCGTTGTTGGATTGAGTTTCTCCATGATCAGGCGGTCATGTGAAGCATGCTTCTCATGTTGTAGTAAATAAGCATACAACTGCTCATAGTTAGTTTGTCTCAATCCTTTTTTTAGCTTTACCACGGTAACAAACCTGTTCCACTCAGGTGTCATGTTGTTTACGAACTTGGAATTGAGTTGAATGTTTGGCATAATCATCTTGATATTCCTCATATCATTCACAAGTTTGTAAACCTCACATAGTATTCTGTAATATTTCGCCCGAGTTCATCTTGAAGTTCTCAAATTCATCATAAAACTGTGACTCTTGATCTTCTTTAGTCTGTTATGAGCTAGCAAGAAGCATTTTGACATTGTCCCAAACTGGTTTGGCTTGGGTGTTGTGATTGACCAGCTTGTAGATATCTTTGGGTAGACCTTGAAGGATGATGCTGGAAGCTCTGATGTCAGCATCATATCTCTTTTTCTTAGTCTCATTGAGATCATTGTAAGTCCTTGGTCTATCCATTCCTAGAGTGACACCTCCATCTTCACCAGTTGCTATTTCATCTCTGGTGGTGCCCATCTGGAACGGTGCTTCATCAATTGATTGAATAATGTTAACACCATTCTCTTTATCCAAGCAATACAATCGGATTCTCTGTGCCCAAGATTCATAATCCGTCTTATCAAGCATAGGGGGCGGGTATCAGACCCAGCAGCTTGAACATCGTCGAAAACAATAGACATAATGTTCAAATACACAGGATTTTACAAATCTTTGAATTAAACCGAGAAATCGAATCTTTCGTAGGATTTTACAAAATCAAGAAGAAATCGTGGAACACAATTCGGCAGCACGACGTTAAGAATGACTTGAAAATTGGTATTTAGATGATAAATCCCAACCTTAAATCTCAATGTCAAATCGCAGACCTTGAGTCAAACTGCAATTCTTCAAAACACAGAGTCAAATCGCAAGCCTGATCAAATCGTAGAAATTGCAAACCGCAATAGTCCTCAAACCACAAGACTCAAACCGCAACTATTGACAAATCACAGTTTCTTCAAATCGCAAATGTCAAATCGCAACGACTTCAAAGCGCAACAACAAACCGCAATCTTCAAATCACAACTCGATCAAATCGTAGAAGGCTAAAACCTCAAAACTCAAAACACAGATTGGACCAAAACGCAGAAACCTCAAACCGTAATTCTTCAAACCGCAACACTCAAAATGCAAGATACCAAACCGAAGTCTTGGTCAAATCCAGAACAAAAAGACAAATTGCAAATCACTATCGTGCAAGTACAAATGTCCCTTTCGTCCAGTTTTGTCTTTTTATCTACTTTTGGCTAAAGTTCAAACCGCAGTTTTGTCTTATGCTCAAACCGAAACACATTTAATACTAAAGTAATCAAACCACAACACAGAATCGTCAAATCGCAACTAAGAGTCTGTCAAACCGCAACCTTGAACGTGATAAACTGCAACCAAGAATAAGCCCTAATACAACTCGAATATCATCGAATCTTCCATATACATGATGAAATAACCTATCCAAGCACCAAAATAAGCAAATCTAACAAACCTAATGATAACGCCTAAAATGAACATGTTTTTAGTAGCGTTATTGTTGGTTTTGTGCATGATAATCGGCTATATTTACTCATAACTATTGCAAAAGTGCAAAATATGCGTATTGTGTATGTATATGTAGCCAGGTATCACGAATGATGAAGCAATGAAGTTTTTATGCACATTTGGAAGATTCTCGAAGAAGGAAGTTGAGCAAGGAAGCTTTTGGATTCAATGATTGGGAATTACAATGATTTCTAAGTATCTACAGCAAGGAAAGATCAAGTTTTGCCTTGGAAATCATCAGTGAGAGCAAAGAATGAAGCGTATAAACAAGAAAGTCAACAAAAGTCAAAAGAGCAACACCTAGCCGTTCGGTTATGACCCGTAACCGGATCCGGCTGGGCAAATGGTCATATCGCAACCAATCCGGTTGCATGAGCTGCAGTTACACAAAGTTGCATTTATTGTTGCCTTAATTCCCCATAATCATTGGAGGCCGATCATTTCTTGATATTAACTTGTTGGGAACGTTTTTGGTCAGTTGAGCAAGCATACTTGGCTATATAATGAACCTAGTCCTAGTTTACTAGGTGTGACACAACCAAAAGTGTATTAGTTTACATCAAAACTAATACCAACCATATTATTCAGCCCAAAAGCTTAGTCTTTACTGAATAACGTCCAGGAGCAAGGAGGGAACAATTCTCATCCATAGTTTTGGTAATTTGGAGTTATACGGTGAATCTAGGTGATTGGAGGCGCGTGGTTGCTACAATCCACGAATTCTAATTCTTGTAATCACAAAAGTTTAGGTATTCTATGAACTTTGTTATGGATTTCTATTCTCTTGAATTATTGGAATTACTTTGTTATGATTTGTGTTTAGTTATTCTTATCATGGAGTAGTTTTGGGATATACTTGTGTGTTGGGATGTAGTTAATCATACTAGTATTCTCATATGTGATGCATGTATATATGATCTTGTTTAAATAAGTTTGTTGGAAAAATACTAGTCTTGGTTTGATTTGTTGATAAAACATGTTTTAAGAAAAGGACCGAAAGGATTTCTCTTGTGTTTTATTCCAAAAAGTTGAGTGACAAACTAGTATGGGGATATGGTGATTGACAACCACCATGTTTGCTTATTAAAACAAGACTAGGAACATTTTCATCACGAAAGGGTCGAAAGATTCGTAAGAACGAGTTTAATAAGAACATGTTGCAAACAAATGGATTTTCTAAAGGATAATCATTAGGATAAGGACTGAAAGGATTACCTATATGTTTTGTTCTTAGAATGATTTTTACAAACATATACCATGGTTGGAGATCATTTGCTTATGATTTGTGCATCACATCAAGAGTTTACACCAAACCTTCATGAATATTATTTGTGATTGACTATAGACTACACACAAGTATATATATTTCTTATTATTGAATTTCACTATAAACATCACTATTTGAGGAAGCCTTGACAAGCTTTCTTGTTGGAATCTTTTCATCAAAACAATTTCAAACACAAAATCCCTTGGGACGATCTCGACTTACCAAACTTTGCTATCACGGACGAGTATACTTGCTCGTATGTGTTAATAGAATTAGACGGTTAAATCGTGTTTATAAATTTTAAAACTTGCACCATGGTAACACATCAAGTTTTTGGCGCCGCTGCCGGGGATTTCTTTGATTTTCTGTAAGATTGGTAGTATTGGAATTGAATTTGGTAAAAAGTAAAAAAAAAAAAAAAAAAAAAAAAATTGGTTAAAAGCTAACCGATTCGGTTGCTCTGCAACCGAATCCGGTTAGAGCTACGGAGTGAATTTTTATTTTTGATTTCATGGATCTAGTTTACTTAGTGATTTGTGTTATAGTTCCTAGAGTAATTCTTGTCATTTTAGATTTTATTTACAGATTATGTCTTGTAGTTTAATGATTTCTTAGATTTATTTATATTTTCTTTATATTTATTATTATTAGTTAAGTAATTTTAGATTAATTCAAGTTTTAATATTAATGATTAGATAATAATTTTTCAGTTATATGATTTAATTATTTTTATGGTAGTTTTTAATAGAGTAGTTAATATAGTTTTTAGTTTAATGGTTTAAATATTAAGTCATTAATTATTGGTTTATGAAGAGTCTTAATTAATTTAGAGTTTAGTACACTTAATGATTTTTTTTAATTTAAATTAATATTCAGTTAAAATATATATATATATAATATATATATATATATATATATATATATATATATATATATATATATATATATATATATATATATATATTGTGTCGATCTAACCGATCGGTTGCAACCCGCAACCGGATCCGGTTAGATTATTTGGTCTAGGTAATTCCACCAACCGATCCGGTTGGTGAGCCAACCGATCCGGTTGGAGCTCTCGGTAAAATTTTTATAATTTTTAGATTTTGATTTTTAACTTATGTTTTTAGTTTTGTTAAGTATCTTAACTTGCTTAGTTTATGTTTCTATAGTTTGTCCTTGTTTTTACTAACTCTAACGCTAATGATTCGGATTTTGTTTTGTTTTGTTTTGTCTAGTTTAGGTAGTTAGTATGGATAGTTTGAGCGGAATCTCGGAATACCTTCGTACTTTGGATGAAATGTTCAAGGATACCGGAAGTTCACTGGAAAAGATTGGAGGTATCTTGGAAGAGAGTAAGAAAGATTTGGGAATTGATACGGTTAATATGGAGGAAACGGGTGAAAACAAAGTTCAACTTCCCAAGAAGGGAAGAGTTGTAGTATTCACACAAGCACCTTTAACGGTGTATGATTCGCTACTAATGAGGTTTGGTACGCCTTGTAGTGTAGAAGGAGTAAGTGCTTGGGACGCGCAACTTAATATGGCTTATGGAGAGAACTACATTTTGGAGAAGGTCCTTGACGAAATTGGTCATGTACGTTTGGACTATGAAGCATATGGAAGAAGGATGGTTAAAAATCTTAAGGTCAATATTCATGGACACATTTTTGAAACAGATTTTGTTGTGTTGGAAGAAGGGAATGCGGATGAACCCAATGTATGTTTTGGTCGAGACTTTCTTGTCACGACCAAGTGTCAAGTTGATTTTGCAATGGGAGAAATGAGGATTAATATAACTGATTTGGAAGAAGGAAAAGGAGTGAACGAGATGCTAGTAGAAGTGTGTGCCAACATGGAAGAGAAAGAGGTGGAAGTAGTTAAAATGGGGAAAGCAAATCGGAAGAAAACTTCATCAAACAAACTAACCCCAACCACAACCACCAACAAAAATGATTACACACCATCATCACCTCCCACTACAAATACTTTCAAGCCTTTAACCGACAAACAAAAAGAGGCTATTTTAGAAAACCTAGAACAAAAGTTTCTTGAGCTTAATGAGAAAAAACCGGTGATAGAGGTACTTCAAGATTATGTGCTCTACCGTAAGAAATTGGATGCGGTGATGCTAGCAAGGGCTAGGTTGGAAGATAAGAATCTAACGGAGGAAGAGAGAGATAGAATTTTGTTTAGAGGCATGCCATGGAAGGAGAAGGATCCGGGTAATTTTGTGTTGCCAATAAAAGTGAATGGGACTACACCAATTTATGCTTTAGCCGATCACGGGTGAAGTGTTAATGTGATGCCCTACCCATTGTTTATGACTTTAGGTCTAAGTAATCCGCAACCAAATCATTCAAAGCTTACAATGGCGGATAATTCTCAAGCGAAAGCAATGGGAGAGGTGAAGAATGTGAGAGTGCAAATTGGCTATCAACCGTATTTGGCCGATTTTCTTGTCCTAGATATTCCGGTGGAAAAGAGTTTACCACTACTATTGGGGAGACCATTCCTACGAACTTGTGGTGCAATTATAGACATGGGAAGAGGCACGATGACTATTGATGATCGGATTTCAAGGCAAACATATTATCCGAAACCAAGAGGTCAAACTTTGGAATTTATGGAAGAGTTAGAATGGATGGAAGCAAATGATGATTTGACTTGTTTTGAATTGGGACGTGATAACCAAGGAAACCCAATGTATGGACCATTAGCTCCGCCTTATTTTGATATAGAGGATGAAATGGAACGTGCATTATCGGTGGAAGCATTCTATAACCCATTCAAAAACATACTAGTCTACAAGAAGTTGACCGACTTTTTAGGTTCTTTACCGGTGCAACTTAAGAATTTGGAATGGAGACCCGAGGGGTCGGGCACTTACAAGAGACAAACTGGAGATGGAGAATGGCATGTTAAGTTTGATATACTATGTCCGGACGGAAGAAGATTCCTGAGAAAGTTCAAAACTTTTGAAACATACCGTGAGTTGACCGGAAAATTTCAAAGTGAGGACATCCTAAGACAAGAGTATTTCGAGGAATTCTAAGGAGAAGACAAGGGACCATAATAAACAAGCAATTATTTTCTTGAATTTCATGAACTATTTCTTTTTGATTTTATGCATTTAGGATTTATTTTTTTTTTGTTTCTCATTTCATTTTTATTTTTATGATTGAGGTTATTTGGTTAATGAATTATGACTATGAGTTTTTAGTTGAGTTTTGGTTTAGTTCATTAGTATGATGATTTGAGTTTTTAAGATTGGATGATTGTTGAAATTTCCAAATGGTGGATGAATGTTGTGTGCATATTTAACAGGATTTTTGAGTAAAAATTGTTGCTTGGAAGGTAAATGCCTAAGTAACATGAAAAAATGCAAAATTTGGCAAAATGCATACTGAAACGGTTGTGTCCATGATGAACGGTTGCATACAAGTATATATACCAAAAATTCACTTTTCCAAAAAAACACACACACACACTAATTCTCCAGCTGGGTTTTGCAAAATTCGTCCAAGAGAAGCTAATTGAAGATTGTTTAAGTTGTAGGAGAACATCATGGCACCCAAACAAGTAAGCGTCTACATTCAATTAACTCAATTGAGGTTTAATTAGAGCATTTGATTCGAATTGCATATTAGGTCACTAATTTAGGGGTTTTTGTTATAATTCGAATTAAGTTGTTATATTTTTGGATTAAGTGGGTAATTGATATAGGAATGCATTGCAAAGAGAATTGTAGTGATTGATTCAACATGGATTGAGTATTAGATGATTGAATTTTCAGATTTAATTAGGTTGTGCTAGTGAATCAAGTTAAGTTGCAATTGGTGATTCCTAATGGTAGATGATGTGTTTTTATGAGTAATTGATGCCACATTATTGATTAGAACTAATAATTGAAGAATATAGGTCTTATTAGTTGAGTTCTAAGATGATGAATGTGTGATGATTTGAGGTTTGAAAAGCGAATTTAGAGTAATTCAAGGATGTAGAAATCATTGAAGATGTTAGAATGCAGTCTAGGAGTGGATTGGACTTAGAAAATTCGAGTGAGTAATCCTTTAAAAGGCAAAAGCCTTATGCATATTGTATAACCGATCCGGTTGCGCAACGCAACCGACCGGTTGGATTTGGCCAAAATGAGTAACCGATTTGGTTGCTCTGCAACCGAATCCGGTTCCAGGTTCTGTGTTGGAAATTTTTGAAATTTTGAAGTGGACCTTAGAGGGTTCCATGAACCTTCCCGTTTGTTCTAACACTCATATATTGTCTTATATTTATGATTTCTCTGAGAGAATTGTTGTAGGTAGCTCAAGCTCGAGGCCGTTCAATGAACCCGATTGTTACAGTTTTGTCAAAGGCGAGAGGAAGAAAGTTAAGTATAGCTTGAAGGCGGAAGCAAATGCCAACTTAAAGTTCAAAGATCTCACCGACGGGGAGAAGCATGCTTTTCGGGAAAGGTTATCGAAATTGCAAAATAGGACATGTTTGGTTCCGAGGGTGATTGATTGGGATTTGTTTGAGGAGTGTGATTGTGAAGAGGAATTGAGAAGAATGATGCGGACATCTTATGTGTATCCTGCGGATGGGGATTCGTTCGATGATTTGTCATGGGAAAGAGCATTTAGCATCAATGAAGAGGTCTATCGAGAATGGTGTATGGAGTTCTTTTCAACCATGTATTTTGAAAGAAAGGTGAATGTTCGGAACTTGATGGAGGAAGTTTGTGTTTGGTTTAGGCTTTGTGGAAGGGATCATGCTTACACTTTGGCGGCTTTTGGCGTGGCTCTTGGTTTGTATGAGCCACATGAGGTTAATCATCGGTTATTTGAAGCTCACTTTTCGAGGCTTCGGAGGTTTGAAAAAGACTTTCCTAGTATTCCCACCTATTGGAATCGAGTGGGAGATCCTTCTTGCACTAGGAGGAACGCTGCAACCTTAAGAAATCCATTAATAAGGATACTTCACAAATTGATAGTGACTGGGCCGTTTAATAGGTATGGAAACAGGGACAAATGTCAGAAACCGGACTTATGGGTTATGATGTTACTGGAGGAAACTAAGGACGGTAATGCGATTTGGCAGATAGCCGAGTATTTGTATAGGAGGGCCCTGGGAATCAAGAGCAATAGCAACATTTGTGGAGGACATTTCGTGACAAGGTTGGCGAAGAATCTTGGGTATTATGTTGATGAGGAATTGCATAAGTGTGGAGAGCCAAAGTATAGTGAGATGTGGAGTGCAAATGGTTTTGGGAATGCTTTGAATAGGAAATTGAAAACCTTGGGGTTATGGGTTGAACCTCAACAACAACAACAACAACAACAACCACAGCAGCAGGAAACTATACCAATGAGGAAGGTGCAAGCGGGTACGTCCAGTAGTTTTGATTCAGGTTGGGGAGAGTGGAACCAACATTTAGATGAGATTTAATGTAGGGATGTGTGGAGAGACTCGATGATGTTGAGAAACAACTACATCAATGATTATTCAATGCCTATCTTTCAACACATGGCTCATGAGGCCAATTACGAGTTGCCACCCTACAATCCACCCAATGTTCCACCATATCCTTTCCCCTACACTTCTTATCCTGGACCTTATCCGTATCCATATCACGGTACGCACCATTTCATGATCCAGTGCCCGCATATGGTCGATTACCTGAGGTTGGTGGAGCAAGCTATGATGTTAGAGGATCGTCATCAGGAGTTGGAGGAAAGAAGAAGAAGAGGAGAGTTCGTTCGGAGATTGTGGACGAAAACTATGTAACCAAAAGTGACGATGATGAGTATGATGATGAAGAAGGTGACGAGATGAGCGAGGACGACGAGTGATCGTGAATCATTCATGATTTGTGGTTTCAAAGACAATGGTTATGATGTGTTAAACTATATTATCTTTAACTATTTCGTTAGGATGATTAACATATTTTGCTTGGTTTTATCTTGTTTTTAGTAGCATTTGCATTTGGATTGTCTTGTTTTGTTTTGTGTATTGTGTGTTGCAGTTTTTGTTTGCAGGATGGAAGTGTCGGAAGCTTATTGATGGTCAAATATTTGGAGTTGGATAACTCACATGCTTTCTTATGACCCAATATGCGTGTTGCATATTCTATCCCGTGGTATCTTTTAACTATTTCTTTTTCCTATTTTCTTTACATTTGAAGTTCATTTTATTACATTAAGGACAATGCAAAACTTAAGTATGGGGGAGGGAAGAAAATAGGAAAATGATACGCATTTTTAATTTTTAGATAACTTTTGGATGCAAGTAATTAGAAGGAATTCGCCCTTGATGGTCTAGTTGTTTTCACGCATTATTGATAAATATTAAAAAAAAAATAACTTGGGAATTTCAATGGTAAAATGAGGTTTTGAAAATTTTTGGATTTGAACCAAATTACGGAAGTAATTCATTTTGGATTCGATAGCATTTTCTAGCACGCATTATAGCCTTTTTCCACGCAATTGTGAGGTTTCTTTTTGTATAAAACACATCTTTTGTTTTATATTTGCTATGAGTGTGCCGGTGATTATGTCGATTGTAGAACTTGTACTAGTTATGCATTACGGTTAAAATCACTCTCGAGTGATATAAATATGTTCAAGTGATAAGAGGCATCGTAGGATTTAACCCAAATGGCCTTCCGTTTACATCTAATGATATATTAGCTAGCCACATCGGTTAGTTAACCACCTTTATATGGACCCATTTTTTAGTGCTCATCTTTAGCACTAGATACCCTTAGTTACACCCTTTGAGCCAATCTTTTCATTTGTTAAATCCAGAAAAATACAAAAAGATTTTACACTTTAAACTTTAGCCAACCCTTGTCATGTCTATTGGTTTGTTGCTAGTTGTTTGGAATGTTGGAATGTTTTTTATGATTATGAAGAAGCTACACTTTGTTTATAGTGTGTACCATTCTCCATCATAGATGAAAGAGACGTCTTTCTCGATTTTTTGTGGTGTATGCTTACACTAAGTGTGGGAGAATTTGTTATGTTGAAAAAAAAATGGTTATAGCCAATGAGCTATATGAAGGATATTGATTAGCCAAGAAGCTAAATTGAGTTATACATATTTGCGAAGATCGATATTTGAAGAGGTGAAATAATCATTTACGGGATTGTGGTTTGTATGATGGCAAGCAACATGGAGGTTTAGACTTGATTTTATTTTCTTTTAACACCAATTTCATAAACCATCCCATGCCTTATCCATACCCTTTATGAACCCTTAGCCTTAATGATATAACCCGAATAAAAGCCAGCTTTGATGAATTTATTTTCTTTGTTTTGATACTTGTACAAGCTTATGGTAAAAAGCATTGATCATGACTAGGCATTGAGTGATTTACATATACCCACCAATATATGAGTGTTGAGTGAATTCTTAAAGTCATTAGGTGAGGTGTTCTAGTTATGTTATCTCAAGTGTTTGGTTCATTTTTAAAAGTTTTCACATATTTAAAGCAAACCAATGATTATCTCTTTTGGGATGATTATTACATTTTTGGAACCATGGTGTCAAGACCATTGAAATCAATCTTTGCAAATGTTAGACCTACTCGAGAGCGAGTAGAACTTAAGTGTGGGGAATTTGATAACGCCTAAAATGAACATGTTTTTAGTAGCGTTATTGTTGGTTTTGTGCATGATAATCGGCTATATTTACTCATAACAGTTGCAAAAGTGCAAAAGATGCGTATTGTGTATGTATATGTAGCCGGTATCACGAATGATGAAGAAATGAAGTTTTTATGCACATTTGGAAGATTCTCGAAGAAGGAAGTCGAGCAAGGAAGCTTTTGTATTCAATGATTGGGAAGTACAATGATTTCTAAGTATCTACGACAAGGAAAGATCAAGTTTTGCCTTGGAAATCATCAGCGAGAGCAAAGAATGAAGCGTATAAACAAGAAAGTCAACAAAAGTCAAAAGAGCAACACCCAGCCGTTCGGTTGTGACCCGTAACCGGATCCGGATGGGCAAATTGTCATATCGCAACCGATCCGGTTGCCATCGCAACCGATCCGGTTGCATGAGCTGCAGTTACACAAAGTTGCATTTATTGTTGCCTTAACTCCCCATAATCATTGGAGGCCGATCATTTCTTGATATTAACTTGTTGGGAACGTTTTTGGTCAGTTAAGCAAGCATACTTGGCTATATAATGAACCTAGTCCTAGTTTACTAGGTGTGACACAACCAAAAGTGTATTAGTTTACATCAAAACTAATACCAACCATATTATTCAGCCCAAAGCTTAGTCTTTCTTGAAAAGCGTCCAGGAGCAAGGAGGGAACAATTCTCATCCATAGTTTTGGTAATTTGGAGTTATACGGCGAATCTAGGTGATTGGAGGCGCGTGGTTGCTACAATCCACGAATTCTAATTCTTGTAATCACTAAAGTTTAGGTATTCTATGAACTTTGTTATGGATTTCTATTCTCTTGAATTATTGGAATTACTTTGTTATGATTTGTGTTTAGTTATTATTATCATGGAGTAGTTTTGGGATATACTTGTGTGTTGGGATGTAGTTAATCATACTTGTGTTCTCATATGTGATGCATGTATATATGATCTTGTTTAAATAAGTTTGTTGGAAAAATACTAGTCTTGGTTTGATTTGTTGATAAAACATGTTTTAAGAAAAAGGACCGAAAGGATTTCTCTTGTGTTTTATTCCAAAAAGTTGAGTGACAAACTAGTATGGGGATATGGTGATTGACAACCACCATGTTTGCTTATTAAAATAAGACTAGGAACATTTTCATCACGAAAGGGTCGAAAGATTCGTAAGAACAAGTTTAATAAGAACATGTTGCAAACAAATGGATTTTCTAAAGGATAATCATTAGGATAAGGACCGAAAGGATTACCTATATGTTTTGTTCTTAGAATGATTTTTACAAACATATACCATGGATGGAGATCATTTGCTTATGATTTGTGCATCACATCAAGAGTTTACACCAAACCTTCATGAATACTATTTGTGATTGACTATAGACTACACACAAGTATATATATTTCTTATTATTGAATTTTACTATAAACATCACTATTTGAGGAAGCCTTGACAAGCTTTCTTGTTGGAATCTTTTCATCAAAACAATTTCAAACACAAAATCCCTTGGGACGATCTCGAATTACCAAACTTTGCTATCACGGACGAGTATACTTGCTCGTATGTGTTAATAGAATTATACGGTTAAATCGTGTTTATAAATTTTTAAAACTTGCACCACGGTAACACATCACCTAAACAAGAAAGTACGAAGAAATAACAAAATTAACCACAAAACAAGCTCTAACTCGTGTATATTCACTAATACTATTCGAACCACCCTAAAGTATAAGAACCAATCACCAAATCCGAGCACACACAAGATATATGATCAAACCATGGCTCTGGTACCAATTGTAACAGATTGGTTATCATAAACACACAAAGCACAAGTGATACGCGTACAACGCGTGTTCGGGGTCAAAGGAAACTTCCTTTTCTTCGAGCAAGTTTTTCAACCATCTTGGCAGTGAACCTATTCGTTGTAGTGTAGTATTAGGGTAAGCCTCAGGATTGATATCGTTCTCTAGGGGAATAGGAATGCTAGTGAGAAATTACTACGCTAAGGTTGGGGTTGAGGAAGATTATTTTTTATCTTTTTTATATTTTTTAGAAAATTGAAAGTACGATCTCGGGGTATTGGATTTGGGGGGTGGTACTTCTACCGATTACTCTACTATTCTAATCTAATTAACTAAGCTAAGGGGTAGTCTATGTCTAATTGATGTGTGCTCGTATGATGATTAAAAATGTGTCTACCTAGATACTATTACTCCCTAGTTATCTTTTATTGATGGTTGAATTGTCACGTCCTTATTCTTAACACGTTGTGTCTTCTAAGGTCGTAGGGTATGCTTTTTTCCCTAACTCTTTGAGGATACCTTAAGGTTATTGCCTACAAAATCTCTAGGATTCATAAACTAACTCTAAGGTTATCTTTGGATTTTTAGCATACAATAACGCTAGTCGATTATAACCTAATGTTCACAAAGATTACTCAAGCATTAAAAACACAACGATGGCCTATTGCAATCTTAAGCCAATTATAATTAAGATAAGAGACAACCAATCAATATTCAATAACTAGGTTTCATAGATCTAATCAAACACACAAGTAAATTAGCCGGACATGGTAAACATGCAAGCATACACACATACAATTGAAGATATAATGAAATCAATGAAGTAGATTACTTATCTTGATGTAAAATAGGGTTTGAGAACCCTAAGATACTTGAAGACAAACCAAAATCGTTTTAGGTTTTACTCACAATTTTACCTCTCTAAAAGTTTGAAAATTCGAATTCTATATATAGAGTTACAAATGCGACGGCGTCACTCTTTAATTGTGACGCCGTCAGATCGCCGCCATTAGGGTTTCGTCTTGGCCAAGTCAACTTTGTGACGACGTCACGTTGTAGTTGTGATGCCGTCAGCTTCATCTTCGACGTCGTCGAATCGGATCTAGGCGTCGGTTGTGGCCCTACTCTTTAAAGCTGGCGTCGTCGGTACAAAATAACAATTTCACTCGAGCGTCGCGAATTAGAGGACGGCGTCGCCCTTTATCTGTGGCCCGTCGGTACACTTCCAGCAGCTTGAGTGTCTTGATCTTGACTTTAGCCATTTTCTTCATATATTCACGCCTTTTCGTCCAAATACGTGTCATTCTAGCATTTTTCCTTCAAGAGACCTAAAAAGTGAAAAGGAATGAAATTAAGCAGTAACGGATATAAAAGTGGTCGATTAAGGGCTTAAATGACCCCTCAAAAGTGTACCTTTTAAATCCTTATCAATAAGTAGTATAAATCAAATAGTGTAAGAGTTAGAGAGAAGGTTAGAGAGTTGGGAACTTAGTGAGAGAAAATGAAATCATATGATTAGAAGCTCCACCCTCTCCCTTGCAGGGAGAGGGCTTTTATAGTTCTTACAAAATACACCTCCTACGGGCTGTGGATTGGGTGTACAGTGGGTAAAGAGCCGTTCGTCCTCCACGGTGTTACTTAACTAACTAATAAACGTTTAAGACTACGAACTTTCTAATGCTAACACATACCCGGGGTGACCGAGTCTTTAACATAGATTTACTAAATCCTAACAGGGATGATCATGATTCGCAAGTTCCCAATAGCGTTGTCAGGAGAAAAATCATTGAATGGGAGGAAAAGATTAGGGAGTACAAGGATAATGAGATTGAATTAGGTGAATGGAAATGAGATAAACTCATGATCAGGCATAACTATGCCACGGAAAGATCTTATGAGAACTAGCATGAGGAAAATGATACTAAAGGACGTGACCATGGAGTCAAGAACCTTAAAGCGTTTGCGGAAGGAGAGAAGGTGCTCTTATTTAATTCAAGATTAAAAACACCTAAAGGAATGCGTAAGCCGAAATGGTGTGGCCCTTATACGGTGAAAGGGGCAAAAAGAGGTGGAACCATTGTGTTACTTGACGACGATGGAAAGGAGTTCACGGTAAACATACGACGTATGAAACATTATCAAATCAATTACAAGGACCTAATGAATAAACATGATGATGGTGATGAAGTCACGTAGGGAATGACTTCGAGTCTAGCTACAAGACTCATAAATAAAGAAAAACGCTTCTTGGGAGGCAACCCATGTTTAATTATTTGCTTGTTTTGTTTGTTTTTCAATTTTGTTTGTGTGTTTCATATATCTTTTTCATTGTTGTTTATTCTTATGTTTATTTTGTGAAAATTCTTTATTTTGTTTTTAATCTCGTCTTAATTGCATATAAAGGTATTTTACAAAAAGATAAGTGTAAGGAAGATCACATATGTTTTTAAGAACTTGCATGAACATGAGATTAACAATAATTATAATCGTATATATTTGTGTGTTTGTTAGAGTCAAATGCTTGTATCAAGTCATAATGGATGTTTTGCAAGAATTTTTACGGGTTTTCCAGAATTTTTCCGGAAAACACACCAGACCCTTTCTGTCAGAACAACCTGATGGTGTCGGGACTAAAGCCCGACGACGTCAGGAAATGTATAAACAAATTCATAGTTTTTTTTTCTATCTAAGTTGTAGTTTTTGTAACTTCTAATTCTTAATTTTCCAGAAAAACTACAAACATCTATTCCACAAGCATTGTATCTTACTTGCTTTCTAGTATAGTTTTTATATATATAGTTTACACCGCCGATTTTACACGAGATTTTGTTTCGTTTTCTTATAAGTGTGCAAGTTATATTAGACAAGAAGATGAAGTACATGACGGAAGCACTTATTACTCGCTCATTCTTCTCGGAAGAGGATTTAACCGCAACTTTATACATATCCTACTGAGCTAATCAGGAGAGTATTAGTTTCTTTCTCTTTTATTTACCTTCCTTTATCATAACTTTGATACTTTCGAGGAACATTGAGGACAATGTGTAGTTTAAGTGTAGGGAGGAAGAATAAAACGAGAACTTAGAAACTATTCACTCACTTGATTTTTGTCTTGTCCTTAGTAAATTGTGTAATAAACTATGAGAAATATTTGTTAGGGTAATTTTAGCACCAAATTTAAAATTTTTTATGGCACTTAAGAGTAAAACTTTAGTATTAATAAGGCGTTTTATGGATAGGAATTATATGACTAGCACAAAAAAACGTATACCACTCAAATTTCACCCTAAAAATGTGAGGTTCGCCCCTAGATATTTAGGAATAAAAGCATTCATCTTTAATGCTTAGTGAGTGTACCGGTAGTATAATATATTCTAGAACTTGTTTTGTGATTCATTCCGAGATCGCTAGTGAGACAACATTCGTGTAGTTAGGATTAACTAAATGATAAGAGGCATTAGGATAGCCCTTGTTTTAAACCTGTAATTTGATTACGTCATCCAAATTGGTTGAGTAATTTTTCCCACACCCTTGCGATGTACTCATCTTTAGTACACGATACCCCTAGCTAACGCCTCAGAGCCTATCATTTTCGTGGTTCTCGTGATGTTTCGGTTTTCGGAATATCAATAAAGAGCATTGTTACAATCCACCCCCAAACGTTACCCCCAAATCGCCTTAGCCTACCTTGTATGCACTCATCTTTAGTGCATTATTGTAATCATTGTTAAACCCTTAGTTCAATTATCTACTTACTTTCATGGTTGCTAAGTCGAGTCATATCCTTTGTATATAATTTTGGGACGATTAGGACATGGGTTAAAGTAGTATTTTATCGAGTAATGGGAAGGAACGATAAATTCAATTTCCCTTTGTCTACATAATTAAGTACTCCAAGTGTTTTGATCTTTTCAAATCGGGTCAATTAGTGTTAGTGAAATAAAAACTCAAGTGTAGGGATGCTCCTAATCCCTTTATTTTGATGATATCTTAGAGGATGGTAGAGTAAAAAGGTATGAAAAAAATCAAAAAAAAAAGAGAAAAAGAGTTAGTGAAAAAAAAAGAGAGAAAACCATACGGGCTACCATCCTACATCTATCTTTATGTTTATATTTTTAAATTTATGTCTTTTAATTTTGTTTCAAGTTGTTATTTAGTGTTAGTGAGTCGAGTCTTGGCTTAACAATGCCACGTCTTACATGCTTGTAACATAAGATTTTTGACTTGCCACCACTAAAAACCTTTATCCAACAAAACCCTTATTTCCCTACCCTAAGCCTAACATTATAACCCTTTGTAAATACCTCTTAGATAGTTATTCCTATGTTCTTACGCCAAAGCAGTGGAAGTTTGATCTATTCTCAAGCCTATGGTAACCTATGTACTATGCCAGGTAGTGAGTGTTTATCTTCCATTTCCTTACATGTTATATTTCATATAAACCCGAGAGATGAGAGAATCCAAAAACCAATTGTGAGGTGCTAGTGTATAATTTCCGTGCTTGTTAAGACTATTTTGGCGCTTGTACTTGTTGTAAATTATTTTAAACCAATGCTAAATGACCCTTAACTTATAAACTGATTAGCCAAAAGCACATTTGCTTGAGGACAAGCAAATTCAAAGTGTAGGGATATTTGATAAGGATTTAAAACATACATTTTTAAGGGGTCATTTAAGCCCTAAATCGTTGCATTTTATATCCGTTACTATTTAAAATCGTTCCTTTTCACATTTTAAGTCTTTTGGAAGCAAAATGCTGGAATGAAGCACTTTTGGACGAAAAGGAGCGAAAACATGAAGAAAATGACAAAGTCAAGAAACAAGGTTGATTTCTGCACCTGACGGTGTCCCAACCCAAAGGGTGACGCCGTCGCTAAGGAGGTTTTCTAATTAAATTTCAAGCGACGGCTCAGGCGTGATTTTGGTTCTACAACATGACTGCGTCACGCTTTATTTTTGGAAGGCGTCTCCCTTTATTTTACACCAGACGTCCAAGACCAAATTGAAAACGATGTCCCTATTGAAGCCAGACGGCATTACACTTCCTCAACTGACGTCGTCCCAATGATGACTTGGCCCAAACGAAACCCTAATGACGGAGACCAGACGACATCACTAGCAAAAGGTGACGCCGTCGCATTTGTAAATCTATATATAGACTTCGATTTTCTGCATTTGAAGAGTAATATTTAGGAGAGCAAAGCCTAGTTCGGTCATAAACCGACTTGGGCAGTATTTTAGGGTTTCAAACCCTTCTTTACACTAAAAGATAAGTTTGTTAATCCATTATATTACCATATTTATCCTATGTTCAATTGTTTGTGTGTGTGCATGCTTATCTATCATGAGTAGCTAAATTACTATTGTGTTTGCTTAGATCTATGAAACCTAGTTGTTGACTATTGTTCGGTTGTCTCTTGTTTTAATTGGTAGACGCTAGAGTAAGGAAAACTGACTTCTTCTTTAATTGTTCCGAGCTTGAACGTCCTAAATAGCACAAAGCTTGAGAGTGCACTTAAGCCATCATTGTGTTTATTGCGTGAGTTGTAGCTTTAGGATAATAGAGTATTCGAGGGAGATACTACGGTACTTGACTATCCCGGATAGTCTAGAGGAGAGTTACAATTCATAGAACTAGGGAATTAGGCACCCCCTGTGACTAACACGGAATACAACGCACTAATTAGAACGAGGATGTGACAATTCAACCGACCAATAAGAGGTAACTAGGGAGTAAAAACATCTAAGTAAACACACTTTTAGTTATTATAAGAACACACCAATCAATCCATAGCTTATATTTTCCTTTTCATTAGTTAAATAATTTTTTAGTTTAAATTATTAGTAGTTAAAATTGGTAGAAGTACCACCCCCACTATTATACCCTGAGATTTTACTTGTTTTCCTAAAAAAATATAAAAAAAGCTAAAAAGAATCACCCTTAACCTCACCTTCTCGTTATACATCTCTACTAGCATTTCTAATGCCTTAGAGAATGATCAAACCCCTAGGCTTACCCATACTACACTACAACGATTAGGTACACTGCCTACTGGGTTGTAAAGCTTGCTCGCGGAAAAGGAAGTCTTTAGACCCTGAACCCACGCATCAGTAAGAAGTGTAGAGTTTGTAATAAATTTATTGTATGGGAAGTGATAAAATTTAAAGTATAATCTACTTACAAATAACACAAACTCAAATAGTCATTAAGACTTAATACATGGTTATCGAACCATTAACATGATCACTAATCATCTTAATGCAAACAAGCTAAGTGCTTTACATCTCTAGTAAAACATATCCCATACCGGAAAGGATGCGTTTACGCAAAGTGACATTTGAGTTAGTTTGACCAATAAGGGAGTAAACCCGTTACGTGATTATACAAGACGGAAATCCAGATTATGGTCATATGAGTTCTTTCGTTTGATGGTATGTTGAAAGTATGAATGTACTAAGTTTAGGAAAGATTTTTGGCCTTGGCTAGAGGCATTTAGTAAAGAAATTAAGTTGGCGTTTTGTAAAAAAATAGAAGGACTTGTTTTTGCTTCTCTCTAAGTCTAAACACCGTTTCAAGTGTTTCTAATAACTCAATTATCATATTCATACATGTATTGAAAGATCCACATGTGTCGGCTAAAAGGAAAGCCGACATTCAAAAACCGAAGCGCACCAAACAGTAAGCTTGCGCATTGGTGGCGTGTTGATGTGTCAATGGCACGCTAGGGCTGCTGTTGATTTCATTCTCAAGTTATAAATCTTCTTTTTTCCTTTCATTGGAATTTTGAATCAACTAAATCGGAGTCCGTATGAAGGAGTTATGGCCAAAACACTAAGGCAACTTCTAAGGTCATCACATAAACTTGATTTCTTCTTTTGGCTTTGATTCTATACTTGACTCTTTCTAACGCACATATAGGGAGTGTTCCTCTCATTCAAGCTTTCGATAATGATTTTAAGTGTCTCCAATGTATATTTGTCATTATTAAAATATTATAAGGGCCTTGATCATTATAGCACGAACAACTAATTTCCTTGGGAGTTAGGAGTTTAACAAGAACCAAGAATAAAGCAAATGCGTATAATTGGAGTTAGATAGTTAATTTATGGAAAAACTTTATGTGTAAAAAGCGAAGAATTTTAAAATGTTTGCTTTAACCATTAAAGACTTAATAGGTTTATCATATAAAACATGTTGCGGAAGACTTGTTTATATAACAACCCGTAAAATTTCAGATTATTATAATAATATTTGTCACGTCAAAAAATTCAAATCGGTTGTTTTCTGACAAATGTCAATATTTAGATTTAAAAACGAGAGGTCATCTCGTTTCTTTAAAAATAAGACACCACACGCACGATACTTGTCCACCAAGTATCTGTATAATAAATGTGAAATTTAATATTGCCCAAGTTAAAATTTAAGCATACATAAGCTTAATCCATTAGTTATTCCGCATCTTGCGCAGTAGCATGCAAAACTAAAAATAAATAATGAGACAAGTGAAATATACATATTTTATCATTCAAGGATAATTTACGGAAGAAAACGAGAAGTTATCTCATGAATTTAGAAAGTCACGACCTTTTACGCATACCGACACCAATTAAATAACGGCAAACAATTATAATCAAATTTGAGCGTAATAAGGCTGTCATATTATTACGTTTAAGAAATCGTTCAAAATAAAATTTCTATATTTTTGGTGGGAAGGTACGTTTACTCGAAGATTCGACAAAACACGGGGTACCAATTGTACTGCTTTGTATAATAAAACAAAAGAAATAAAAACTTATGTCATTCTGTCACCCACGCTCCTCCTTTATCTGAACCCCTCTCTCTCTCTCTTGTCGACATACCCAGAAGAGAAACAAACATAAGAATGGGTGCTTCTTCTCCCTTTTGAAAGTCAAAGCCTGAAATCATCTTCTTCATCCTCGCGAAATAGTATCCTACATCACTAGTCATCACATGAGGCTCTGGGAGCGTGGCTATGGAGAAAGAAACGTGAGCCAAGAAAGAATACCACTCTACAAGCAGGGTCAAGCAAGCCTAGGGATTCCATATCCAAGCTTTCATCTATAAATAAATTGCAATATTTCACAGGACATTTTCAAAAGAAATTAGGGTTATAAAAATTAGGGTTCCATCATATCAAAGGGGTTTTTCCAATTGAGTGGGGGGTTTTGTTAATTGAAGCATAAGGAAGATTATCCAGAATTTAATCGTGTTGATTTGTTCGAGTCCTCTCCAATTCGAACACCTTGGGTTCGGTGTTAAAGTCATTCGATCCTATGAGATTGTAAGAAAATATTTATTGATTTTTTTTCAACCTGTTATAAACTCGTATCTTTAAATGTATTTTTTCCACCGATTAATATTGGTTAATTGTAGTGGTAGTTATATTGATAAAGGGTTTGGTTTTGAATTGGAATTTCTGAAATTAATATAATCATACATTGTTGTTGTTGCTGTCGTAGAGCCCTTAAGAAAACAAGCAGAAAATCTTTTTTTTTTTTTTTTTTTTTGAAAAATGAAATATGTCATGGTCTTGATGAAATTGTGTGGCAAGATAATAACAAATTAGATTTGGCTCTAGGAAATTGGAAGTGCGTAATTTATGTTCGTTTTACCTGTGGTTTTAGCCTCGATAAACAAGGAAGTACCCTTGAGGGTTGCTTGTTTATCTGGCGACGAGCAAAGACAACACCCAAGGGTGTCTATTCGGTTCGGTTTACGAGAACACCGGAAAGGGGTCTCGAATGACTATGTGGTTTCGGCTATTGTTGAGCTAATTCATCATTGGTGCGGATAAATATTGTTGTAATATTGTAAGAACTTAAGGAAAAACACTTAAAACCATTATATCGGTTCATAAACTTGCGGCTCACTAAAATTGCTTATTTTGCTTCGACTTATTTCCCCACGTATTCTTAAGCTTATTCTTGTTCATTGCGACTCGGGTCCTTAACCGATTTTTCCTTGGTCTCATTAGTAACCATTTCCGAGCTTTGAGGCTTTCATTAAAACAATCCACCGTGTTTGTTCTTAGCTTCATGTTGCTAAAGCGCCAAAACTCTCCTTGCCAAACATCACTTTTTACAAACTGCTTTAAAGTTCCGTTTGGTATTTGATAATGGGCCGAAGCCCATTGTCCTAATAGTCCATCTAGTATTTTTGGTATATGGGCCTAAGCGATTGGTTTCGAGTCCATTTGGTATCTCGCAGCCCACCCCGGGTGATATTCCATGTTTTGAGTCTGAAACATTTTAGTATCAAATCAAGTAAATCGAAGTCATACTCGCCTCATCCCGACTTATAGCAACTCGTTTCTAATCCTTTGCAACGCGACCATTTCTATAAGCAAATAGACATACTACTCTCGTCGACCTTGATAAATAAAACAAGTTAACATTTGGAAATGAAATTATAAAAACGAGTACTTATATTTATCTCGACTTGTAAACTATACGAGACATAAACACATAAATATACATATTCACTTGATAAAAATCGAATATAAAACTCAATTGACATCAACTATACAAATAAATAGAAGGGTTACACACGGGTCATACCTATTTTTCAATAAACTTTTTTACGATTTATAAACTTATATTGTGATATATTTATTAGTCGATGGTATATACAACTTTTTGTTAACACATTGGTATTTGAAATATAATTTACACTTGAATTAATATAAGCTTACTATTCTCCCGTATATTACCATTTGGTCATCATTGAACCAAAAGTCGCAATTTCTTTCTTCAAGATTCCTTCCATGCCATACCATATTTTTGCCAAAATGTGTATGTATAAACTTATCAGTTTATTTGTATACATGGGTCATGTCCAACTTTTGTCAAATATAATTAGCTTGTTATATTTTATAATAACCAATATAAGTTATTATATTTTTATATAATAACCATCAATGAGGAGATTTGTCCATAACTTGCACCATCAAATTATCTAAATACTAAGATATTAAGTAAAGCTATTACTTAAAATTTTGGATACTTCTATGTTAACTGATAAATGTAATACATAGAGATATTTGTACTTGTATGTATGCTTAGTAAAGTCTATACCTTTGGAATAATGATTACATAATCCATTAACGTCTAAAATCATATGTAATTATTTTCGTACATCATCTTCCGGTTGCAAGCAAACCAAAGACCCATTCGCCTTTGATATCTTCCTATTCCCTACTTCTACACTTCCAAGAGCCAATACTTAAAAACAATTGGAAAACTATTCCAAACTTAAATGCTGTCACACAAGCAACAACAAAAACAACAACAACAACAACAAAAACATCTAAAAATTTATAAAGTTAGTTAAACTTTATCGAGTCTTAAATATAAACACTAAATTGCCGTATTAATTAGGTTGCGTGTCGGAGCCGTGCACTATCACTCCTTGATTTAATTCCCTTTAGACTTCTAATTGCCAAGGTGAGTCTCATAGCCCCTACTTTTAATCTGTTTTATACTTGTTTTGGGGGAAGATACATGCTCATTTTACTTAAATGATTGTAATGGAACATTTCCATGCATACTATGCCTTTTGATTGATATGTTTTATGTTACATCATACTTAGATGTTTTATGGACCATACCACAGTGCTTGACTTAGAATATTACGCAGGTTAGCCTAAGTCCTTAGATCCCAAATTGCCCTTTTCATCAAGTCAATTCTGGCGGGAGCGCAAATGTTATAAATAGATCTATTGGGGGTGACTCCCCTGTTCCGTTGACCCCGCTTGGGTCAAGGCGAAACATATAGCATGTCGGGATCGAGTGTATTGGGATAATCACTCGCCATGGGCTCTTTATTGGTATGACTTCTTTGTGCATACAGAAACTGTCGTAGCTTCGGTTGCATGAGTGATGAGTGGCCTTTTACTCATCATTTTAAGCCCAAAAAACCCACAAAAACGTCTAAAAATACGGAAATATAACCAATTATATTGCAAATATCCTTGGAGTGTGTTTTTATGTGTTTCAGGTATAAAGGATCGAAAACAGAGCAAAAACGGATAGAAATGAGCTTGAAATGAAAAAAAAATGCTTTCGGACGGTGGCCAGGAGTGGATTTTCTACATTTCTTTGAAGCCCGGGACGCGTTTTTGGAGTAAGAGTGGGAAAACAAACCCGAAACCAAACCCTAAACCCAAAATTACCTTTTACCCTAAACCCAGAACCCAATTACCAATTCACCCGTTTTCATTAAAACAATTATTTTTATTTAAAACCATTTTTTTATTTAAAACAATTATTTTTGTTAAAAACATCTTTTATTAAAAACCATTTTTTCTCATTAAAAACATTTCTTTTTAAAACTAATTTCTTTTATATTAAAAAACCCAATTTACTTAAACCTTACAAAAATACATTTATCTTAAATCTTCAAAATAAATCCTAACCTAAACCTTAACCCCTTTTCCCCTTTTCACCCAAATCTGCTTTTACCCAAAACCCGAACAAAAACCATTCTTGTCATTCTCACTTCTGTCCACTTTCCCTCCTCTCACTTCCTGTCATTCTCATCCCCAGAAGAGTCCAAGGCTATGTCACATGCCTCTCATACCCTTCTGTCAGCTTGGCAATCCAGGAAAATTTCATTGGTCAAGAGGAATACAGAATCGATGGTGAGATGGAATAAGTGATGCCCAAGGGATAAAGGATGGCTGAGATTTGCTCCAAACAAGCACACATGCTCATCTCTCACACAAGAAACACAAAAGCAGACATAAGACCTTAGTAGTTTTTTTAGTATAAATAGATGTTAGGATAAATGTGAAACTTGTCTAGAAATTCACATTCTAGTACCATTTTACTTTTCATGTCATTTAAATTTCTTGTAATTTTTAATTTCAATGCAATTTTATTTCTGTTTTTAAATCCAGTTCTATTTAAAGATTATGCAGTTTTTATTTTTTCTTGAATTTGTCCATTGCATTCTATAGCTTTTTTAAGGTATCAACTCAGTTTTCTTTAAGTTACTAAGTTTCAATCCAATTTTCAAAGTTTGTTTTCACCTAATCGCCCCTAAAAGGGGTGTTTGGATAAGTATAGTTTTTGGGTCAAAATCCATTTTTGACCCATGTTGATCTCCATTTAGTCTCAGTTACAAGTCAGGTAGTGTATTTTAGCATTCTCATGAGTATTAATTTGCAAAACAAGTTGTGAGTTTAGTTTTCAAAAATGTCATTCATGTTCTTATGAATCTGTCATAACTGCCTCTCTTGCACCCTTTTTTTAGCTTTGTTTTAAGATTAATTTTAGCTTAAATTTAGTTTTTCAATTCATTTTAGTATCAATTTTATATGTATTGCCTTGTCTTAGCTTTTAGAGTAGGTTAGGATAGCTTCTTCATGCCTTCAAAAGCCCCTAGTGGGCTATGTTATCTCTTTTACAGCAGACATGTGACATTTTGTTTGCTTATTTGGCTTATTTAGTTGCTTATCAGGTTACCTTTTAATCCCTTAGATGTTTTAGGATAGTTGCTTATTAAGTTTAGTTTACTTGAAGCTTATTATGTAGCTTTCAGTAGCCTTTTAGTTGCCTCATAACCAAACAGTGACCTTAGGACCCTTTTAGTGTTTATTTAATGCTTATTTAAGTTTCCCTTAATACAACTAGATAATTTAGATTAGTAAAAATAAGTGCAAAAATTGAGAACCGAGGATTAGAACACGGTGCTCTATCATCTCTCGAGACCCACAAACCACAACATCCCTTCCCACACACTAGAAGGTGTTTTCATGTCAAGCGCCCTTACTTTAATTATTTAAGACCTTGTTGCAGTTTTAGCTTAATAAGCTTGTTCCCCCTTTTTAACAGCTTATTCCTATAAGCCGTGACCATCTTTTATTTTTATTAGGACAATCATTAGGTTAAGTAATTTTACAAAAAAAATTAGTTTTTTTTTTTTTTTTTTTTTCATTTAGTATTTTTTAATTAATTAATTAGTTCAATTTAGTATTTAATTCATAATAAATAAAATAAAAGTCGAAAAAATAACCGGCTTTTTCCTAAAATTATTTTTTGTCATTTAGAATGCAGGAAAATTAGTTTTGCATCCGTAGGCCTTAAATTTCAAAGTTTTCACTTTTTAGGCTCGGTGTGTTCCCGGTTTTCACGTTTTTTAGTTTTAATGCCCTTAGACGTAGTTTAGCATCGTTTTATTGTTCCTTAAGCTTAGTAGTAGTTTATTTAGTGTTTACCTTGTTTTACGTGCTTAATTTTCATTCCCGTTCTTTAATTTGTAGAATAACGTATCTAAAATCGTAAATTCCCGATCCATTCAAGCACTTTAATAACAAACCTCAAACGTAACCGTCAGTTCACTCCTCGTTGGGAAGCGACCGGTAATCACTTGCGGTATCACTTATCGTATATTTTGGGTTTTGCGTGTTGATCTTTTTCCTAAAACGGTTGGTTTGCAATTCTCTCGTGGGTATTTATATTTGATATTTCTTATATACTATTTGAAGCGATTAGTTGATTCTTGCGTATCACGTATATTTGGTATATTTCTACTATATCAATTTGGCGCCGCTGCCGGGGAGGTTGTGTTGCGACAATATCGTTAAGGTTTGACGATTAGTGACTTGAAGAACCTTCCTCGTGAAGTTATTTGCTTTCCAAAAACCCTAAAAACACAAAAATATTTTCCTTTTCTTTTGTATATATATAAAAGTTAAAAAAACCCAAAAACATTTTGTTTTCTTTTTTTAATAAAGATAAAAGACATCAATCATATAACATTCTCAACTTGAATGTTATCATAATAAGTTCCCAAACAAAAGATTCAAAACTTGCCTTTGTGTCACTTGCGTGAATACGCTTGTGATTATTGGTTTAAGTTCTTTGTGTTTTTGCTTCGGTATCGTTTTGATTGATTATTTTTGTGCATGTGCACTCGTTTTCATTTTAAAACCCCAAAAATATTCTTCTTTATTCCTCTTATCCGTTTGATTCTATTTCTTTATCCCTCTTTCACCGTTTAATTCTATTCTTCGTATCCTCTCGACCATTTGATTCTATTTCTTTAACCCTCTATAAGTTTAATTCTCATGGAAACGATCGATTATCGTCGTTGTTTTCACTGTAAAGGCCGTATGGAAGAGGATCAGCTTTATTGTCTCAATCACGATTGTATATGTGAGCGGTGTGGAAAATCTGGTGCAAGGAAATATTGCTATTGGTGCGAATTATCCGATAAAAACTCTCTCGATGATTCTCCAAGTTTTTCCGACCTCCCACCTCAACCCGAGATTTGTTCTATTGTTTCTGAGCCTAAACCGTCTAGATTTGATCAAAATCTTTCGCGATTTGCGGTTAAGGTTAAGAGAAAAGAACAAGAACGGAGACCAAACGGAAGTGGTGGAAATTGCTAGCTCGAGAGCACACCACTTTTCCCACCTCGGAATCTTGAAACCTTTTTCGAGCGAAATCGTGAACATAATCCAAAATTGATTAAATGAACTTCGTCAAATTTCAACTCCGGGATATACCGCTTTACCTACCACTTGTGATGTTGTTGAGCCCTCGATCCTATTCACGAGCCGAGATATCTTCTTCGATCAAGATTATTGCAGCGGTTGTGGAGGCGTGTTACCTAAAGGTTTTCGTTGTTTCAAATGTATGTGCGAGTGGTGTGGAAGTTATCTCACTGATGGATTTTGTTCGATTTGTGCGAGAATTCATTAAACTATGATTCTTATCCAAATTCCTTCAATTATCCTCAAAACGATTTCAACTACCCTCCACAGAATTCATACGAACCACAACCGTACTATCAAGATTTCAATAATCCTTCATTTCATAATTTCTCTCCTCAAATTCCTTATTGTGCAAATTGTGGGGGGCCTTATTATGATTAACAATGTCAATCATGGAATCAAAATTACTATGGACCTGATCCTTGTTATAACACTCCTTGTTTTGACAATTTCCACCCCACAATTTCTGTCATTGAACAATTTCCCGTCATTGATCAACATCCTCGTGAGAAAAGTATGCTAGAAGAACTTGCCGAAAACCAAACGTCTCGCAACGAAAAATATATGCTAGAATTACTTGAAGAAATAGAACGAGCCGCTAAGATTCAAAAATGTCTTGAAGAAATACGAATCGAAGAATGAGCACTTGCAAGACGTGCCCGATGGCTCGCGACTTACATTGACGACGATGATGATAGTGACGATGATGATGAAAGTTTGTCGACTGAAACTGTGACAACTCGTATTTTCAGGTCATATTTCAAAACATTACTCATGCTTCATCATTTATCATTTATCGTAAACTAGATTTACGAGTATTAAATTCACGTAACCGTAATGGTTTAGCTGTGAATTCATGAACATATCATCAAGGACATTTCATATAGACTAGGTTTAGTCTACATATCATTAGCATCATTATCATCATATTAGTTCATGCATGGTTTTGCATTTTACATTAAACGTATAATTTCATATTAAATAAACGCTATCGCGTAATTAATTATTTTGAACAATTGATCCATCACTTCCAAAAATATTCCTAATATATTTTATACGCATTTTAAGACTATAAAAATTATATTATTAAATTACCCGATGTTTTCAATTTATTTCGTATATAAATTGTTATGTTTATATAATTACGACGGTTTTCGTATATGCAACTCGATAAATATTTATTTCACTCAACTCATGTAAGAAATGTATTTTTATAATTTTTATGACCTCAATATATTTTATCTTGACCCGTTAAAAGTTATTTTTATCTAACGCTACCCTAAATACTCAAATGTGTATACAAGTTACCACATGTCTTCAATTAACTTACACTTAAAAAAAAATAAAAAATAAAGTATTAAATGATGACAAACACCCGCAGCGACTTAAGGGAGTGAGTCATGTGTGTTTACAAATATCTACTAGTATATTGTTTTATACTCTAAAACAAACACATACTCATCATATTTTCAAGTGTAAACAAAGATCAAATCTCTCATTCTCTCCTCTTGCAAAACCGGCCACATCAAGGACATAGGAGAATATTATCAAAAAATTTAAATACAAGAATTTAACACTCTAGTCTCACTCTTTATCAAGGTTGTGCAATAAAAACCTTTGGTGATTAGGAAAATCCATTGTCCATAAACCTCATCAAGTTACTAGTAAGCATCCATATTCATCATCATATCTCATATTTATTTTTAATGTCATTTCATGTTATTTGAGGAAACATGCAAGTCTCATGAGGTTTATACCACTTTTACATTGATTTTAAGAGTTATATATATATTAGTCATCCTATAAATACTCCTTGTTATATATCACTTTTGGTGATGTCTAGGAACCCGTGACACCCTAAGAAGGTGTATGGTAGGATTAGAATAGCTTCGGAGTTGTTTTGAATTGGTTAGAATAGGTTTTGTGCGTGAAAAACTCATTTCGACAAGTCTAATTAAGGGTCTGTCCTTATTTTGAAAATCTGGAAAATCCGACAGTAAGCAAAATATTTTTGGCTAGATATTTGGAAAATATACTTTAAAACGAAAACATGGCCGCTTGAACGGGTTAAAACGGAGCTATAACGAAGAAGTTATGCTATTTTGAAGTTTGACGACGAAAACTATTAATTCCAGAAAATTCAGCATGCTGTCTCGACTTTTTACGAGTCAAAAATGAGTCTTAAGCGTTGTTAAATGTGTCGACTTATCAAAATATATTAGTATATGTTATCACGATTCCGTGGATATAAAGAACGTAGAAACGGACTTATAACGACTAAGTTATTCACATTTTAAACAAGTTGCCGTAAATTTTAGTACAAGTATAACATATATATTTTCTAATAGACAAATATAACGGCCACCAAGGACCATGTTGAGGGTCGTTTTTAACAATGACGAAGTACTTTTTATAAAGTGATGTTTTCTAGTAAAAGTAAGTTTTCCTAGCATATTTTTCAAAATGTCAAACCATTTGTCAAGCGGAGTTGTAATGAATAAGATACGGTCACTTAAATTTTGCCGAAAACCATCCTTAAACTATAATTTGGGCAAAAGTACCATACTTTAGCTATATTTTTCTCCGAGATCGAGACCTCTAGGATGAAAACTTAAACACTAAAACTTTGAGATAATGATACAAGCTTCCCAAAACCGTTGAGTTCGTTTCTTAACACTCGACGTACACCATTTAACGACTAGCTTTTCGAGGCCGTTTGTCACTTTCATGAAAATTTCAACGACATTATTTTACAACGAAAAGTTATAATTTCATAATAAATCACTAAATGATTATCGTCGGATATCATTTTAACGTAAATACATTTGGAGTAATTTTAAAATGGTCAAGACGTTAAGAGATTATTTCTCGAATGAAATTTCAAAAATTCACAAGTGGTATAGATATCATCCGAATTGCATGTGTAACATTACATCATGGCTTATTACATATCATATCATTCATAATAGGTCAAGTTTAGAGATTCACGCTACATTTCGGTGTATCCACTTTTGTCATTATAATCATTGCAACAGGTGAGTTCCATAGCCCCATTTTCAATTGTTTTAATGCTTTTATTAAACTCTTTGGGGGAGATACATGCTCAACTATTTTTATGACATTCATGACTATTTGCAAACTATATGCTTATCTGAATTGAATGTTTAGTCATATTCTATATCATAAATCATTGAGCTAAAGGTCTTGGGATTATCATTGAGCTAAAGGTCTTGGTATTATTATTGAGCTAAAGGTCTTGGTATTATCATTGAGCTAAATGTCTTGGGATAATCATTGAGCTAAATGTCTTGGGATTATCATTGAGCTAAATGTCTTGGGATTAATATTGAGCTAAAGGTCTTGGGATTATCATTGAACTAAATGTCTTGGGATTATTATTGAGCTAAAGGTCTTGGGATTATTATTGAGCTAAATGTCTTGGTATTATTTGACACAACACTCATATGTGTTATATCAATTGAATATTGATACATTAAGTAATGTACCGTTATGTGAATTCATTTGACATCATGCGTTTGAACATAAACTATACATATTTTGGCAATGGGTTGTGAACACCACGGTTGCAAGTTTTGTATGGGCGGAACTTGGAACTGAGTGGATTTACAATGCCTTTGCCGCATAAACGATTTTGAAAGGCTTTACATTTCAACACAAACTCTATGAACTCACTCAACCTTTGTGTTGACACTTTTAGCATGTTTTATCTCAGGTATCTAAGGCATTCACTTCATGGCATGCATATGGACCTATCATAGGGTCGTGGTGACGACGCGTCACACATGGGATTTATGCATTTTAAAACATAGTTTGGCTTGTAACAAACTTATTTCCGCACAAATTGATTTTCAGACCTATCTTTGTAAACTTTGATTATTTTATCAAATCAAACGATGTGTTTTCCAAACGAAACTTTAGGTCGTTCATATATCTGAACTATGATGCTATGACAGTCAATCCCTAGGAATTCCATTCCTCACGTAATTTGGGGGTGTGGACAGATTGGCATCGAATGCTTATAGAGAACTAGGTTGCATCATTGACCCTAGACTATAACTACATCATCATAGCATCTATCATTTTCATCATAAGTGCATGTTCACTTTACATGCGGTTTATACGTATATTTTTCGAGTTATTTACTTTCATTTCAAATCGATTGTCACATAGATGCCTTTAAATACCCATCCCATTATCCTTTCTTCATACTCCAACGTGGAGGATGCCTTGTCATTCCCTATCACAATTTTAATATCAGCTGATTCATCACCGATAATGTCGAATGCCGAGATAAACCTTTAAGTAGGGCAAAGTCACTCACTTTGTTTCACCACTAACATGTCGAGTTACACGTTATTCACGCATTAAGTCACTAGACCATCATACATTGAAGCACTTACGACACCTCATAACCCATCTTTTGGGAACCCGTCGATTATTTTGAAAAGTAACCTCAAACTTATCACCTCACATCACATCTCTTTAGAGCGCTTATTCTTAACATAGGACTTTGCTACGTCTCACCTTTCCTTGTATTTTGAAGAGTTATGGCACCAAGAAAGCCGCACGAAATGACACCACCGCTATCCAAAGGTATATAGAGGATAGTATAGCCGAGGCACTAAGGAAAGAACGAATCCAGCTGCCACGCCGAGGCCACGCTGCCACAAGTGCTAGATGCTAATGCTACGTGAGCTGCAGGAGGATCTGGAGTTCGAAATTGTACATACAAGGACTTTAAGAACTGTGATCCTATAAAGTTCAAAGGCACGAAAGAGCCACCGCTATGGTTCGATGGTTTGAGAAGATGGAGTCTGTTCTTCTATGCAATTGCCCGTGATGACTACAAGGTGAAGTTTGCCAATGGTACACTCTTAGATGGCGCAATGTCATGGTGGAATTCATGCTGTTCCTATTGGTATCGAAAATGCTTACAAGCTCACGTTGGATCAATTCAAGAGGTTGTTGACAAAGAAGTATTGTCCACGCACGGAGGTGAAGAAATTAGAAACGGAATTTTATGAGTTAGTGACCGTTGGTTATGACATCGAGACCTACATTAGGAGGTTTCAAGAATTGGGTGCACTATGTCCATCAATGGTTTTGGACAATGAGAAACTACTGGAAAATTTCATTGGAGGACTTCCACAATGTATTCAAGGAGATGTAACTTCTTCCGATCCACAAACAATTGAAGAAACTATTAGGATAACTCAAAAACTTATGGCTCAAGTTGTGAAAGGGGAAAACATTATCAACAATAACCGTAACAACAACCACAACAACCAAACTAGCAACAACAAAAGGAAATGGGAAAATGACCAGGGAGGTTATGATAACGACAACCAAAACTGTAACATTAATCATCATCAACAATGAATAGAGGCAAGAAACCGCAATGGTTTATGTTGTCGATCAAAGAAGGCGAGGTTGGGCCGAAACCACCCACTATGTAATCGATGTAAGTATCATCACTCGGGTCTTTGCCCTGTTAAGTGCTACAAGTGCCGAAAACTAGGACACCATGCCAGGAATTGTAGAGGCAAGACCATAGTTACATGTTACGAAATGGGGAACAAGGACACTATCGGAATCAATGTCCTCAAAACCAAGGTCAACAAGTTGAAGGTGCTCATAGGAATGCATACATATTAGAAGGAGGAGAAGCTCGTCATGGTCTCAACAATACGGAAGATTGAAGAAGTTCGGAAACTAACAGTCTCATTTTCCTTATGTACTATGTCGTACTAATTTTATGTCTTCCATCGTATTCGGATCTTATGACTTAAGATGTACTACTTTTGATAAACCACTCGTTGTAAAATATTCTCATTATGCGTACTTTCTTTTCCTTTCTGATCGTTATTACTTACAAGGTTTAGATCTCTGTAAACATCGAGTTATAACTAAACCAAAACCAAACGTCATTATTTCCTTAATTATACATAGCCTAGCTAACTATGTCTAATTTTGGAGGGATATCGTTCCTTAATTATACATAGTCTAGCTAACTATGTCTAACTCGGAGGATCATGTTAGAGCATATTTATAAGTCTTAGTGCAAGGTGGTTTTCACATATTCAAAGAAGTTATCTATTATTCATCCATTTTCTTACTATGATGTTTTGTACTCTAAATCATCGATAACCATAACGATCTCTTCATGTCTTCTTCTCGTTATTCCTCACAAACTCAAAAATTCGATAGACTAACACTAATGAATTCAGTGGACTGAATTCTTTTGGTTGGTCTAATGTGACAACTCGTATTTTCAGGTCATATTTCAAAACATTACTCATGCTTCATCATTTATCATTTATCGTAAACTAGATTTACGAGTATTAAATTCACTTAACCGTAATGGTTTAGCTGTGAATTCATGAACATATCATCAAGGACATTTCATATAGACTAGGTTTAGTCTACATATCATTAGCATCATTATCATCATATTAGTTCATGCATGGTTTTGCATTTTACATTAAACGTATAATTTCATATTATATAAACGCTATCGCGTAATTAATTATTTTGAACAATTGATCCATCACTTCCAAAAATATTCCAAATATATTTTATACTCATTTTAAGACTATAAAAATTATATTATTAAATTACCCGATGTTTTCAATTTATTTCGTATATAAATTGTTATGTTTATATAATTACGACGGTTTTCGTATATGCAACTCGATAAATATTTATTTCACTCAACTCATGTAAGAAATGTATTTTTATAATTTTATGACCTCAATATATTTTATCTTGACCCGTTAAAAGTTATTTTTATCTAACGCTACCCTAAATACTCAAATGTGTATACAAGTTACCACATGTCTTCAATTAACTTACACTTAAAAAATAAAAATAAAGTATTAAATGATGACAAACACCCCTTGGGTTAAGGGGGGGTTGAGTCATGTGTGTTTACAAATATCTACTAGTATATTGTTTTATACTCTAAAACAAACACATACTCATCATATTTTCAAGTGTAAACAAAGATCATCTCTCATTTCTCCTCTTGCAAAACCGCCACATCAAGGACATAGGAGAATATTATCAAAAATTTAAATACAAGAATTTAACACTCTAGTATCACTTTATCAAGGTTGTGCAATAAAAACCTTGGTGATTAGGAAAATCCATTGTCCATAAACCTCATCAAGTTACTAGTAAGCATCCATATTCATCATCATATCTCATATTTATTTTTAATGTCATTTCATTTTATTTGAGGAAACATGCAAGTCTCATGAGGTTTATACCACTTTTACATTGATTTTAAGAGTTATATATATATTAGTCATCCTATAATTACTCCTTGTTATATATCACTTTTGGTGATGTCTAGGAACCCGTGACACCCTAAGAAGGTGTATGGTAGGATTAGAATAGCTTCGGAGTTGTTTTGAATTGGTTAGAATAGGTTTTACGCGTGAAAAACTCATTTCGACAAGTCTAATTAAGGGTCTGTCCTTATTTTGAAAATCTGGAAAATCCGACAGTAATCAAAATATTTTGGGCTAGATATTTGGAAAATATACTTTAAAACGAAAACATGGCCGCTTGAACGGGTTAAAACGGAGCTATAACGAAGAAGTTATGCTATTTTGAAGTTTGACGACGAAAACTATTAATTCCAGAAAATTCAGCATGCTGTCTCGACTTTTTACGAGTCAAAAATGAGTCTTAAGCGTTGTTAAATGTGTCGACTTATCAAAAATATATTAGTATATGTTATCACGATTCCGTGGATATAAAGAACGTAGAAAACGGACTTATAACGACTAAGTTATTAACATTTTAAACAAGTTGTCCGAATTTTAGTACAAGTATAACATATATATTTTCTAATAGACAAATATAACGACCACCAAGGACCATGTTGAGGGTCGTTTTTAACAATGACGAAGTACTTTTTATAAAGTGATGTTTTCTAGTAAAAGTAAGTTCGCTTAGCATATTTTTCAAAATGTCAAACCATTTGTCAAGCGGAGTTGTAATGAATAAGATACGGTCACTTAAATTTTGCCGAAAACCATCCTTAAACTATAATTTGGGCAAAAGTACCATACTTTAGCTATATTTTTCTCCGAGATCGAGACCTCTAGGATGAAAACTTAAACACTAAAACTTTGAGATAATGATACAAGCTTCCTAAAACCGTTGAGTTCGCTTTAACACTCGACGCATACACCATTTAACTAACTAGCGAGGCCTTTGTCACTTTCATGAAAAATTTCAACGACATTATTTTACGACTAAAAGTTATAATTTCATAATAAATCACTAAATGATTATCGTCGGATATCATTTTAACGTAAATACATTTGGAGTAATTTTAAAATGGTCAAGACGTTAAGAGATTATTTCTAAAATGCTATTTTCAAAAATTCACAAGTGGTATAGATATCATCCGAATTGCATGTGTAACATTACATCATGACTTATTACATATCATATCATTCATAATAGGTCAAGTTTAGAGATTCACGCTACATTTCGGTGTATCCACTTTTGTCATTATAATCATTGCAACATGTGAGTTTCATAGCCCCATTTTCAATTGTTTTAATGCTTTTATTAAACTCTTTGGTGGAGATACATGCTCAACTATTTTTATGACATTCATGACTATTTGCAAACTATATGCTATCCAATTGAATGTTTAGTCATATTCTATATCATAAATCATTGAGCTAAAGGTCTTGGGATTATCATTGAGCTAAAGGTCATGGTATTATTATTGAGCTAAAGGTCTTGGTATTATCATGGAGCTAAATGTCTTGGGATAATTATTGAGCTAAATGTCTGGGATTATCATTGGCTAAATGTCTGGGATTAATATTGAGCTAAAGGTCTTGGGATTATCATTGAGCTAAATGTCTTGGGATTATTATTGAGCTAAAGGTCTTGGGATTATTATTGAGCTAAATGTCTTGGTATTATTCACACACAACACTCATATGTGTTATATCAATTGAATATTGATACATTAAGTAATGTACCGTTATGTGAATTCATTTGACATCATGCGTTTGAACATAAACTATACATATTTTGGCAATGGGTTTGAACACAATGTGTTGCAAGTTTTGTATGGGCGAACTTGGACTGAGTGGATTTACAATGCCTTTGCCGCATAAACGATTTTGAAAGGCTTTACATTTCAACACAAACTCTATGAACTCACTCAACCTTGTGTTGACACTTTTTAGCATGTTTTATCTCAGGTATCTAAGGCATTCACTTCATGGCATGCATATAGACCTATCATAGGGTCGTAGACGACGCCACACACATGGGATTTATGCATTTTAAAACATAGTTTGGCTTGTAACAAACTTATTTCCGCACAAATTGATTTTCATTTGGGACCTATCTTGTAAACTCGATTATTTTATCAAATCAAACGATGTGGTTTCCAAACGACACTTTAGG
>OU343221.1:122975420-123051964 GCA_910596185.1 Chrysanthemum makinoi | reverse complement strand
ATATGAAACCCCTCGCGCATCTCCTGGGCGACAAGACCCAGAAACGAGAACAACACAAAGAATGGGGTGCGGCTTCTCCCTTTTGAAAGTCAAAGCCTGAAATCATCTTCTTCATCCTCGCGAAATAGTATCCTACACACTAGTCACCACATGAGGCTCTGGAGCGTGGCTATGGAGAAATAAACGTGAGCAAGAAGAATCCCACTCTACAAGCAGGGTCAAGCAAGCCTAGGATTCCATATCAAGCTTTCATCTATAAATAAATTGCAATATTCACAGGACATTTTCAAAAGCACGTTAGGGTTTATAAATTAGGGTTCCATCATATCAAAGGGTTTTCTCCAATTGAGTGGGGGTTTTGGTTAATTGAAGCATAAGAAGATTATCCAGAATTTAATCGTGTGATTTGTTGAGTCCTCTCCAATTCGAACACCTTGGGTTCGGTGTTAAAGTCATTCGATCCTATGAGATTGTAAGAAAATATTTATTGATTTTTTTTCAACCTGTTATAAACTCGTATCTTTAAATGTATTTTTTCCACCGATTAATATTGGTTAATTGTAGTGGTAGTTATATTGATAAAGGGTTTGGTTTTGAATTGGAATTTCTGAAATTAATATAATCATACATTGTTGTTGTTGCTGTCGTAGAGCCCTTAAGAAAACAAGCAGAAAATCTTTTTTTTTTTTTTTTTTTGAAAAATGAAATATGTCATGGTCTTGATGAAATTGTGTGGCAAGATAATAACAAATTAGATTTGGCTCTAGGAAATTGGAAGTGCGTAATTTATGTTCGTTTTACCTGTGGTTTTAGCCTCGATAAACAAGGAAGTACCCTTGAGGGTTGCTTGTTTATCTGCTGACAGGCCAAAGACAACACCCAAGGGTGTCTATTCGGTTCAGTTTAACGAGAACACCCGGAAAGGGGTCTCGAATGACTATGTGGTTTCGGCTATTGTTGAGCTAATTCATCATTGGTCTGGATAAATATTGTTGTAATATTGTAAGAACTTAAGGAAAAACACTTAAAACCATTATATCGGTTCATCGCTTGCGGCTCACTAAGCTGCTTATTTTGCTTCGGCTTATTTCCCCACGTATTCTTCGCTTGTTACTGTTCATTGCGACTCAGGTCCTTAACCGATTTTTCCTTGGTCTCATTAGTAACCATTTCCGAGCTTTGAGGCTTTCATTAAAACAATCCACCGTGTTTGTTCTTAGCTTCATGTTGCTAAACTGCCAAAAACTCTCCTTGCCAAACATCACTTTTTACAAACTGCTTTAAAGTTCCGTTTGGTATTTGATAATGGGCCGAAGCCCATTGTCCTTAATAGTCCATCTAGTATTTTTGGTATATGGGCCTAAGCCGATTGGTTTCCAGTCCATTTGGTATCTCGCAGCCCACCCCGGGTGATATTCCATGTTTTGAGTCTGAAACATTTTAGTATCAAATCAAGTAAATCGAAGTCATACTCGCCTCATCCCGACTTATAGCAACTCGTTTCTAATCCTTTGCAACGCGACCATTTCTATAAGCAAATAGACATACTACTCTCGTCGACCTTGATAAATAAAACAAGTTAACATTTGGAAATGAAATTATAAAAACGAGTACTTATATTTATCTCGACTTGTAAACTATACGAGACATAAACACATAAATATACATATTCACTTGATAAAAATCGAATATAAAACTCAATTGACATCAACTATACAAATAAATAGAAGGGTTACACACGGGTCATACCTATTTTTCAATAAACTTTTTTACGATTTATAAACTTATATTGTGATATATTTATTAGTCGATGGTATATACAACTTTTTGTTAACACATTGGTATTTGAAATATAATTTACACTTGAATTAATATAAGCTTACTATTCTCCCGTATATTACCATTTGGTCATCATTGAACCAAAAGTCGCAATTTCTTTCTTCAAGATTCCTTCCATGCCATACCATATTTTTGCCAAAATGTGTATGTATAAACTTATCAGTTTATTTGTATACATGGGTCATGTCCAACTTTTGTCAAATATAATTAGCTTGTTATATTTTATAATAACCAATATAAGTTATTATATTTTTATATAATAACCATCAATGAGGAGATTTGTCCATAACTTGCACCATCAAATTATCTAAATACTAAGATATTAAGTAAGGCTATTACTTAAAATTTTGGATACTTCTATGTTAACTGATAAATGTAATACATAGAGATATTTGTACTTGTATGTACGCTTAGTAAAGTCTATACCTTTGGAATAATGATTACATAATCCATTAACGTCAGAAATCATATGTAATTATTTTCGTACATCATCTTCCGGTTGCAAGCAAACCAAAGACCCATTCGCCTTTGATATCTTCCTATTCCCTACTTCTGCACTTCCAAGAGCCAATACTTAAAAACAATTGGAAAACTATTCCAAACTTAAATGCTGTCACACAAACAACAACAAAAACAACAACAACAACAACAAAAACATCTAAAAATTTATAAAGTTAGTTAAACTTTATCGAGTCTTAAATATAAACACTAAATTACCGTATTAATTAGGTTGCGTGTCGGAGCCGTGCACTATCACTCCTTGATTTAATTCCTTTAGACTTTCATTGCCAAGGTGAGTTTTATAGCCCCTACTTTTAATCTGTTTTATACTTGTTTTGGGGGAAGATACATGCTCATTTTACTTAAATGATTGTAATGGAACATTTCCATGCATACTATGCCTTTTGATTGATATGTTTTATGTTACATCATACTTAGATGTTTTATGGACCATACCACAGTGCTTGACTTAGAATATTACGCAGCTTAGCCTAAGTCCTGAGATCCCAAATTGCCCTTTTCATCAACCGTCAATTCCTGCTGGGAAGCGCAAATGTTATAAATAGATCTATTGGGGGTGACTCCCCTGTTCCGTTGACCCCGCTTGGGTCAAGGCGAAACATATAGCATGTCGGGATCGAGTGTATTGGGATAATCACTCGCCATGGGCTCTTTATTGGTATGACTTCTTTGTGCATACAGAAACTGTCGTAGCTTCGGTTGCATGAGTGATGAGTGGCCTTTTACTCATCATTTTAAGCCCAAAAAACCCACAAAAACGTCTAAAAATACGGAAATATAACCAATTATATTGCAAATATCCTTGGAGTGTGTTTTTATGTGTTTCAGGTATAAAGGATCGAAAACAGAGCAAAAACGGATAGAAATGAGCTTGAAATGAAAAAAAAATGCTTTGCGGACGAAGCCGGGAGTGGATTTTCTACATTTCTTTGAAGCCCGGGACGCGTTTTTGGAGTAAGAGTGGGAAAACAAACCCGAAACCAAACCCTAAACCCAAAATTACCTTTTTACCCCTAAACCCGAACCCAAATTACCAATTCACCCGTTTTTCATTAAAAACAATTATTTTTATTTAAAACCATATTTTTTTATTTAAAACAATTATTTTTGTTAAAAACATCTTTTATTAAAAACCATTTTTTCTCATTAAAAACATTTCTTTTTAAAACTAATTTCTTTTATATTAAAAAAAAAAAAAAAAAAAAAAAAAAAAAAAAAAAACCCAGTTTACTTAAACCTTACAAAAATACATTTATCTTAAATCTTCAAAATAAATCCTAACCTAAACCTTAACCCCTTTTCCCCTTTTCACCCAAATCTGCTTTTACCCAAAACCCAGAACAAAAACCATTCTTGTCATTCTCACTTCCTGTCCCTTTCCCTCCTCTCACTTCCTGTCATTCTCATCCCCAGAAGAGTCCAAGGCTATGTCACATGCCTCTCATACCCTTCCTGTCCAGCTTGGCAATCCCAGAAAATTTCATTGGTCAAGAGAGGAATACAAGAATCGATGGCTGAGATGGAATAAGTGATGCCCAAGGGATAAAGGAAGGCTGAGATTTGCTCCAAACAAGCACACATGCTCATCTCTCACACAGAAACACAAAGCAGACATAAGACCTTAGTAGTTTTTTAGTATAAATAGATGTTAGGATAAATGTAAACTTGTCTAGAAATTCACATTCTAGTACCATTTTACTTTTCATGTCATTTAAATTTCTTGTAATTTTTAATTTCAATGCACTTTTATTTCGTTTTTAAATCCAGTTCTATTTAAAGATTATGGCCAGTTTGATTTTTTCTTGAATTTGTCCATTGCATTCTATAGCTTTTTTAAGGTATCAAATCAGTTTTCTTTAAGTTACTAAGTTTCAATCCAATTTCAAAGCTGTTTTTCACCTAATCTGCCCCTAAAAGGGGTTTTTGGATAAGTATAGTTTTGGGGTCAAAATCCATTTTTGACCCATGTTGGGTCTCCATTTAGTCTCAGTTACAAGTCAAGTAGTGTATTTTAGCATTCTCATGAGTATTAATTTGCAAAACAAGTTGTGAGTTTAGTTTTCAAAAAAAAAAAAAAAAAAAAAAAAATCTGTCATTCATGTTCTTATGAATCTGTCATAACTGCCTCTCTTGCACCCTTTTTTTAGCTTTGTTTTAAGATTAATTTTAGCTTAAATTTAGTTTTTCAATTCATTTTAGTATCAATTTTATATGTATTGCCTTGTCTTAGCTTTTAGAGTAGGTTAGGATAGCTTCTTCATGCCTTCAAAAGCCCCTAGTGGGCTATGTTATCTACTGTTACAGCAGCAGCATGTGACATTTTGTTTGCTTATTTGGCTTATTTAGTTGCTTATCAGGTTACCTTTTAATCCCTTAGATGTTTTAGGATAGTTGCTTATTAAGTTTAGTTTACTTGAAGCTTATTATGTAGCTTTCAGTAGCCTTTTAGTTGCCTCATAACCAAACAGCAGCCTTAGGACCCTTTTAGTGTTTATTTAATGCTTATTTAAGTTTCCCTTAATACAACTAGATAATTTAGATTAGTAAAAATAAGTGCAAAAATTGACGAAACCAGGATTCGAACACTGGTGCTCTATCATCTCTCAGACCCACAAACCACAACATCCCTTCCCACCTGCACTAGAAGGTGTTTCATGTCAAGCGCCCTTACTTTAATTATTTAAGACCTTGTTGCAGTTTTAGCTTAATAGCTTGTTTCCCCCTTTTTAACACTTATTTCCTATACCGTGACCATCTTTTATTTTATTAGGACAATCTAGGTTAAGTAATTTTAACAAAAAATTCAGTTTTTTTTTTTTTTTTTTTTTTTTTTTTTTCATTTATTTTTTTTAATTAATTAATTAGTTCAATTTAGTATTTAATTCATAATAAATAAAATAAAAGTCGAAAAAATACCCGGCTTTTTCCTAAAATTATTTTTTGTCATTTAGAATGCAGGAAAATTAGTTTTGCATCCGTAGGCCTTAAATTTCAAAGTTTTCACTTTTTAGGCTCGGTGTGTTCCCGTTTTCCACGTTTTTGTTTTAATGCCCTTAGACGTAGTTTAGCATCGTTTTATTGTTCCTTAAGCTTAGTAGTAGTTTATTTAGTTTTACCTTGTTTACGTGCTTAATTTTCATTCCCGTTCTTTAATTTGTAGAATAACGTATCTAAAATCGTAAATTCCCGATCCATTCAAGCACTTTAATAACAAACCTCAAACGTAACCTCAGTCCCTCCTCTTGGGAAACGACCCGGGTAATCACTTGCCCGGTATCACTTATCGTATATTCGTGGGTTTTGCGTGTTGATCTTTTTCCTAAAACGGTTGGTTTGCAATTCTCTCGTGGGTATTTATATTTGATATTTCTTATATACTATTTGAAACGATTCGTTGATTCTTGCGTATCACGTATATTTGGTATATTTCTACTATATCAATTTGGCGCCGCTGCCGGGGAGGTTGTGTTGCGACAATATCGTTAAGGTTTGACGATTAGTGACTTGAAGAACCTTCCTCGTGAAGTTATTTGCTTTCCAAAAACCCTAAAAACACAAAAATATTTTCCTTTTCTTTTGTATATATATAAAAGTTAAAAAAACCCAAAAACATTTTGTTTTCTTTTTTTAATAAAGATAAAAGACATCAATCATATAACATTCTCAACTTGAATGTTATCATAATAAGTTCCCAACAAAAGATTCAAAATTGGCCTTTGTGTCACTTGCGTGAATACGCTTGTGATTATTGGTTTAAGTTCTTTGTGTTTTTGCTTCGGTATCGTTTTTGATTGATTTTTTGTGCATGTGCACTCGTTTTCATTTTAAAACCCCAAAAATATTCTTCTTTATTCCTCTTATCCGTTTGATTCTATTTCTTTATCCCTCTTTCACCGTTTAATTCTATTCTTCGTATCCTCTCGACCATTTGATTCTATTTCTTTAACCCTCTATAAGTTTAATTCTCATGGAAACGATCGATTATCGTCGTTGTTTTCACTGTAAAGGCCGTATGGAAGAGGATCAGCTTTATTGTCTCAATCACGATTGTATATGTGAGCGGTGTGGAAAATCTGGTGCAAGGAAATATTGCTATTGGTGCGAATTATCCGATAAAAACTCTCTCGATGATTCTCCAAGTTTTTCCGACCTCCCACCTCAACCCGAGATTTGTTCTATTGTTTCTGAGCCTAAACCGTCTAGATTTGATCAAAATCTTTCGCGATTTGCGGTTAAGGTTAAAAGAAAAGAACAAGAACCGGAGACCAAAACGGAAGTGGTGGAAATTGCTAGCTCTGAGAGCACACCACTTTTCCCACCTCCGGAATCTTCGAAACCTTTTTCGAACGAAATCGTGAACATAATCCAAAATTGATTAAATGAACTTCGTCAAATTTCAACTCCGGGATATACCGCTTTACCTACCACTTGTGATGTTGTTGAGCCCTCGATCCCTATTCCTGAGCCCGAGATATCTTCTTTCGATCAAGATTATTGCAACGGTTGTGGAGACGTGTTACCTAAAGGTTTTCGTTGTTTCAAATGTATGTGCGAGTGGTGTGGAAGTTATCTCACTGATGGATTTTGTTCGATTTGTGCCGAGAATTCATTCGCTTATGATTCTTATCCAAATTCCTTCAATTATCCTCAAAACGATTTCAACTACCCTCCACAGAATTCATACGAACCACAACCGTACTATCAAGATTTCAATAATCCTTCATTTCATAATTTCTCTCCTCAAATTCCTTATTGTGCAAATTGTGGGGGGCCTTATTATGATTAACAATGTCAATCATGGAATCAAAATTACTATGGACCTGATCCTTGTTATAACACTCCTTGTTTTGACAATTTCCAACCCCCACAATTTCCTGTCATTGAACAATTTCCCGTCATTGATCAACATCCTCGTGAGAAAAGTATGCTAGAAGAACTTGCCGAAAACCAAACGTCTCGCAACGAAAAATATATGCTAGAATTACTTGAAGAAATAGAACGAGCCGCTAAGATTCAAAAATGTCTTGAAGAAATACGAATCGAAGAATGAGCACTTGCAAGACGTGCCCGATGCTCCGCACTTACATTGACGACGATGATGATAGTGACTATGATGATGAAGTTTGTCGACTTAAACTGTGACAACTCGTATTTTCAGGTCATATTTCAAAATATTACTCATGCTTCATCATTTATCATTTATCGTAAACTAGATTTACGAGTATTAAATTCACGTAACCGTAATGGTTTAGCTGTGAATTCATGAACATATCATCAAGGACATTTCATATAGACTAGGTTTAGTCTACATATCATTGGCATCATTATCATCATATTAGTTCATGCATGGTTTTGCATTTTACATTAAACGTATATTTCATATTAAATAAACGCTATCGCGTAATTAATTATTTTGAACAATTGATCCATCACTTCCAAAATTTCCTATATATTTTATACGCTTTTAAGACTATAAAAATTATATTATTAATTTACCCGATGTTTCAATTTATTTCGTATATAAATTGTTATATTTATATAATTACGACGGTTTCGTATATGCAACTCTATAAATATTTATTTCACTCAACTCATGTAAGAAATGTATTTTTTTAATTTTTATGACCTCAATATATTTTATCTTGACCCGTTAAAAGTTATTTTATCTAACGCTACCCTAAATACTCAAATGTGTATACAATTTACCACATGTCTTCAATTACTTACACTTAAAAAAAAAAAAAAATAAAAAATAAAGTATTAAATGATGACAAACACCCCCTTGGCCGACTTAAGGGGGGGGGGGGGGGTGAGTGTCATGTGTGTTACAAATATCTACTAGTATATTGTTTTATACTCTAAACAAACACTACTCATCATATTTTCAAGTGTAAACAAAGATCAAATCTCTCATTCTCTCCTCTTGCAAAACCGGCCACATCAAGGACATAGGAGAATATTATCAAAAAATTTAAATACAATATTAACACTCTAGTCTCACTCTTTATCAAGTTGTGCAATAAAACCTTTGGTGATTAGGATAAATCCATTGTCCATAAACCTCATCAAGTTACTAGTAAGCATCCATATTCATCATCATATCTCATATTTATTTTTTAATGTCATTTCATGTTATTTGAGGAAACATGCAAGTCTCATAGTTTATACCACTTTTACATTGATTTTAAGAGTTATATATATATTAGTCATCCTATAAATACTCCTTGTTATATATCACTTTTGGTGATGTCTAGGAACCCGTGACACCCTAAGAAGGTGTATGGTAGGATTAGAATAGCTTCGGAGTTGTTTTGAATTGGTTAGAATAGGTTTTTGCGCGTGAAAAACTCATTTCGACAAGTCTAATTAAGGGTCTGTCCTTATTTTGAAAATCTGGAAAATCCGACAGTAATCAAAATATTTTGGGCTAGATATTTGGAAAATACACTTTAAAACGAAAACATGGCCGCTTGAACGGGTTAAAACGGAGCTATAACGAAGAAGTTATGCTATTTTGAAGTTTGACGACGAAAACTATTAATTCCAGAAAATTCAGCATGCTGTCTCGACTTTTTTACGAGTCAAAAATGAGTCTTAAGCGTTGTTAAATGTGTCGACTTATCAAAAATATTTTAGTATATGTTATCACGATTCCGTGGATATAAAGAACGTAGAAAACGGACTTATAACGACTAAGTTATTCACATTTTAAACAGTTGCCGTAAAATTTAGTACAAGTAAACATATATATTTTCTATTAGACAAATATAACGGCCACCAAGGACCATGTTGAGGGTCGTTTTTAACAATGACGAAGTACTTTTTATAAAGTGATGTCTTCTAGTAAAAGTAAGTTCGCCTAGCATATTTTTCAAAATGTCAAACCATTTGTCAAGCGGAGTTGTAATGAATAAGATACGGTCACTTAAATTTTGCCGAAAACCATCCTTAAACTATAATTTGGGCAAAAGTACCATACTTTAGCTATATTTTTCTCCGAGATCGAGACCCTCTAGGATAAAACTTAACACTAACTTTGAGATAATGATACAAGCTTCTCAAACCGTTGAGTTCGTTTCTTAACACTCGACGTACACCATTTTACGACTACTTTTCGAGGCCGTTTAGTCACTTTCATGAAAATTTCAACGACATTTTACGACGAAAAGTTATAATTTCATAATAAATCACTAAATGATTATCGTCGGATATTTTAACGTAAATACATTTGGAGTAATTTAAAATGGTCAAGACGTTAAGAGATTATTTCTCGCAGATGCTATTTTCAAAAATTCACAAGTGGTATAGATATCATCCGAATTGCATGTGTAACATTACATCATGGCTTATTACATATCATATCATTCATAATAGGTCAAGTTTAGAGATTCACGCTACATTTCGGTGTATCCCCTTTTGTCATTATAATCATTGCAACAGGTGAGTTCCATAGCCCCATTTTCAATTGTTTTAATGCTTTTATTAAACTCTTTGGGGAGATACATGCTCATCAACTATTTTTATGACATTTGACTATTTTGCAAACTATATGCTTATCTGAATTGAATGTTTAGTCATATTCTATATCATAAATCATTGAGCTAAAGGTCTTGGGATTATCATTGAGCTAAAGGTCATGGTATTATTATTGAGCTAAAGGTCTTGGTATTATCATTGAGCTAAATGTCTTGGGATAATCATTGAGCTAAATGTCTTGGGATTATCATTGAGCTAAATGTCTTGGGATTATATTGCTAGGTTTGGGATTATCATTGAGCTAAATGTCTTGGGATTATTATTGAGCTAAAGGTCTTGGGATTATTATTGAGCTAAATGTCTTGGTATTATTTGACACAACACTCATATGTGTTATATCAATTGAATATTGATACATTAAGTAATGTACCGTTATGTGAATTCATTTGACATCATGCGTTTGAACATAAACTATACATATTTTGGCAATGGGTTGTGAACACACAGGTTGCAAGTTTTGTATGGGCGGAACTTGGGACTGAGTGGATTTACAATGCCTTTGCTGCATAAACGATTTTGAAAGGCTTTACATTTCAACACAAACTCTATGAACTCACTCAACCTTTGTGTTGACACTTTTAGCATGTTTTATCTCAGGTATCTAAGGCATTCACTTCATGGCATGCATGTGGACCTATCATAGGGTCGTGGTGACGACGCGTCACACATGGGATTTATGCATTTTAAAACATAGTTTGGCTTGTAACAAACTTATTTCCGCACAAATTGATTTTCATTTGGGACCTATCTTTGTAAACTTTGATTATTTTATCAAATCAAACGATGTGTTTTCCAAACGAAACTTTAGGTCGTTCAATATATCTGTAACTATGATGCTATGACAGTCAATCCCTAGGAATTCCATTCCGCTGCAAAATAGGTAATTTGGGGGTGTGACAGATTGGCATCAGAGCTTCAGTTATAGAGAACTAGGTTGCATCATTGACCCTAGACTATAACTACATCATCATAGCATCTTATCATTTCATCATAAGTGCATGTTCACTTTACATGCGGTTTATACGTACATTTTTCGAGTTATTTACTTTCATTTCAAATCGATTGTCACATAGATGCCTTTAAATACCCATTCCATTATCCTTTCTTCATACTCCAACGTGGAGGATGCCTTGTCATTCCCTATCACAATTTTAATATCAGCTGATTCATCATCGATAACGTCGAATGCCGAGATAAACCTTTAAGTAGGGCAAAGTCACTCTCACTCCTTTGTTTCACCACTAACATGTCGAGTTACACGCTATTCACACACTAAGTCACTAGACTATCATACATTTGAAGCACTTACGACACCTCATACCCATCTTTTGGGAACCCGTCGATTATTTTGAAAAGTAACCTCAAACTTATCACCTCACATCACATCTCTTTAGCGCGCTTATTCTTAACATAGGACTTTGCTACGTCTCACCTTTCCTTGTATTTTGAAGAGTTATGGCACCGAAGAAAGCTGCACCAGAAATGACACCAGCTGCTATCCAAAGGTATATAGAGGATAGTATAGCCGAGGCACTAAGGAAAGAACGAGCAACGGTAGCTGCTGCTGCTGAGGCCACGGCTGCTGCTGAAGCTGCTAGACTTGCTACTGCTACAGGAGCTGCAGGAGAATCTGGAGTTCGAAATTGTACATACAAGGACTTTAAGAACTGTGATCCTACAAAGTTCAAAGGCACAAAAGGAGCCACTGCTATGGTTCGATGGTTTGAGAAGATGGAGTCTGTGTTTCTTCTATGCAATTGCCCAGATGACTACAAGGTGAAGTTTGCCACTGGTACACTCTTAGATGGCGCAATGTCATGGTGGAATTCGTATGCGCAGCATATTGGTATCGAAAATGCTTACAAGCTCACGTGGGATCAATTCAAGAGGTTGTTGACAAAGAAGTATTGTTCACGCACGGAGGTGAAGAAATTAGAAACGGATTTTATGAGTTAGTGACTGTTGGTTATGACATCGAGACCTACATTAGGAGGTTTCAAGAATTGGGTGCACTATGTCCATCAATGGTTTTGGACAATGAGAAACTACTGGAAAATTTCATTGGAGGACTTCCACAATGTATTCAAGGAGATGTAACTTCTTCCGATCCACAAACAATTGAAGAAACTATTAGGATAACTCAAAAACTTATGGCTCAAGTTGTGAAAGGGGAAAACATTATCAACAATAACCGTAACAACAACCACACAACAAACTAGCAACAACAAACAGAAATGGGAAAATGACCAAGGAGGTTATAATAACGACAACCAAAACCGTAACACTAATCATCATCAACACAGAATAAGGGCAAGAAACCGCAATGTTATGTTGCTGCATCAATAGAGGCAGAGGTTTGCTGGAAACCACCCACTATGTAATCGATGTAAGTATCATCACTCGGGTCTTTGCCCTGTTAAGTGCTACAAGTGCCGAAAACTAGGACACCATGCCAGGAATTGTAGAGGCAAGACCATAGTTACATGTTACGAATGCGGGGAACAAGGACACTATCGGAATCAATGTCCTCAAAACCAAGGTCAACAAGTTGAAGGTGCTCATAGGAATGCATACATATTAGAAGGAGGAGAAGCTCGTCATGGTCTCAACAATACGGAAGATTGAAGAAGTTCGGAAACTAACAGTCTCATTTTCCTTATGTACTATGTCGTACTAATTTTATGTCTTCCATCGTATTCGGATCTTATGACTTAAGATGTACTACTTTTGATAAACCACTCGTTGTAAAATATTCTCATTAAGTGTACTTTCTTTTCCTTCTGATTCGTTATTACTTACAAGGTTTAGATCTCTGTAAACATCGAGAGTTATAACAACTAAACCAAACGTCCATTATCATCCTTAATTATACATAGCCTAGCTAACTATGTCTAATTCTGGAGGGATATCGTTCCTTATTATACATAGTCCTAGCTAACTATGTTTAATTCTGGAGGGATCATGTTATGTTGGGAACAGTTATTTATAAGTCTTAGTGCAAGCAGGGTTTTCACATATTCATAAAGTCAAAGTTATGCTCATCGAGACATTCATCCAATATTTCTCTACTATGATGTTTGTACGCTCTAAATCATCGATACTTTAACGACATCTTTCATGTCTTCTTTCCTCGTTATTCATCACAAACTCAAAATTCGATAGACTAGCACGAACTGAATTCAGGGACTGAATTCCTTTTTGGTTGGTCGAATGTGACAACTCGTATTTTCAGGTCATATTTCAAAACATTACTCATGCTTCATCATTTATCATTTATCGTAAACTAGATTTACGAGTATTAAATTCACGTAACCGTAATGGTTTAGCTGTGAATTCATGAACATATCATCAAGGACATTTCATATAGACTAGGTTTAGTCTACATATCATTAGCATCATTATCATCATATTAGTTCATGCATGGTTTTGCATTTTACATTAAACGTATAATTTCATATTATATAAACGCTATCGCGTAATTAATTATTTTGAACAATTGATCCATCACTTCCAAAAATATTCCTAAAATATTTTATACTCATTTTAAGACTATAAAAATTATATTATTAAATTACCCGATGTTTTCAATTTATTTCGTATATAAATTGTTATGTTTATATAATTACGACGGTTTTCGTATATGCAACTCGATAAATATTTATTTCACTCAACTCATGTAAGAAATGTATTTTTATAATTTTTATGACCTCAATATATTTTATCTTGACCCGTTAAAGTTATTTTTATTTAACGCTACCCTAAATACTCAAATGTGTATACAAGTTACCACATGTCTTCAATTAACTTACACTTAAAAAAAAATAAAAAATAAAGTATTAAATGATGACAAACACCCCCTTGGCCGACTTAAGGGGGGGGGGGGTGAGTCATGTGTGTTTACAAATATCTACTAGTATATTGTTTTATACTCTAAAACAAACACATACTCATCATATTTTCAAGTGTAAACAAAGATCAAATCTCTCATTCTCTCCTCTTGCAAAACCGGCCACATCAAGGACATAGGAGAATATTATCAAAAAATTTAAATACAAGAATTTAACACTCTAGTCTCACTCTTTATCAAGGTTGTGCAATAAAAACCTTTGGTGATTAGGAAAAATCCATTGTCCATAAACCTCATCAAGTTACTAGTAAGCATCCATATTCATCATCATATCTCATATTTATTTTTAATGTCATTTCATTTTATTTGAGGAAACATGCAAGTCTCATGAGGTTTATACCACTTTTACATTGATTTTAAGAGTTATATATATATTAGTCATCCTATAAATACTCCTTGTTATATATCACTTTTGGTGATGTCTAGGAACCCGTGACACCCTAAGAAGGTGTATGGTAGGATTAGAATAGCTTCGGAGTTGTTTTGAATTGGTTAGAATAGGTTTTGCGCGTGAAAAACTCATTTCGACAAGTCTAATTAAGGGTCTGTCCTTATTTTGAAAATCTGGAAAATCCGACAGTAATCAAAATATTTTGGGCTAGATATTTGGAAAATATACTTTAAAACGAAAACATGGCCGCTTGAACGGGTTAAAACAGCTATAAAATAAAAGAAGTTATGCTATTTTGAAGTTTGACGACGAAAACTATTAATTCCAGAAAATTCAGCAAGCTGTCTCGACTTTTTACGAGTCAAAAATGAGTCTTAAGCGTTGTTAAATGTGTCGACTTATCAAAAATATATTAGTATATGTTATCACGATTCCGTGGATAAAAAGAACGTAGAAAACGGACTTATAACGACTAAGTTATTCACATTTTAAACAAGTTGCCGTAAATTTTAGTACAAGTATAACATATATATTTTCTAATAGACAAATATAACGGCCACCAAGGACCATGTTGAGGGTCGTTTTTAACAATGACGAAGTACTTTTTATAAAGTGATGTCTTCTAGTAAAAGTAAGTTCGCCTAGCATATTTTTCAAAATGTCAAACCATTTGTCAAGCGGAGTTGTAATGAATAAGATACGGTCACTTAAATTTTGCCGAAAACCATCCTTAAACTATAATTTGGGCAAAAGTACCATACTTTAGCTATATTTTTCTCCGAGATCGAGACCTCTAGGATGAAAACTTAAACACTAAAACTTTGAGATAATGATACAAGCTTCCCAAAACCGTTGAGTTCGTTTCTTAACACTCGACGTACACCATTTAACGACTAGCTTTTCGAGGCCGTTTGTCACTTTCATGAAAATTTCAACGACATTATTTTACGACGAAAAGTTATAATTTCATAATAAATCACTAAATGATTATCGTCGGATATCATTTTAACGTAAATACATTTGGAGTAATTTTAAAATGGTCAAGACGTTAAGAGATTATTTCTCGACGAGAAATGCTATTTTCAAAAATTCACAAGTGGTATAGATATCATCCGAATTGCATGTGTAACATTACATCATGACTTATTACATATCATATCATTCATAATAGGTCAAGTTTAGAGATTCACGCTACATTTCGGTGTATCCACTTTTGTCATTATAATCATTGCAACAGGTGAGTTTCATAGCCCCATTTTCAATTGTTTTAATGCTTTTATTAAACTCTTTGGGGGAGATACATGCTCAACTATTTTTATGACATTCATGACTATTTGCAAACTATATGCTTATCTGAATTGAATGTTTAGTCATATTCTATATCATAAATCATTGAGCTAAAGGTCTTGGGATTATCATTGAGCTAAAGGTCATGGTATTATTATTGAGCTAAAGGTCTTGGTATTATCATTGAGCTAAATGTCTTGGGATAATCATTGAGCTAAATGTCTTGGGATTATCATTGAGCTAAATGTCTTGGGATTAATATTGAGCTAAAGGTCTTGGGATTATCATTGAGCTAAATGTCTTGGGATTATTATTGAGCTAAAGGTCTTGGGATTATTATTGAGCTAAATGTCTTGGTATTATTTGACACAACACTCATATGTGTTATATCAATTGAATATTGATACATTAAGTAATGTACCGTTATGTGAATTCATTTGACATCATGCGTTTGAACATAAACTATACATATTTTGGCAATGGGTTGTGAACACACAGGTTGCAAGTTTTGTATGGGCGGAACTTGGGACTGAGTGGATTTACAATGCCTTTGCTGCATAAACGATTTTGAAAGGCTTTACATTTCAACACAAACTCTATGAACTCACTCAACCTTTGTGTTGACACTTTTTAGCATGTTTTATCTCAGGTATCTAAGGCATTCACTTCATGGCATGCATGTGGACCTATCATAGGGTCGTGGTGACGACGCGTCACACATGGGATTTATGCATTTTAAAACATAGTTTGGCTTGTAACAAACTTATTTCCGCACAAATTGATTTTCATTTGGGACCTATCTTTGTAAACTCTGATTATTTTATCAAATCAAACGATGTGTTTTCCAAACGACACTTTAGGTCGTTCAATATATATCTGCAACTATGATGCTATGACAGTCAATCCCCAGGAATTCCATTCCGCTGCAAAACAGGTAATTTGGGGGTGTGACAGAAACCACACCCGAAGAGCCCGTTAACTCTCTAAGTATGGGGGACGTGCATCTTAGCACTATTCCGGAAACGGAATCGTCTTTTGTTGAGAACCTTGTCCCAACCCCAAGTGAGTGTGAGGGTATCTCCGATATGATGTGTGATGAGCCTATTGATGATGATTCTTCTCCTCCCACCCCGAATGATTCTGTTGAGATGATCTCCGAGTCTGAAAATGACTATACGTCGTTTGACGATTCCTTATCATGTGGAGACATTGAGTATGTTGAGGAAGATCCTTCTGAGCTCGTCAGCTTAGAAGAAGTGAGAGATTTTGAACCTGAAGAACGAGAAATCGACATTGAATTTGATTCGGATGATTAAGATATTCTTGTTGTGTCCGAGGAACCTTTCACTATGGCTTTCACTAATCCTCTATTTGACTTTGATTCTGAATTCACACTAATTTCTGATAATCCAATGTTTGACATTCAGAATGAGGATAGTGACTCTTTCTTTGAAAACCCCATTACCTCTTTACCCGAGCTCGAGGATTCTACTTCTGAAGAAAAGAATAGTGGCAATCCCACTTCGACTTTAGACCTTATCGAGGAGTTTGCCGATGAACTCGCTCTTATTGATCATGCTCCACCGGGAGATGATGATGTGCACTTCGACTTTGAAGCCGACCTTACTGAATTGGAAAATCTCCTCTACAATTGGTTGTTTGATAATTCGTCAAGTGACACTCTTATGGAAGAGGTCGACTCTCTTTCTCCGGATGACTCGATACCTTTGGGTTTTGAGAGTGACGACTCTGGCTTAGATCCATCATCTTCACGTCCGCCTGCTAAACCGCCGGATGATGGAACCTCTTCTAAGCCCGATAGGGATGTTTTCATTGCTTTAGTGGTGGATAAGATTTCTGAACATTCGCTCAATGTTCCTCAATCTAATATTTTGCCCACCCTACCCACCCGTTGTCAAAAATTTGACACTCTGCTTTCTTATCCCATTTCTTCTCCATGTCTTAACTCCTACAGGAGTGAAGATACCATCTTTGACCCCGGCATTTCTCATTCTCTTAAGCCGGTTATATCTCATCGGAGTGGAACTTTCAGCACATTCAATGTTTCTTCAAACCATTTGAATGAAAGTCCGATGGAGATTTTCTCTTCCACTTGCTCCCCCATGGACCAATGAATTCGGGGTCGAGTCAAGCTAGCGACTCGGTTAACAAAAACAGTAGCATTTCATGGGTATCCACCCATGTTTCTGACTTCTTTCTCTTTTCTAACACTAAGTGTGGGGGGAAACCCCCACTGTTGTTTGCTTGTTGTGTGTTTGCTCTCTGTTTTCAGGATTCCCGTGATCGTGATGATTGATGCGCCTGTTTACAATCCAGCCGCCCAATATCCGATCTTTTTGCTAACGATTATCTAGGGATATCTTATTAATCCTTTTTGTGAAAAAATATTTCGCTTCCACACTTGGCTAGTAGTATTACCTTTTTTCTGTTTTATAGTTTCGGCTACGGCCGGTACTTTGAATATTGTGGGCAATATTCAATTCTAAGTGTGGGGGGGGGGGGAATTCTAGCGAATTTTGATCACATGTGTACCTTCTAGTACCCTAGCACCCCCGTTTTGACCAAAAATTTTAAAATTTTTATCATTTCAAGTCAAGTATTTACATTTAAAAGAAGTGCTTTGCACAAAAATAATGCATTAATGTTTCGGTGTTAATGGTAGTTTAGTCTTGATTAGGCTAGAACAAGGGGAATCCCGACTCTGCTAGAGTGTTGATCTAGCTGATCTCTTAACAATTAGGCTAAGGTTTTACGCGTTGTGCAAATGAAAATGCTAAGCGTGGAGTAGTTGGTTCTCTTTAGAGCTTATATAAGCAATCTATGGCTTTTTCTCCCAGAAGCTAACTAATCGGACTAAAATACATGCTCGTTGTCAAACTTTTGAACATTCAAATCGTCTTGTTACAATAAAAAGTTTTTAAGCAAAATTGATTTAGAGTCCGAGTTCAACTTTTTATTTAAATTTCCGAGAAAGCATACTTTCCTAAAATCTGAATAATGTTGCAAAATGAAAGTATCGTAAAGTTGCTTGAATGATGCAAGACTTGCAAGTTCAAAGTTCAAAGTCAAAAAAAAAAAATGAAAAAAAAAATGATGAAAAAAAAGTGAAAAAAAATTTGAAAAAAATTGAAAAATGAAAAAATGAAAAATATGAGTTGCGTGAATAAAAGCATTATGTTGCTTATGAATAAATGTGCAAAACTTGCTTTTTCTTAAATTTAAATCGGAAGTTGAACTCGTATTCGTCAATATTGTCTAAAAGTTTGACGGTAATTTGGAAATCCTTGATTTCAAAGATCCCGAAAGCTCCGATACTATTCTCGAGGGTGAAAACCTAGCCTCCTCAAAAGGACAAGCTGAGAAGAAAGTCGCTACATGGAGTGATCTCACCTTTGAATCTTGAATTTCTAAATCATCGTCGGTTGTGATCCATTTAGGTTTAGTTTTAACTTAACGGTAGCTTCGTAAATCTTTGGAATCGAATTCCCGCCAATTCTGGTACTATTCTCTGTGAGGTGTCAAAAGCCAGGTCACTTAAAACTAATGTTTTGGGATGTGCCGAGAAGAAAGCCACTACATGGAAAAGGCCCTTTCGATCCTTAGACTTTCATCGTTTCCGGTAAGTTAGTACTTTAGTTAAGTGGATAACAACCATAACAAATGTCGATTTTAATGGTCAAACTTTTGAAAATGAGCACACGAACTTAAATTGTATAAATTGCGGGAGTAAAAAGTTAAGTCTAGACTTACATAGATTATTGATATAAGTAGTGTTAGCATTTTACAAAAACGTTTGCACAATAAGTTTAAGCTTGCTTTGAGAGTATCAAAAAGAGGATGACGATTACAATTCCCTGGAGACACCCATTTTGTGTGAATCCCGTTTCGTGATGCCATGTTTTGATAATCAAGCATTTTATTTATTATCGTCTTGTTTAAATTTCTCGTAGTGAATAAAAAGTCGAAACGGGGTATTCTTGGTATTCTTGATCCTTTCATTACTTCATATGATCGGATTGCTAGGGACTAGCAACTGATAGTGTGGGGGGATGATGAGTGGCCTTTTACTCATCATTTTAAGCCCGAAAAACCCACAAAAACGTCTAAAAACAAGGAAATATAACCAATTATATTGCAGATATCTTTGGAGTGTGTTTTTATGTTTTTCAGGTACAAAAGATCGAAAACAGGGCAAAAACGGACAGAAATGAGCTTGAAATGAAAAAAAAATGCTTTGCGGATGAAGCCGGGAGTGGATTTTCTACATTTCTTTGAAGCTCGGGACGCGTTTTTGGAGTGAGAGTGGGAAAACAAACCCGAAACCAAACCCTAAACCCAAATTACCAATTCACCCATTTTTCATTAAAAACAATTATTTTTATTTAAAACCATATTTTTTTATTTAAAACAATTATTTTTGTTAAAAAAATCTTTTATTAAAAACCATTTTTTCTCATTAAAAACATTTCTTTTTAAAACTAATTTCTTTTATATTAAAAAAAACACAATTTACTTAAACCTTACAAAAATACATTTATCTTAAATCTTCAAAATAAATCCTAACCTAAACCTTAACCCCTTTTCCCCTTTTCACCCAAATCTGCTTTTACCCAAAACCCAGAACAAAAACCATTCTTGGCGCCCAAACTATTTCCCCCTCCTGTCCCTTTCCCTCCTCTCACTTCCTGTCATTCTCATCCCCAGAAGAGTCCAAGGCTATGTCACATGCCTCTCATACCCTTCCTGTCCAGCTTGACAATCCCAGAAAATTTCATTGGTCAAGAGAGGAATACAAGAATCGATGGCTGAGATGGAATAAGTGATGCCCAAGGGATAAAGGAAGGCTGAGATTTGCTCCAAACAAGCACACATGCTCATCTCTCACACAAGAAACACAAAAGCAGACATAAGACCTTAGTAGTTTTTTTAGTATAAATAGATGTTAGGATAAATGTGAAACTTGTCTAGAAATTCACATTCTAGTACCATTTTACTTTTCATGTCATTTAAATTTCTTGTAATTTTTAATTTCAATGCAATTTTATTTCTGTTTTTAAATCCAGTTCTATTTAAAGATTATGCAGTTTTTATTTTTTCTTGAATTTGTCCATTGCATTCTATAGCTTTTTTAAGGTATCAACTCAGTTTTCTTTAAGTTACTAAGTTTCAATCCAATTTTCAAAGCTGTTTTCACCTAATCTGCCCCTAAAAGGGGTGTTTGGATAAGTATAGTTTTTGGGTCAAAATCCATTTTTGACCCATGTTGGGTCTCCATTTAGTCTCAGTTACAAGTCAGGTAGTGTATTTTAGCATTCTCATGAGTATTAATTTGCAAAACAAGTTGTGAGTTTAGTTTTCAATATATATATATATATATATATATATATATATATATATATATATATATATATATATATATATATATATGTCATTCATGTTCTTATGAATCTGTCATAACTGCCTCTCTTGCACCCTTTTTTTAGCTTTGTTTTAAGATTAATTTTAGCTTAAATTTAGTTTTTAAATTCATTTTAGTATCAATTTTATATGTATTGCCTTGTCTTAGCTTTTAGAGTAGGTTAGGATAGCTTCTTCATGCCTTCAAAAGCCCCTAGTGGGGCTGTGTTATCTACTGTTACAGCAGCAGCATGTGACATTTTTTTGCTTATTTGGCTTATTTAGTTGCTTATCAGGTTACCTTTTAATCCCTTAGATGTTTTAGGATAGTTGCTTATTAAGTTTAGTTTACTTGAAGCTTATTATGTAGCTTATTGATAGCTTTCAGTAGCCTTTTAGTTGCCTCATAACCAAACAGCAGCCTTAGGACCCTTTTAGTGTTTATTTAATGCTTATTTAAGTTTCCCTTAATACAACTAGATAATTTAGATTAGTAAAAATAAGTGCAAAAAATTGACAGAACCAGGATTCGAACACTGGTCCTCTATCATCTCTCAGACGCACAAACCACAACATCCCTTCCCACCTGCACTAGAAGGTGTTTCATGTCAAGCTTCCTTACTTTAATTATTTAAGACCTTGTTGCAGTTTTAGCTTAATAAGCTTGTTCCCCCTTTTTAACAGCTTATTCCTATAAGCTGTGACCATCTTTTATTTTTCTTAGGACAATCATTAGGTTAAGTAATTTTACAAAAAAATTCAGTTTTTTTATTTATTTTTTCATTTAGTATTTTTTAATTAATTAATTAGTTCAATTTAGTATTTAATTCTTAATAAATAAAATAAAAGTCGAAAAAATACCCGGCTTTTTCCTAAAATTATTTTTTATCATTTAGAATGTAGGAAAATTAGTTTTGCATCCGTAGGCCTTAAATTTCAAAGTTTTCACTTTTTAGGCTCGGTGCGTTCCCGGTTTTCGCGTTTTTTAGTTTTAATGCCCTAGGACGTAGTTTAGCATCGTTTTATTGTTCCTTAAGCTTAGTAGTAGTTTATTTAGTGTTTACCTTGTTTTACGTGCTTAATTTTCATTCCCGTTCTTTAATTTGTAGAATAACGTATCTAAAATCGTAAATTCCCGATCCATTCAAGCACTTTAATAACAAACCTCAAACGTAACCGTCAGTTCACTCCTCGTTGGGAAACGACCCGGGTAATCACTTGCCCGGTATCACTTATCGTATATTCGTGGGTTTTGCGTGTTGATCTTTTTCCTAAAACGGTTGGTTTGCAATTCTCTCGTGGGTATTTATATTTGATATTTCTTATATACTATTTGAAACGATTCGTTGATTCTTGCGTATCACGTATATTTGGTATATTTCTACTATATCAATGAGCTTAGTGCTAGCGTAATAGATTTATAATATATGGCATTATATTCATTGTAATGTGCATATACCCTGCTTATGGTCCACTAATGAAATTCTTTTATGAAATGTAATCATAAATTTTATGACATTATGCAAGACGTAATGTTCATCAAAAACCAAATATGAAATGGTATATTGAAGTGCCTTTTAAATAAACCTATGAACTCACCAGCGTAAGCTGACCCCTTTTAGCATGTATCTTCAGGTTTTGAAGTGATAACTTATCTTTGGAGGCGCAAGGCAAAGGCATGGCATGGTCATAGACGACTCTGATTTATGTATTGGGACCACCTTTTTATAATGGGCCATTTTCCACACTAAATCAATACTGTAAACATTGTTTCAAAGAATGAATAAAATTTTCTTTATGAAAATCAATTGTTCTATGCTTATGTTGTGATATCAATTTAGTAGCACCCCAATACTTGTGTGCTTCCGCTGAGCCATTTTGGGGGTGTTACAGATTGGCATCAGAGCCTAGGTTATAGAGAACTGGGTATTTTTAAAACCTAGACTTTAACCACTTTTACAAAAACTAAACCCTATGACCGACACGTGCATGCCTGCCAAGCTGATGCCTCACTTATAATCCTGTTGACATCATACTTGATAAGATACATGTTTTATCACTGCTCACCTAATTTCATTATAGGTTATAATTATCTTCCCTATACGTATATTTACGTATCGCATCACTGCACCTTTTCCCTCACATAAATGGAATAATTGTTTTAGTCTTTAAGATAACTTTTAAAAGTATTGGGACATATTACTAGCGTAACTAAGCTAAATATTTCAAAATTCATTGAACCTCGGTTGAATATAGATTGATCACCTATATTCAACCAAGGACAGTGGGACATAGCCTGATCAACTATGTCCGACTCAGAGGTGAATTTTGCAATACTTAGGATAGTTATAATAGCGTTATGTCCAGTGAACTTTGATTAATGTTAATATTTAATAAACATGTAACATTTTAATAAGCCACTCACTGGCATTCCTTAATCACAAGCCATTAACTGGCATTCCTTAATCACAAGCCATTCACTGGCATTCCTTAATCACAAGCCATTCACTGGCATTATTTAATCACAAGCCACTCACTGGCATTCCTTAATCACAAGCCATTCACTAGCATTCCTTAATCACAAGCCATTCACTGGCATTCCTTAATCATAAGCCACTCACTGGCATTCTTGAATCGTAAGTCACTCACTGGCGTCACATTATTATTTTCCTATATAGAATATTTCCATGTCACAATCGGGTTATGTTATAGTCACTCCTACCCCAAACCTTACATTCCGTGGACAAATCAAACCATTTTAGGAGCAACCTTCCAATAGCATCTATGAGAAAGATTCCCTAATGGGAATAGGCAACAAAAAGAACAATAAACCTTTGGCAAAATCTAAAAAGACATAGTAAATGACCTATAATCCCACAAAACTTGAAAATTTGATAGCTAAAAACTCCACCCACCTCTTAAGAATAACAGTGCCTACCTTGTTACCCTCCTATAAACTAAATAAATGAGTTGCCATTCAAACTATTTCCGATCATCCCACGGACCATTATAATCAAAATACCTTATGAACCACTCCATGAATTATTCTACAAACCAAATTACCCCTACCATTTTACCATAAAATAAACTACAATTTCACTACTACCTCACAAAAATAAAGTGTTTCTTAATACTTTGAAAAGTATTCTAAAACCACTCTATTAGTTACTTACATCCTCGAAAAGTGTTTTAAGTTAGTACCCCATAAACAGAAATGATCAATGTCCTCCTTGGTAACTAAGCCTAACCTAGGGATGTATCCCACACCTCTGCCTAAAACCATAGTAAACAATGAGGTTCACCAACCACTAAACCTCTAACCCTACCCAACTTAGACAACCAAACATCACTCGTAGCTATGGGTAAATGTTATACCCTGCTACACATCCTTGCTACAATATAGTTTCTAAATTGGAGGATTCTCCTTTAAAAATCCTATAATAATACTTCCCAAATCCTGGCTGAAACACTAAAAGTTTCGCAAAACCTTCCATAATTAAGAACCAGTCTTACAATCTAGTGAAAATGTGTCATTTTTACACATTATCAATTTTTATATCTGGTCTTAGTCAAACTTGTATAAACATTTAGTCGAAAAAGAAATTCGAAAACAAATGTTTCTTCATCCCCTAAGAATCAACCCATATACTTTAGAATCATGAAACGCCAGAAATGGGTATGTTTTGATAAGACCTTGAGAAGTTAGAGGTGCCCACACTAACAAAATAGTGAAACCTCATAACATCAACTTTCACCCAATAAACCTACCCCAGAAAATCATGGCTCCTCAGATAGAGGATTTGCTGCTGGCATAACACCTAGGTACCCATACCTAAAGAGAAAACCCTAGAACAGCCTAGGGAAAATTCAAAACTTGTTCCAAATACCATCACCTCGTTCCCGACACCCTATCGGGTAACGTAAACTGAGATCCGGGACGGATCTCCTGTAAGGTGGGTAGACTATAACAACCCGTAAAATTTCGGATTATTATAATAATATTTGTCACGTCAAAAAATTCAAATCGGTTGTTTTCTGACAAATGTCAATATTTAGATTTAAAAACGAGAGGTCATCTCGTTTCTTTAAAAATAAGACACCACACGCACGATACTTGTCCACCAAGTATCTGTATAATAAATGTGAAATTTAATATTGCCCAAGTTAAAATTTAAGCATACATAAGCTTAATCCATTAGTTATTCCGCATACTGCAGCGCAGTAGCATGCAAAACTAAAAATAAATAATAAGACAAGTGAAATATACATATTTTATCATTCAAGGATAATTTACGGAAGAAAACGAGAAGTTATCTCGTGAATTTAGAAAGTCACGGCACTGCACGCATACCGACACCAATTAAATAACGGAAAACAATTATAATCAAATTTGAACGTAATAAGACTGTCATATTATTACGTTTAAGAAATCGTTTCTGAAAATAAAATTTCTATATTTTTTGGGTACCGGGAAGGTACGTTTACTCGAAGATTCGACAAAACACGGGGTACCAATTGTACTGCTTTGTATAATAAAACAAAAGAAATAAAAACTTATGTCATTCTGTCACCCACGCTCCTCCTTTATCTGAACCCCTCTCTCACTTGTCGACATACCCAGAAGAGAAACAAACATAAGAATGGGTGCTTCTTCTCCCTTTTGAAAGTCAAAGCCTGAAATCATCTTCTTCATCCTCCCCAAATAGTATCCTACATCACTAGTCATCACATGAGGCTCTGGGAGCGTGGCTATGGAGAAAGAAACGTGAGCCAAGAAATAATACCACTCTACAAGCAGGGTCAAGCAAGCCTAGGGATTCCATCTCCAAGCTTTCATCTATAAATAAATTGCAATATTTCACAGGACCTTCACTTTTCAAAGGAAATTAGGGTTCTAAAAATTAGGGTTCCATCATATCAAAGGTGGTTTTCCAATTGAGTGGGGGGTTTTGTTAATTGAAGCATAAGGAAGATTCTCCAGTATTTAATCGTGCCGATTCGTTCGAGTCCTCTCCAATTCGAACACCTTGGGTTCGGTTTTAAGGTCATTCGACCCTATGAGATTGTAAGAAAATATTTATTGATTTTTTTCAACCTGTTATAAACTCGTATCTGTATATGTATTTTTTCCACCGATTAATATTGGTTAATTGTAGTGGTAATTATATTGATAAAGGGTTTGGTTTTTAATTGGAATTTCTGAAATTAATATAATCATACATCGTTGTTGTTGCTGTCCTAGAGCCCTTAAGAAAACAAGCAGAATTTTTTTTTTTGAAAAATGAAATATGTCATGGTCTTGATGAAATTGTGTGGCAAGATAATAACAAATTAGATTTGGCTCTAGGAAATTGGAAGTGCGTAATTTACGTTCGTTTTCCCTGTGGTTTTAGCCTCGATAAACAAGGAAGTACCCTTGAGGGTTGCTTGTTTATCTACTGACAGGCCAAAGACAACACCCAAGGGTGTCTATTCGGTTCAGTTTAACAAGAACACCCGGAAAGGGGTCTCGAATGACTATGTGGTTTCGGCTATTGTTGAGCTAATTCGTCATTGGTCTTGATAAATATTGTTGTAATATGGTTAAAACTTAAGGAAAAACACTTAAAACCATTATATCGGTTCATCGCTTGCGGCTCACTAAGCTGCTTATTTTGCTTCGGCTTATTTCCCCACGTATTCTTCGCTTGTTACTGTTCATTGCGACTCAGGTCCTTAACCGATTTTTCCTTGGTCTCATTAGTAACCATTTCCGAGCTTTGAGGCTTTCATTAAAACAATCCACCGTGTTTGTTCTTAGCTTCATGTTGCTAAACTGCCAAAAACACTCCTTGCCAAACATCAATTTTTACAAACTGCTTTAAAGTTCCGTTTGGTATTTGATAATGGGCCGAAGTACATTGTCCTTAATAGTCCATCTAGTATTTTTGGTATATGGGCCTAAGCCAATTGATTTCCAGTCCATTTGGTATCTCGCAGCCCACCCCGGGTGATATTCCATGTTTTGAGTCCGAAAAATTTTAGTATCAAATCAAGTAAATCAAAGTCATACTCGCCTCATCCCGACTTATCGCAACTCGTTTCCAATCCTTTGCAACACGACCATTTCTATAAGCAAATAGACATACTACTCTTGTCGACCTTGATAAATAAAACAAGTTAACAATTGGAAATGAAATTATAAAAACGAGTACTTATATTTATATCGACTTGTAAACTATACGAGACATAAACACATAAATATACATATTCACTTGATAAAAATCGAATATAAAACTCAATTGACATCAACTATACAAATAAATAGAAGGGTTACACACGGGTCATACCTATTTTTCAATAAACTATTTTACGATTTATAAACTTATATTGTGATATATTTATTAGTCGATGGTATATACAACTTTTTGTTAACACATTGGTATTTGAACTATAATTTACACATGAATTAAATCAAGATTTAAATTCCTTTATAATAAATTTATACTGAATGTTCTAAATACACACACACACACACACACACACACACACACACACACACACACATATATATATATATATATATATATATATATATATATATATATATATATATATATATATATATATATATATATATATATATCTTTTTCATTTACATCGACAACGTCTTAATATAAGCATACTATTCTCCTGTATATTACCATTTGGTCATCATTGAACCAAAAGTCGCAATTTCTTTCTTCAAGATTCCTTCCATGCCATACCATATTTTTTCCAAAATGTGTATGTATAAACTTATCAGTTTATTTGTATACATGGGTCATGTCCAACTTTTTTCAAATATAATTAGCTTGTTATATTTGATAATAACCAATATAAGTTATTATATTTTTATATAATAACCATCAATGAGGAGATTTATCCATAACTTGCACCATCAAATTATCTAAATACTAAGATATTAAGTAAGGCTATTACTTAAAATTTTGGATACTTCTATGTTAACTAATAAATGTAATACATAGAGATATTTGTACTTGTATGTACGCTTAGTAAAGTCTATACCTTTGGAATAATGATTACATAATCCATTAACGTCTAAAATCATATGTAATTATTTTCGTACATTATCTTCCGGTTGCCAGCAAACCAAAGACCCATTCGCCTTTGATATCTTCCTATTCCCTACTTCTGCACTTCCAAGAGCCAATACTTAAAAACAATTAGAAAACTATTCCAAACTTAAATGCTGTCACACAAGCAACAACAACAACAACAACAAAAACATCTAAAAATTTATAAAGTTAGTTAAACTTTATCGAGTCTTAAACATAAACACTAAATTTCCGTATTAATTAGGTTGCGTGTCGGAGCCGTGCACTATCACTCCTTGATTTAATTCCCTTTAGACTTCTAATTGCCAAGGTGAGTCTCATAGCCCCTACTTTTAATCTATTTTATACTTGTTTTGGGGGAAGATACATGCTCATTTTACTTAAATGATTTTAATGGAACATTTCCATGCATACTATGCCTTTTGATTGATATGTTTTAAGTTACATCATACTTAGATGTTTTATGGACCATACCATAGTGCTTGACTTAGAATATTACGCAGCTTAGCCTAAGTCCTTAGATCCCAAATTGCCCTTTTCATCAACCGTCAATTCCTGCTGGGAAGCGCGAATATTATAAATAGATCTATTGGGGGTGACTCCCCTGTTCGGTTGACCCCGCTTGGGTCAAGGCGAAACATATAGCATGTCGGGATCGAGTGTATTGGGATAAGTACTCGCCATGGGCTCTTTATTGGTATGACTTCTTTGAGCATACAGAAACTGTCGTAGCTTCGGTTGCATGAGCTTAGTGCTAGCGTAATAGATTTATAATATATGGCATTATATTCATTGTAATGTGCATATACCCTGCTTATGGTCCACTAATGAAATTCCTTTATGAAATTCTTTTATGAAATGTAATCATAAATTTTATGACATTATGCAAGACGTAATGTTCATCAAAAACCAAATATGAAATGGTATATTGAAGTGCCTTTTAAATAAACCTATGAACTCACCAGCGTAAGCTGTCCCCTTTTAGCATGTATCTTCAGGTTTTGAAGTTATAGCTTATCTTTGGAGGCGCAAGGCAAAGGCATGGAATGGTCATAGACGACTCTGATTTATGTATTGGGACCACCTTTTTATAATGGGCCATTTTCCGTACTAAATCAATAATGTAAACATTGTTTCCAAGAATGAATAAAAGTTTCTTTATGAAAATCAGTTGTTCTATGCTTATGTTGTGATATCAATTTAGTAGCACCCCAATACTTGTGTGCTTCCGCTGAGCCATTTTGGGGGTGTTACACTTTAAAACTCAAAGTTACAAAAAGGTTTTTCCTCCCAATAGAACCATATACAACCATACTAATCAATCATGTACATATAACATTAAAGACATACCTTATGGCCAACTAGCAAACACGATCAAACGACTTTCTTTCCTTTCTTAACTCCTACGCCCCACCAAAAGCTCATAAACACAACAGTTGACAAATTCTGACCAAAGTTGATCAGTCCAACCAGTGTCCACACTAGCACTCAAATGAACTCTTATAGCTGCTAAGCTTTGATCCAGATACATCTAACATAACAAGAGAGATGATCAGATCTTACTAAACACAAACACACAATGTGTTCATGTGTATGGTGTTGGATGACCGAACGCATAAGGAGAGAGGGGAGGTTTAGGGTTTATTAGTTGTATACAAATCAATCTCATTTAACTTATACTATCTCTAATGCTTATCGAATAAGTAAGAGATAAACTTTAAAAATAAATGAAAAATTAATAGTTTTAAATAAAGAGATAAACTCAATATTTAAATAATATAAATATCATATTTAAATGATGATTATCTTGTCTAACAAGATAATTATACTTCCTTTAAAAATAGTCAAACACAATCCAAACATCCTTAAAGGGTCGAACGTATGTGGGCCCACTATGGGCTCACCAGACTTCTTTTTTCAGAGGTTAGCATAACGGACCACGGACTGGACCGAACCGAGAAACTGGTCCTCGAAGAACCGTTTTGTCCTTCTCGGACCGGACCGATCTTACGTACTACTGACCATTTTTCCTTCTCAGACCGGACCGACCGAAGAACCGTTCGGTTCGGTCCTTGGTCCGTGGTTTTGGGCTAAATCGGTCTCGGTCCGGGTTTGACCCGATGCTCACCCATATATATATATATATATATATATATATATATATATATATATATAATATTTAAAATTCTCGTGTTATTTAGCAATAGTGCTACTGCTGCGCCACTCTTACGAGTGTTTGTTTCACCAGCGTAAACGAACTTATCAATACTTGTTAATAATTTTTTGATTAGAAATATGTTATCACTTTGTTCTACACCAGTTGGCAAGGACATGGGAAAATCTTCCTTATGCCAACACTTAGTTTCTTGATCAAGAAATGATGTAGTTACCAAAATAATCTATAAGACTCTATTTTGGGCGCGACCATGTAAATATCAGATCATCTCAACACGAAGCCACTAAAGTATTAACCTTATGAAATAGATGAACAAATATTTTCAACTATATCTACCTCATGATATGCACATTGTAATGCCCGAAATGAACTTTATGACTACTTGTTACGAATAACGGTTTTGACAAATCAAAGCAAAACTCAGCACAAACAAATACAGTGCTATTTATCAAGTCTAAAGATAATAGACTTAACCACGACGAGAACTCAGAGTTCAACTAATGTCCACGGTGTGACATTTCCATTGCGGGCCATTCCAATATACTTCCAACTATGAATATCTTATATATCATATTTCAACCAAATCTTAGTCTTGAAATAGTCTGTGCTTATATCATTTACACAATATAAACCCCAAAACAATTTCAACTCTAACCACCTAAATTAAGAAACCCTAAGTAACAATAAATTTTACATAAAATAAATTTCAGATCAAATTTTCTTACCTACACCCCTTGTGTGTGTAAAATACCCAAAAAATGAAACAAACCTCTTATGTAAATGGATCGGGAACTGATTGTGGATAACAAGTGTACAACATGCAACGAACCATAACAATTAAGTGCCAAATAAGCAAAAAATCAACTAACTTTTTTTTAATCCTTATAAGCCGACGACTCGACTCGGCTCGGCGTGTGAAAAGTGTCGGCTAGAGCTGCGGCTCCATAGTGCACCCAAACGGTCCTACTTTTTTAAGCCGACCTCTTCATATCAGAACAATACCGACTCACATTTCCACTTCAATGTATGTTATACGGTGTACTCATATAGTTATATGCCAAGTTTTGGAATATGATGAATCTGCCGTTTTAACCTTTAAATAATTATCAAATTGGCATTATTATTGGCGGTATTTATTACTCTGTATCTTTGTTTCATGTTAATTAGAGGATGTGAGGTTGTTAAACTGTACTACTACGGTACTACCTAGCTAATTTCTTATCTATGAGAGCATGCGATATGATAACTCGAGTTAAGGCTTAACTTTGCGTCACATCAGCTTTAACATTTTAACCTTAACTAAAAAAACACCCCTTATTATAACTCAACCATAACTTAACATTTTGGGCCCCACTTTTATTATAACTCAACCAAAGAAAATCGAGTTAAGCCATAACTCAACACACGGTGTGGTAACTTGCACCTTAACTCAGCCAAGTTAAGCCATAAATCTGCGTTATCACCATAACTTGCACCTTAACACAACCCCTTAACTCAAGTGCACGGTGTAGTAACATGCCCCTTAATGTGATTGAGTTAAGGTTTAACTCAAATTGTGAGTTACCATGCTGCATGCTTTGACCAACATGGATTAATAAGTATAGTATATATCTTTCATTTCAAAAATCCATAATCCAAAGTTTTAATGAAGACACATGCATCCATGCAACTGTAATTCTATAATTCATATAGTTATGCTCATTTTATAACTGTTCATATCTTTTTTTGGTGCAAAGGGTAAATTTATATTAATGAAACACCAAGAACATCATAACATAACTGAGATTTAGACATACCTAAACTCAGACACAACAAAATCAGTATCATCCGATATTAGATACCTCTATACTTTCTCAGACAAAGATACATCTAACAAATATGACCAAACATTAACTAAATCAATGCTACAGACTGCACATAGTCTTCCACAAGCTTCTTGTCCAAACAACATACTGCACAATGTGGACTATTATACCCTTAATTCACCAAGACCACACCTTCTCAATTACATTTCCATCTCAACTGCTCACCAAGCTCAGTCAATCAACATCCATAATGAGACAAGAGAAACAAGAGAGAGGCATCATTGAGCAACGTATAGCCACCAATAACCCCTTCAGTCAAGGGCTCTACAAAGGTCCTACATTTCCATATCTTAAAAATGGCTTCACACCTTTGGGAACACAAATCTTGAGGGATGACCAACCTAGCCTCCTATGGGTAGTGTATATCATGGACCAAGTAGTTGAGATGTACACTTTGGATTTGAATACCGATCCATTTGGATTAAATATTTTCATTGAGTACACTATCTCTCATGACACAGTTACAAACTTACAACTTTCAAACAATATGGAATCGATTCATTTGGTCCTTGGGCTTAAGGGACTTGGACTGTCAGATTGTGGGTCAAATGATTCACATACCTTTTAAGTGTTGGAGGACTTTGTAAGATCGAGCTGATGAAATATTACTCTAAGCTTTTGCTCTGTTAGCTATATGCTTTTACAAATTTTCCCATCTCTTGTGTTTGTGTATTGAACCCAAGGCATTGGCATCTCTTTTAAGGGTCGAGCTCACCCCTTATCTTATGTAGCAGAACTTCCATCTTGTTAGAGCCGTCTCATAGATTTTGGTGGCTCTGTGTCATGACCACAAAGAGACCCCATTAAACATAAAAAGGTTATATATGTAAAACATCCATTAATGATACGAACTTTTTACAAGTAACCAAAACATTGAACGTGATGTGTTAAATTGATACAAACATAAACTAACTAAATATGGCCTGATAGTATAGTAGATGTGTATGAAATTATGTGGCCCGGCCCTCTACAATGGCATATATAATTTTTGACTTTGTAAATCAAGATAACTTCATTCCTAAAGTACCGTGTATGCTGTTGGATCGTGAGAGTTGGAATAGCCACTACAACTAAGTGTGTGAGCCTATTGGGGGCACACACACTAAAACATTATAATACATTTATTTCTATTTCACGTTAATATCAAATATGACTCATTTGGACAAAAATGAACTAGACATGTAATTTTCTTGTCCTAAACTCCTATGGCCGGTCACTAGAGGGTTATAGGGAGGGCATATTCTATCTAGGTTCTTTATGAAGTGATAAGGATTGGATAGTAGAAATATAATGTGATTAGGAGTGGTTGTGATAAGGTTTAAGTTAAACATTGAACCTTATCATGAGCTAGGGTTGAGCGGGTATAAATACACCCTCATACCACCTCCCATTCTACATGACTTAACACAGGTAAACACACTATAAATTTGCTTCCATTTCAATCGATCTTACCAAGTTCCTCTCTAGGGTTTTGGTTATTGTTCTTGCACTTCAAAACCTATACTTGCATATTTGATCCAAGGAGTAGTAAATAAGTTTTAACTCGTGTTCCTGAAGTTTCTGGTGGAAGCAGAAAGCCAAAGGTTCTAGTTTGTTTGCAGCGTTCTCAGACAGAAGGGTTAAACATATCAGGCTGCTTTACTCGATATCGGACAGAATAATTTTTTTGGTTCTTGGGCGGTTACTGGATCTCGTACAACAAAAGGGTTTTGGTAGATTTGGTTGTTGATCCAGTTTGAGCTTTAACAATTTTTGTTCGGTATACGTGGGATACGGCTAGCACTCCGAGCGTATTTGTTTGATGTGTTTGTGTGAGCACTCGTAGAGGTGATTACTTTAGTCACTTGTTTCATTTGTTGGTGTCTACGAGGGTTAGTTTTCTTTGCTCCCTTTTACCTTAATTTGTTTATTAAATGTGTTAATCATAATTTCTTAAACTAGATCCATTATCCGCTGCGTACTCGTAGTGTTAATGGTTAACATGTTATTAAATCCCAACAGTGGCATCACGAGTCAACTCGTTTTTGTGATTATGGGTTACACGATTTAATAAACACGCGAAAAGGCTGCATGAAATCTAACTTAGTTATTTGATTTATTTTTATTTTGACAACTATCATGCAATACTTTTCATTAATTAATAAAAAATTCCTAGACTCAAATGATTAAATTAATGGTTAATTAGATACATAAAATAGCATAATTAAATGTTAATTAAGTTTGCCATGATTATTTTATGTGTGTATTCCGGCCATAAGACCCACTCAATTACTTTATGTGATGTATGGGGCGATCTAGGTATTGCACCTAGTGAAGGTCTTATGGTTCTCATTTTGGGAAACACTCGCAAGAGAACTCGGATCAATATGTGTTTATATTAATGTTTTTGTTTATGTGTTTAATTCCTTATGTGCATAATTGTTACATGTTTTACACACCTAATTGCATGCAATATGGAATAATACATATTGAAATCATGACATTAATATGGTCTTAATTTACATGCCTAAATACCATGCTCATTGTGACCTGCTATTTGATTCGTGGAAAATTTGTTTTTGTAAAATTAAGCGACCTAAAATTATTGAAACAATTTTTTTTTGAAATTAAAAACTGGACGCTATGAACACTTGGGATGTACGGCTCACCCAATATAACAAACTATAAGGGGGGTTTAAGCGGTGCACACAATCACACCTAAAGGATTTCCGGTTATTGCTTCGTGCTGACCTGGTCCTCCGCCTCCTTAGGAGTTCGATTGGAGCTACCGTGAACCATGATGATCACTACAATGTCATTACTAAAAGTTTTTAAAGTAAGTGTTACAAAGTTGTTTTACATGCTTCTTTGTACATGATTTTACCACATTTATGTGTATACCCTATGTGTAAATTTTAAGTCTATGCCAGCCAACCAAGAACACGTGCATTTGGCTTGACCTCTTTGGTCAGACCTTAAGGCCGTTCCAACCCATGGCGAATTTTGCTCATTGGTCAGACTTTTGGCGATATTTGCATGTTCTTACTTGGTCGACTTATTTTGAGTATGCTTGGTCAGACCTTGGACCTGAGGCATAAGATAAGACTAAACATGATCATGACATTATTACTTGTCTACTAATGCCTTGATCAGTATCATAAGTATAAGAGTTGCATTTTATGCAATTAACGCTCGTCGCTTACCTCTTGCCCCTCTTGTTTACACATTGGTCAGACCTTTGGTAATAAGTGGGAGGTCAAGTTGGATCTTAGTCTTATTAGTAATTAATTGGGTAGTTAATATTATTAAGAAGTTAATTATCGAAAATACTAATTATTTGAACTTTTTTAAATTGTAGATGACTACCTCAGTCGGAAACCATTCGGTACTCACGAGTTTCTTTGAGAAACAAAAACTCACTGGACCTAACTTCATTGACTGTATCGCCAGCCTTTGCATTATTCTCAGTCACCAAGATAAGGAAAACTACTTGTAGCATCCAATTCCTGTTGCACCTGTTGTAGCTCCTGGACACCAAGTCCCTCCCGAGGCTCTTGCCCCTCACACTGCTTGGGTCAAGGGACCTAAGGACATTGCTGCATTCATGCTTATGGCCATGGAGTTAGAAATCCAACGAAATCTAACTCACCTTGGTGCATATGACATGCTACAAGAGCTGCAATCTTTGTTTGCTCAATAGGAAGAACATGAACTTCTTCAAACCGTGAGGAAATTTCACACGTGCAAGAAAGAAGAAGGTCAATCTGTAAGCTCATATGTTTTTAAGATGAAGAGCTACATTGATAACTTGGAGCGTCTCGGGCATCCCGTCACTCTGAACAATGGAGTTAGTCTAATCTTGATTGGACTCTCTAAAGAGTATGACACCTTTGTGCAGAACTATAATATGCACAACATGAGGAAGACTGTGAATGAATTACATGCTATGCTTAAACAACATGAGCAGACGCTACCCAAGAAAGATGTCGTGACTGCACTTCATAATATACGTGCAGGAAAGGTCCAGAAAAACCATGGGAAAAATCGTTTAAGGCTGCTAAGGGGAATCAAGGGAAGGGAAAGTATAAGTTGGCTTATTCGCCTGAGCATAAACCCTCTTATGCTCCCAATCCTAAGATTCCTCCACCACCCAAGAAGGATAACCCTACAAAGGACGCGGCCTGTCACCAATGTGGTAAAATAGGTCACTAGAGAAGAAACTGTCCTGTTTATCTCGCTGAGTTGATGAAAATGAAGAAGCTATCTCAAGGAGGTAGCACCTCAGGTATTTTTACCATAGAACTTTATTCTTTTCCTAATACATCTTGGGTTTATGACACAGGTTCTGGTACTCACATCTGTAATAATACTCAGGGTCTCAGGGGAAGTAGGAAGTTGAAGCCAGGAGCTTTAAGTCTTTACATGGTCAACGGGTAGGAGTTGAAACTATTGGAATTTATCATTTACGTCTCCATAGTGGATTAGTAGTTGTCTTGAACAATTGTCATTATGCTCCCTCTATTACTAGAGGAATTATTTCCGTTTCATTTTTGTTTGACGATGATTTTGTTAATTGTTTTGAATCGAATAATACAATTTTAGTTTCTAGGAATAATGTTGTTTATTTTAGTGCTATCTCAAGGGATGGTATTTATGAAACTGATATGTCTTGTTCTAAACAAATGATAGTTCTATGTTTGCTGTTAGCAATAAAAGAGCCAAGCTCACCTTGGACTCTACTGTCTTGTGGCACTATCGTCTTGGACACATTAGCAAAAAAGGCATGGAGAAGTTGCAGCATGATGGACTTCTCAACTCAACTGACATTAAGTCATTTGAAAAGTGTGTTTCATGCATGTCTGGCAAGATGGCAAGAAAACCCTATTCACATCAAGTGGAAAGGGCTAAGGATCTACTAGGAATAATACACACCGATGTATGTGGCCCATTTAGAATTGTGTTAAGATAAGGAACAAGTTACTTCGTCACTTTTACTGACGACTATAGTCGGTATGGTTATGTTTGAATGTTGAAACAAAAACATGCAGTGTTTGAAACATTTAAGGTGTTTCAAAAGGAAGTAGAAAACCAACTTGGGAAGACCATTAACTCACTACGTTCTAATCGTGGAGGTGAATATATGAGTCAAGAGTTTTTGGATCATCTTAAGGAGCATAGGATTATTGCCCATCGCACTCCTCCTTACACGCCACAACATAATGGTGTGTTTGAGAGGAGAAATCGAACACTGCTAGACATGGTTCGCTCCATGATGATTCAAACTACTCTCCCAAATTCCTTTTGGGATTATGCCCTTGAGTCTATTTCACGCATTCTCAACATGGTTCTAACTAAGAAGGTTGATAAGACACCATACGAGATATGGCAGGGGCAAGCCCCTAAGTTGTCTTACTTAAAATTATGTGGTTGTTAGGCACTTGTTAAGCGTGATACACTTACCAAACCTGACAAACTAGAACCCAGATCTATTAAGTGTATCTTCGTAGGATACCCAAAGGAAACAATGGGATATTCTTTCTACCTTCCATCCGAGAAAAATGTAATTGTTGCTCGAAATGCTGAATTCTTTGAGAAAAATTTCTTGGATCAAGAAGCAAGTGGGAGTCTAGAAGATCTTGAAATTATTCAAGAAGAAGATACAAATCCTTCTGTAGATACTAGCTTAGGTCATGATGAGGATGATCAAGAAATTAATGAACCTCAAAGTGATATTAATCCCATTCGTAAGTCCGCTAGGACACGCCGTGCTCCAGATCGAATGTGCTTATACATCAATGCTGAGGAACATGAGTTAGGGGATCTTGGTGAACCCAATAACTATAAATATGTGATGCGCTCCAGAACAGTCAAGCTTTATCACGCAAGCCCGCCACTTGTGAATGGCAGACCGTAACAAATGCTTAAACGCTCAGAACGAAATCAATGAAGATCCGAGGAGTATAGGGTCTCCCCGGTCGTTATGTCCCAAATGAAGCTATGCAATGGATTATCAAACGCCGTGATCGAGAAATTTGAACCAAAAAGGATTCGAATGATATTATAACTACAGGAAAAGCCAACAAATTACAACGGCTTAAATGCAAATTAAAGAAAGCTAAGAAGATAAAAAATATTAAATAAACGCTATCACTATTTTAAAATTGATGAACGTTTAAAACTTAAAACTAAAACTTACGCTTAAATAAAAATTACGTAAACGCACAAAATAAAAAGTGAAGTCTAAGAAATAAAAGTCCTAAAAATATGAAAAATACATTTTTACAATCCTAATGATAAAAGAAAATATATAGAAAAATAAAATTAATTTTATGACTATTTAATTAATTATTATTAATTAAAAACTAATTTTAAATATTAAATAATTACCTAAATTACAAGAAATTAGGAAATAAAGCTAGAAAAATAAAATTATGAAATGGAAAAGTCTAAAATATCAAAATAGAACTTTCAAAACTATTTTTGTAATTTTCTGATTAATTTTCTATTTTCTATGAATTTTAAACTATTAAAAACTAATTAAAATATTTAAAAATACAAATTTAACTAAGAAAAATATGGAAAAATATGTTTTTGGCTTTTTATAATTATCTTAACTTAATAAAATGAAAATTATTTTTGATACTTTTCTCTAATTTTTTGTATTTAAAGCTAATTAAAAATGCTTAAAAACTAATTTAAATTGAGAAAAATAGCAAAACAACTTGGAAAAATCTGAAAATTTCAGGAAAAGTCTAAAATAATATAAGGAATAAAGGAAAAATAGAAAAACAGGTGCATGTGTGGAGGAATAAGCAACTGATGAGCAAGTGCTTATTGTAATAAGCACTTAAATAAGCAAAATGGACAAAACAAGCACCAAATTGAAGCACAGGCTAAAATAAGCTAAGAGAGACCAAATGAAACCAGATTCAACAAACCATAACCACAGATTTGCAGTTACAATAGATTTGATGTTTTGAGATTCAAGCCAAAAACAGTGAGAAGGGTGGCATGTTTGAGCTTATGCACAGGATTCAAAATAAGCTAGAAATGAAAAGCACTTGTTGGATCCTACACTAGACCTGGGTAACTACACATGAGCCAAATAGCAGACCTACACAAGCTCAAATGAGCTCAGGTGACCTTGCAAACTCCGCCAACCCCTCGGTAGCTAACAAAGGTCTCCGCATTGGGATTCATCACAATTTGACAAGCTCTTTGGAGCTTGAAGAAAATTTGAAAAATATGAAAAATGACAAACATAAACTAGACCAAGAGAGGTTTTAAAAGCAACAACATTCACTAGATTTGACCAAGAGATGAGTACAATAAAATCCATCTCGATGGCTCAAAACAGGACTTTGCAATTTTTGACTTTTTGAAAGAAATAGAAAGTTGACCTATGCCAACTTTGAGCTTGATTCAAGGATCAATATGATGTTAATGTATGAAATAACACTAATGAAAGCTATATCTATGACTTTTAAACATAAAATGAGAATTTGATTTTCAAAAGTGCTAACAGCTAAGCAATAAGGGCGCTTTATATGGAATTTTGACTTTGGCAAGGAGTGATGCACAATGAAGACAGATTTGAACTTAAATGAACTAAACTAGTATATAACAACAAGAGTTAAGCACTGACCTAGCCTCTGAATCAAAGCAATCAGCAAATCCAAACACTACTGTATGAATAAATATGCACTCAAAACTATCCAAACTGATAAACCGTTCATGCCATTGATCAAACTAATTTTACTTGACCATAACACAACCATATAAACACATTTAAGCTATTCGTCACTACAATTACAAGTGCAAACAAACCGCCATATGACTTGAAAATGAAAAATGGGAAAAACACTCACCATCGCCCCATCAAGCTTTCTCAGCTAAACCAAACCAAATCCTAAACTAACCTATCTATTCCAACCATATCCATCCTCTGCAACACCCCGATCAACCAAATAGCCATTTCCCAAACCAACTGCACGCTTGACTTCGTTGACCATCAACCACATTCACTTGAAAATGAAATGTAAGCTTATAAAAAGCTTAAATAAGCTTGAATGATCACTTTTTAGCTAAGAAATAATTTGTTGGAAGCTTGTACATAGGATTTAGAAACTAATGATTTCAACAGTGGACAAAAATATTGAAACTGAACATGAACTTAAATTGATGATTGAAATAAGTTGTGATACACTAAAGTACTTATAATTGATACAAACAAACTTGAAAACACAGCTACAAACTACTTAAGACATGACAATTTAAAAGTCGACATACATTTTTAAAAACTAAAACTAACTACTCCCTTGCTTGCTTCTTTCTTCCTCCTTTTATACCCAAAAGCTTTCTCTCACTTCCTTGATTGAATCCCACTTTCTTTCCTGTCCATTGGATGAGCAGAACCATTTTTGGCCTTTGGATTGAATTTTGGCGGGAAAAGCTTATAACAGCTGTGAGATTAAGTAAAGGGGATAGGAGGTGCATTTAATGCCTCTTGGATGTAGTGGAGGAGGGGGAACAAGAAAGAGATAAAGTGATGGAGGATTGTGTGTTGGTTGTGTTTTGCAGTGTTTTGCAGAGAAGAAAGAAAAGAAGGCAAGGCCTTTTGACCGGATAGGCTAATATCAAGGGGGTCAAAATGGATAGTGACAGTGGTCCAATGTGGTATTGATGGGTCCAAAAAGGGTTTAAAGGCTTAAATAATATAGGGACCTAAGTTGCCAATTCTGAAAATGCAAGGACCTTTTCTGCCAATTAAGCAAATTTTCTCCAAGGACCATAAGTGACAATCTTAAAAGTACAAGGACCGTGACTTGCCATTTTCCAATTTTTCAAGGGCCAATTTTGCCAATTTTCAAACTTGAAGGACCATTCTTGTAATTTTCTCAAACTTTTGACATTTTTCACCAAAGGACTAAATTTGACAAGTTATGATTTAAAAAGGACCTTTGGTGATTTTTCTTTTGAAATTTTGACTCAGTGACTATTTTTGACAATTTTAGAAACTTGGGGACCTAAACCGCCAATTATGCAAATTTGATATGTTTTTCATCTGATTTTGATGTTTTTGCATTTAAAACACATAAAACTCTGATTTGTGATATTTTCATCATTTTGATGCATTTTTGAGTGTTTTCGATGATTTTGCTTTATATTGTACAAAAATGATGAGTATTTAGACACTCATCAATCCCCACACTGAGATATTGCTAGTCCCTAGCAATGATTTGAGAAAACATAATGGATTTTAATCTCTTTACCAAAAGCCATTACTGCTGGAGTAGCCAAATGTTTCAGTTCAAGTAAGAACCATGGTACACCGATAACCATGTGATTTTGAGCAAACCACCGCTTTTAACGGATTTGATTTTGTCTTTACCGTAGTCGCACTTCTCGACTAGCCAACTCTTAGATAAATTATCAATATTATCTTTGGTGAGCCGATTACCAATTATGGTTTTTCCACCGCCTTTACCACAAGCCATAACCTTGCGGGCTAGCCAACTCTTCACTTTTTAGGATATGGTGAGTCGAATACCATACAATTTTGGGCAAATTGCAAGCCGTCAACGGATTTGAGATATCTTTACCAAGAGCCGCTTTCTCCTGGATTAGCCAATCCTTTGTCTATTAGACATGGCGGATCGATAACCGTGATGAGTAAGTGTAGAACACTTACCCAAAAAAAATTTGGCCAAAAACGGAATTGGGTTGATAATACATGAAATTCGAGAATTCCCCACACACTTAGAAATGAATATTGCCCTCAATATTCAAAGTACCGGCGGTTATGCCGAAACAAAGAACGTAAAAGGGAAATACTACGCCATTATTTAGAAAGGAGATTTTTTTTGAAACATGTGGGCAACCCACACTAGGGTGGTAGAAAATAGAAAGAAGTCAGAAATATGGGTGAAAACCCATATTGTGTGTGCTATCGTTTTTGATTTCGAAGTCGCTAGCTTGACTCGACACCGCATTAATTTGTTCATGGGGAAGCAAAGTGGAAGAAACAATCTCCATCGGACTTTCATTCAAGATGTTTGGACAAACATTTGAAGCACGTGAAAGTTCCACAACGATGAGATATACATAGAACCGGCTCAAAAATGATAATTGAAAATGCCGGGGTCAAAGATAGTGTCTTCATTCCCGAAGGAGTGAAGAAGAAGAGAAGTCACCGAGTAGGTGAAGAAAAGAAGGAAGATCATGATGACGATCATGATAAGATCTTCTTCCTCGTGATTAAGTGCAGCTTGCACTCGCTTGGATTTTATCGGTTGAGCTCTTTGGTTTGGACAAAGACCTCGAGGGAGGGTTTGAAAATTTGTCATAGAAATACAAACTCTCATGATTGAGAACTTGTCCCCCCGATCATGATTTTTGCCATCCAAGTTTATCATACTCCTGGAGTCATGATATGAGTGAGTTCATCTAAGAACTCCTTGAAGGTGAATGAATCATATTCAGAATTGATATGAGTGGGTTCACTGGTGAACTCCTCCAATGTAAATGATTCATAATCGGGAAGAGAATTATGAGAATGAAAAGTGGTACTGCCACTAATCTTCTCTCCCATATTATCAAAACAGAAGGCTTTCATTTCTGGAATAGAATCATCGGAAAGAATGTCACTATCCTTAATGGGGATAGGAGATGAAGTAGGTTTTTCATTGAAAGCCTCGATTTTAGAAATGAGAAGACCGACATTCAAGAATGTTGCACGAAGTGCTTCATCTTTGATTTCCGTGTCAATAACTTCATCATTCTCTTCTTCTAAGCTAACAAGCTCAGAAGGTAAATCTTCCACATAAGCGATGTCTCCACAAGACAATGAATCATCATCATCAGAATCGGAGAACATCTCAACATGATCTTTGGGAAGACAAGATGGGAAGGGATATCACACAAATGCTCGAGAATTCCCTGTGACTCTCTTGGGATTGGGACAAGGCTCTCAACACTTGACTTTATGAATTCGTCCCATTCCTTTTCGTGAACAAGGTCAAGATGCTCATCCCCATAATAAGAGAGTGAGTGGGAGCTGGGTGTGATAGCAGCTTGTATGAGATGGAATCTCAATCTGGGATATCAACCGACCGAGGAGGTTGAGAAATATTATTTTAAAAGGATAAAACCCTCCTCGTCATCATCATATAGAGTGCTTTAAGAAATTGGGAACGCCTTTAGAGCCGCATGCTCTAGGGCTAATAATTCTTCCCTTGATTGGCGAGCCTCTCGCCTTCGCCAGAATTCTCCTATGGTCTTTTCACCACTTACTTGATTCTTAAAGTTTTGAATTATATCATCAAGTTTTTTCATTGCGGTTTCCAAATCTTGGGAATTTTAGGCAACGGTTCGTGGAGTTTGAACCGATAGTGTCCGTGGAGGTTGGAAATTGTCAAAACCGGAAGTATAGCAATTTTGATTCCACGGTTGACATTGAAAATTATCGTGAGGACCTCCACAATTCTCACAACAAGAAAACCGATGCGGCCGTGAGTCGTATGTGCCGGAGTCATAATTGTTATCGAACCCGCCCATAGACAAGCGTGTTTCCGATTGACAATCGAATCAGTGTGAACCGCCACAGACTCACAACAAAGAAACTGTTGAGTTTGGATTGGTGAATCATATGGATGTTGGTCATACCCAAAGTTCTCGAAAGCATCACCGAAAACTGCTCATAGACAAACGCTTTCCTGATTGACACTCAAATCCTTGGTGAGGACCTCCACAAAATTCACAGCAGGTATGTTGATTGTATGAAGATAGGTCGGCTGTGTGGGTAATTGGAAAAGTTTGAAGGGTCATTAAATGAGTTCGGATTAGGATCATAATCAAATGAATTCCTCGAACCACAAAACAAACAACTCCCCGTTATGGATATCATTACCACATTGTACACAAGTACACCAACCATGTGGTGAACCAAAAGAGGCTCACCACAACCGACACAAGGAATAAACGACAAGCTTTGAGAGTTATAAGAAAAAATCGGTTTATTCAAAGAATCAACAAAACCAACATGGTGATCCGGATGACTATCAAGTCTCAAGAACATTCAAAAATCGTGAGGTGGGACAAGTGGTGTGCTCTGAGAGCTAGCAATTTCCACCACTTCCGTTATGGTCTCCGGTTTTGGTTCTTGAGAAACGTGAAGATTAGGCAAGTCATTCTTGCTAGTCACCGGTGTTTGAACGGGTTCATCGTAATCAATTCTAATTCTCGACCTTTTTTCATCGGCTTGAATTTTTTCGATTAGATTACGGGCTCTATCTTCAAAGAAAGTGTCCTCGTAATCCTCGGTGGGTGCTTGGTGTAGCTCCGACGCTTGAACCGGTTTGTCAAGATTAGAATGTATTTCAGGTTGTGGCGGTGGTCAAATAACTTTGAAAATAATTTATGATGGATAATTCGCACGAATTGCAAAATTCGCTTGAACTAGGCCCTCCACACCGCCACACACATTTCGACGCATGAAGTTGACGAATGTCGACATAAGAATTAAACATATAGATGATTAAGAAGAGAATCAAATGGTTGAGAGGATACGAAGAATAGAATTAAACGGCACAAGAGGGTAAGAGAAATAGAATCAACGAATAAGAGGAATGAGAAGAGTATTTTTGGGGTTTTAGGATAAGAAAACATAAACATATACAGATGGATGGTATGAACAAAGAGTGAATATCCAAATCACTAATCTGCTAGACGAAGATATTAGCACAGCCTCAAGTGGGCGGCCAAAATTTGATGCGCCCGGAACGTCAAGCTTTATCACGCAAGCCCGCCACTTGTGAATGGCGTAATCGCAATGCTTAAAACGCTCAGAACGAAATCAATGAAGATCCGAGGAGTATAGGGTCTCCCGGTCGTTATGTCCCAATGAAGCTATGCAATGGATTATCAAACGCCAAGTGATCGAGAAATTTGAACGGAAAAGGATTCAATGATATTATAACTACAGGAAAAGCCAACAAATTACAACGGCTTAAATGCAAATTAAAGTAAGCTAAGAAGATAAAAAATATTAAATAAACGCTATCACTATTTTAAAATTGATGAACGTTTAAAACTTAAAACTAAAAACTTACGTTTAAATAAAAATTACGTAAACGCACAAAAATAAAAAAGTGAAATCTAAGAAATAAAAGTCCTAAAAATATGAAAAATACATTTTTACAATCCTAATGATAAAAGAAAATATATAGAAAAAGAAAATTAATTTTATGACTATTTAATTAATTATTATTAATTAAAAACTAATTTTAAATATTAAATAATTACCTAAATTACAAGAAATTAGGAAATAAAGCTAGAAAAATAAAATTATGAAATGGAAAAGTCTAAAATATCAAAATAGAATTTTCAAAACTATTTTGTAATTTTCTCTGATTATTTTTCTATTCTCTATGAATTTTAAACTATTAAAAACTAATTAAAATATTTAAAAATACAAATTTAACTAAGAAAAATATGGAAAAATATGTTTTTGGCTTTTTATATTTATCTTAACTTAATAAAAATGAAAAATTATTTTTTTGAAGCTTTTCTGAATTTTTTGTATTTAAAGCTAATTAAAAATGCTTAAAAACTAATTTAAATTGAGAAAAATAGCAAAACAACTTGGAAAAATCTGAAAATTTCAGGAAAAGTCTAAAATAATATAAGGAATAAAGGAAAGATAGAAAAACAGGTGCATGTGTGGAGGAATAAGCAACTGATGAGCAAGTGCTTATTGTAATAAGCACTTAAATAAGCAAAATGGACAAAACAAGCACCAAATTGAAGCACAGGCTAAAATAAGCTAAGAGAGACCAAATGAAACCAGATTCAACAAACCATAACCACAGATTTGCAGTTACAATAGATTTGATGTTTTGAGATTCAAGCCAAAAACAGTGAGAAGGGTGGCATGTTTGAGCTTATGCACAGGATTCAAAATAAGCTAGAAATGAAAAGCACTTGTTGGATCCTACACTAGACCTGGGTAACTACACATGAGCCATATAGCGACCCACACAAGCTCAAATGAGCTCTGGCGACCTTGCAAACTGCCAACCCCCTCAAGTTAGCTAATGTTGTTCTCACATTGGGATTCATCACCAATTTGACAAGCTCTTTTGGAGCTTGAAGAAAATTTGCAAAAATATGAAAAAATGACAAACATAAACTAGACCAAGAGAGGTTTTAAAAGCAACAACATTCACTAGATTTGACCAAGAGATGAGTACAATAAAAATCCATCTCAGATGGCTCAAAACAGGACTTTGCAATTTTTGACTTTTTGAAAGAAATAGAAAGTTGACCTATGCCAACTTTGAGCTTGATTCAAGGACTGAATATGATGTTAATGTATGAAATAACACTAATGAAAGCTATATCTATGACTTTTAAACATAAAATGAGAATTTGATTTTCAAAAGTGCTAACAGTTAAGCAATAAGTGGCATTTATATGGAATTTTGACTTTGGCAAAGGAGTCGATGCACAATGAAGACAGATTTGAACTTAAATGAACTAAACTAGTATATAACAACAAGAGTTAAGCAATCGACCTAGCCTCAATCAAAGCAATCAAAAATCCAAACACTATCTGTATGAATAAATATGCACTCAAAACTATCCAAACCGATAAACCGTTCATGCCATTGATCAAACTAATTTGACTTGACCATAATACAACCATATAAACACATTTAAGCTATCTGTCACTACAATTACAAGTGCAAACAAACCGCCATATGACTTGAAAATGAAAAATGGGAAAACACTCACCACTCGTCCCATCAAGCTTCTCAAAGCTAAACCAAACCAAATCCTAAACTAACCTATCTATTCCAACCATATCCATCCTCCGCAACACCCCTCGCATCAACCAAATAGCCATTTCCCAAACCAATCGCACGGTTTGACTTCTGTTGACCATCAACCACATTCACTTGAAAATAAAATGTAAGCTTATAAAAAGCTTAAATAAGCTTGAATGATCACTTTTTAGCTAAGAAATAATTTGTTGGAAGCTTGTACATAGGATTTAGAAACTAATGATTTCAACAGTGGACAAAAATATTGAAACTGAACATGAACTTAAATTGATGATTGAAATAAGTTGTGATACACTAAAGTACTTATAATTGATACAAACAAACTTGAAAACACAGCTACAAACTACTTAAGACATGACAATTTAAAAGTCGACATACATTTTTAAAAACTAAAACTAACTACTCCCTTGCTTGCTTCTTTCTTCCTCCTTTTATACCCAAAAGCTTTCTCTCACTTCCTTGATTGAATCCCACTTTCTTTCCTGTCCATTGGATGAGCAGAACCATTTTTGGCCTTTGGATTGAATTTTGGCGGGAAAAGCTTATAACAGCTGTGAGATTAAGTAAAGGGGATAGGAGGTGCATTTAATGCCTCTTGGATGTAGTGGAGGAGGGGGGAACAAGAAAGAGATAAAGTGATGGAGGATTGTGTGTTGGTTGTGTTTTGCAGGTGTTTGCAGAGAAGAAAGAAAAGAGGTGCCAAGGCCTTTTGACTGGTCTGTTTGACTGGATAGGCTAATATCAAGGGGGGTCCAAAATGGATAGTGACAGGGTCCAATGTGGTATTGATGGGTCCAAAAAGGGTTTAAAGGCTTAAATAATATAGGGACCTAAGTTGCCAATTCTGAAAATGCAAGGACCTTTTCTGCCAATTAAGCAAATTTTCTCCAAGGACCATAAGTGACAATCTTAAAAAGTACAAGGACCAGACTTGCCATTTTCCAATTTTTCAGGGGCCAATTTTGCCAATTTTCAAACTTGAAGGACCATTCTTGTAATTTTCTCAAACTTTTGACATTTTTCACCAAAGGACTAAATTTGACAAGTTATGATTTAAAAAGGACCTTTGGTGATTTTTCTTTGAAATTTTGACTCGTGGACTATTTTTGACAATTTTAGAAACTGGGGACCGAAACCGCCAATTATGCAAATTTGATATGTTTTTCATCTGATTTTGATGTTTTTGCATTTAAAACACATAAAACTCTGATTTGTGATATTTTCATCATTTTGATGCATTTTTGAGTGTTTTCAGATGATTTTGCAGTTTATATTGTACAAAAATGATGAGTATTTAGACACTCATCAATCCCCACATCGAGATATTGCTAGTCTCTAGCAATGATTTGAGAAAACATAATGGATTTTAATCTCTTTACCAAAAGCCATTACTTCTCGAGTAGCCAAATGTTTCAGTTCAAGTAAGAACCATGGTACACCGATAACCATGTGATTTTGAGCAAACCACCAGCTTTTAACGGATTTGATTTTGTCTTTACCGAAGCCGCACTTTCCGACTAGCCAACTCTTAAATAAATTATCAATATTATCTTTGGTGAGCTGATTACCAATTATGGTTTTTCCACCGCCTTTACCACAAGCCATAACCTTGCGGGCTAGCCAACTCTTCACTTTTTAGGATATGGTGAGTGGAATACCATACAATTTTGGGCAAATTGCAAGCCGTCAACGGATTTGAGATATCTTTACCAAGAGCCGCTTTTCTCCTCGATTAGCCAATCCTTTTGTCTATTAGACATGGCGGATCGATAACTGATGAGTAAGTGTAGAACACTTACTCCAAAAAAAAATTTTGGCCAAAAACGGGGGAATTGGGTTGATAATACATGAAATTCGTGAGAATTCCCCCCCACACTTAGAAATGAATATTGCCCTCAATATTCAAAGTACCGGCGGTTATGCCGAAACAAAGAACGTAAAAGGGAAATACTACGGCCATTATTTAGAAAGGAGATTTTTTTTGAAACATGTGGGCAACCCCCCACACTAGGGTGGTAGAAAATAGAAAGAAGTCAGAAATACGGGTGAAAACCCATATTGTGTGCTATTGTTTTTGATTTCCGAGTCGCTAGCTTGACTCGACCCCGCATTAATTTGTTCATGGGGAAGCAAAGTGGAAGAAACAATCTCCATCGGACTTTCATTCAAGATGTTTGGACAAAAATTTGAAGCACGTGAAAGTTCCACACCGATGAGATATACATAGAACCGGCTCAAAAATGATAATTGAAAATGCCGGGGTCAAAGATAGTGTCTTCATTCCCAAAGGAGTGAAGAAGAAAGGAAGTCACCAGGTAGGTGAAGAAAAGAAGGAAAATCATGATGACGATCATGATAAGATCTTCTTCCTCGTGATTAAGTGCATTGCACTCGTTTGGATTTTATCGGTTGAGCTCTTTGGTTTGGACAAAGACCTCGAGGGAGGGTTTGAAAATTTGTCATAGAAATACAAACTCTCATGATTGAGAACTTGTCCCCCCGATCATGATTTTTGCCATCCAAGCGATCATACTCCGGCGGAGTCATGATATGAGTGAGTTCATCTAAGAACTCCTTGAAGGTGAATGAATCATATTCAGAATTGATATGAGTGGGTTCACTGGTGAACTCCTCCAATGTAAATGATTCATAATCGGGAAGAGAATTATGAGAATGAAAAGTGGTAATGCACTAATCTTCTCTCCCATATTATCAAAACTGAAGGCTTTCATTTCCGGAATAGAATCATCGGAAAGAATGTCACTATCCTTAATAGGGATAGGAGATGAAGTAGGTTTTTCATTGAAAGCCTCGATTTTAGAAATGAGAAGACTGACATTCAATAATGTTGCACGAAGTGCTTCATCTTTGATTTCCGTGTCAGTAACTTCATCATTCTCTTCTTCTAAGCTAACAAGCTCAAAAGGTAAATCTTCCACATGTTTATGTCTCCACAAGACAACGAGTCATCATCATCAGAATCGGAGAACATCTCAACATGATCTTTTGGGAAGACAAGAGGGGAAGGGATATCACACAAATGCTCGAGAATTCCCTGTGACTCTCTTGGGATTGGGACAAGGCTCTCAACACTAGACTTTATGAATTCGTCCGATTCCTTTTCAGGAACAGTGTCAAGATGCTCATCCCCATAATAAGAGAGTGAGTGGGAGCTGGGTGTGATAGCAGTTGTATGAGATGGAATCTCAATCACGGGATATCAACTGACCGAGGAGGTTGAGAAATATTATTTTAAAAGGATAAAAACCCTCCTCGCCATCATCATATATAGAGCCGCCTTAAGAAATTGGGAATGCTTTAGAGCTGCATGCTCTAGGGCTAATAATTCTTCCCTTGATTGGCGAGCCTCGCCTTCGCCAAGAATTCTCCTATGGTCTTTTCACCACTTACTTGATTCTTAAAGTTTTGAATTATATCATCAAGTTTTTTCATTGCGGTTTCCAAATCTTGGGAATTTTCTTTAGGCAACGGTTCAGGTGGAGTTTGAACCGTATAGTGCTGTGGAGGTTGGAAATTGTCAAACCCGGAAGTATAGTAATTTTGATTCCACGGTTGACATTGAAAATTATCGTGAGGACCTCCACAATTCTCACAACAAGAAACCGATGTGCCAGTCGTATGTGCCGGAGTCATAATTGTTATCGGAACCCCCATAGACAAGCGTGTTTCCGATTGACAATCGAATCCGTAGTGTGAACCGCCATACTCACAACAAGAAAACTGCTGAGTTTGGATTGGTGAATCATATGGATGTTGGTCATACCAAAGTTCTGAGCATCACCGAAAACTGCTCATAGACAAACGCTTCCGGATTGACACTCAAATCCTTGGTGAGGACCTCCACAAAATTCACAACAGGTATGTTGATTATATGAAGATAGGTCGGGCTGTGGTGGGTAATTGGAAAAGTTTGAGGGGTCATTAAATGAGTTCGGATTAGGATCATAATCAAATGAATTCCTCGAACCACAAAACAAACAACTCCCGTTATGGATATCATTACCACATTGTACACAAGTACACCAACCATGTGGTGAACCAAAAGAGGCTCACCACAACCGACACAAGGAATAAACGATTGCATTTGAGAGTTATAAGAAAAAATCGGTTTATTCAAAGAATCAACAAAACCAACATGGTGATCCGGATGACTATCAAGTCTCAAGAACATTCTCGAAAAATCGGAGGTGGGACAAGTGGTGTGCTCTGAGAGCTAGCAATTTCCACCACTTCCGCTATGGTCTCCGGTTTTGGTTCTTGAGAAACGTGAAGATTAGGTAAGTCATTCTTGCTAGTCACCGGTGTTTGAACGGGTTCATCGTAATCAATTCTAATTCTCGACCTTTTTTCATCGGCTTGAATTTTTTCGATTAGATTACGGGCTCTATCTTCAAAGAAAGTGTCCTCGTAATCCTCGTGGGTGCTTGGTAGCTCCGACGCTCGAACCGGTTTGTCAAGATTAGAATGTATTTCGTGTTGTGGCGGGTGGTTGAAATAACTTTGAAAAGAATTTATGATGGATAATTCGCACGAATTGCAAAATTCGCTTGAACTAGGCCCTCCACACCGCCACACACATTTCGACGATGAAGTTGACGAATGTCGACATAAGAATTAAACATATAGATGATTAAGAAGAGAATCAAATGGTTGAGAGGATATGAAGAATAGAATTAAACGGCAAAAGAGGGTAAGAGAAATAGAATCAACGAATAAGAGGAATGAGAAGAGTATTTTGGGGTTTTGGATAAGAAAATTTAAACATATACAGATGGATGGTATGAACAAAGAGTGAATATCCAAATCACTAATCTGCTAGACGTAAGATAATTAGCACAGTTCACCGGCAATGGCGCCAAAATTTGATGCGCCCAGTCAGTCAAGCTTTATCACGCAAGCCCGCCACTTGTGAATGGCGACCGTAATGCTTAAAACGCTCGTGAAACGAAATCAATGAAGATCTGAGGAGTATAGGGTCTCCCCGGGTCGTTATGTCCCAGCGAGCTATGCAATGGATTATCAAACGTCAAGTGATCGAGAAATTTGAACGGAAAAAGGATTCGAATGATATTATAACTACAGGAAAAGCCAACAAATTACAACGGCTTAAATGCAAATTAAAGAAAGCTAAGAAGATAAAAAATATTAAATAAACGCTATCACTATTTTAAAATTGATGAACGTTTAAAACTTAAAACTAAAAACTTACGTTTAAATAAAAATTACGTAAACGCACAAAATAAAAAGTGAAGTCTAAGAAATAAAAGTCCTAAAAATATGAAAAATACATTTTTACAATCCTAATGATAAAAGAAAATATATAGAAAAAGAAAATTAATTTTATGACTATTTAATTAATTATTATTAATTAAAAACTAATTTTAAATATTAAATAATTACCTAAATTACAAGAAATTAGGAAATAAAGCTAGAAAAATAAAATTATGAAATGGAAAAGTCTAAAATATCAAAATAGAATTTTCAAAACTATTTTTGTAATTTTCTGATTAATTTTCTATTTTCTATGAATTTTAAACTATTAAAAACTAATTAAAATATTTAAAAATACAAATTTAACTAAGAAAAATATGGAAAAATATGTTTTTGGCTTTTTATATTTATCTTAACTTAATAAAAATGAAAAATTATTTTTTTGATACTTTTCTGAATTTTTTGTATTTAAAGCTAATTAAAAATGCTTAAAAACTAATTTAAATTGAGAAAAATAGCAAAACAACTTGGAAAAATCTGAAAATTTCAGGAAAAGTCTAAAATAATATAAGGAATAAAGGAAAAATAGAAAAACAGGTGCATGTGTGGAGGAATAAGCAACTGATGAGCAAGTGCTTATTGTAATAAGCACTTAAATAAGCAAAATGGACAAAACAAGCACCAAATTGAAGCACGGGCTAAAATAAGCTAAGAGAGACCAAATGAAACCAGATTCAACAAACCATAACCACAGATTTGCAGTTACAATAGATTTGAAGTTTTGAGATTCAAGCCAAAAACAGTGAGAAGGGTGGCATGTTTGAGCTTATGCACAGGATTCAAAATAAGCTAGAAATGAAAAGCACTTGTTGGATCCTACACTAGACCTGGGTAACTACACATGAGCCAAATAGCAGACCTACACAAGCTCAAATGAGCTCTGTGCAGACCTTGCAAAACCTGCTCAACCCCTGTGCAGTTAACAGTGCCCTGCACAGGGGATTCATCACCAATTTGACAAGCTCTTTTGGAGCTTGAAGAAAATTTGAAAAAATATGAAAAAATGACAAACATAAACTAGACCAAGAGAGGTTTTAAAATCAACAACATTCACTAGATTTGACCAAGAGATGAGTACAATAAAAATCCATCTCAGATGGCTCAAAACAGGACTTTGCAATTTTTGACTTTTTGAAAGAAATAGAAAGTTGACCTATGCCAACTTTGAGCTTGATTCAAGGACTGAATATGATGTTAATGTATGAAATAACACTAATGAAAGCTATATCTATGACTTTTAAACATAAAATGAGAATTTGATTTTCAAAAGTGCTAACAGTTAAGCAATAAGGGCAGTTTATATGGAATTTTGACTTTGGCAAATGAGTGATGCACAATGAAGACAGATTTGAACTTAAATGAACTAAACTAGTATATAACAACAAGAGTTAAGCACTGACCTAGCCTCTGAATCAAAGCAATCAGCAAATCCAAACACTACTGTATGAATAAATATGCACTCAAAACTATCCAAACTGATAAACTGGTTCATGCCATTGATCAAACTAATTTTACTTGACCATAATACAACCATATAAACACATTTAAGCTATCTGTCACTACAATTACAAGTGCAAACAAAACTGCCATATGACTTGAAAATGAAAAATGGGAAAAACACTCACCACTGTCCCACTGTTTCTCAGGCTAAACCAAACCAAATCCTAAACTAACCTATCTATTCCAACCATATCCATCCTCTGCAACACCCCTGCATCAACCAAATAGCCATTTCCCAAACCAACTGCACCAGTTTGACTTCTGTTGACCATCAACCACATTCACTTGAAAATGAAATGTAAGCTTATAAAAAGCTTAAATAAGCTTGAATTATCACTTTTTAGCTAAGAAATAATTTGTTGGAAGCTTGTACATAGGATTTAGAAACTAATGATTTCAACAAAGGACAAAAATATTGAAACTGAACATGAACTTAAATTGATGATTGAAATAAGTTGTGATACACTAAAGTACTTATAATTGATACAAACAAACTTGAAAACACAGCTACAAACTACTTAAGACATGACAATTTAAAAGTCGACATACATTTTTAAAAACTAAAACTAACTACTCCCTTGCTTGCTTCTTTCTTCCTCCTTTTATACCTAAAAGCTTTCTCTCACTTCCTTGATTGAATCCCACTTTCTTTCCTGTACATTGGATGAGCAGAACCATTTTTGGCCTTTGGATTGAATTTTGGCGGGAAAAGCTTATAACAGCTGTGAGATTAAGTAAAGGGGATAGGAGGTGCATTTAATGCCTCTTGGATGTAGTGGAGGAGGGGGGAACAAGAAAGAGATAAAGTGATGGAGGATTGTGTGTTGGTTGTGTTTTGCAGGTGTTTGCAGAGAAGAAAGAAAAGAAGCGCCAAGGCCTTTTGACTGGATAGGCTAATATCAAGGGGGGGTCAAAAATGGATAGTGACAGGGTCCAATGTGGTATTGATGGGTCCAAAAAGGGTTTAAAGGCTTAAATAATATAGGGACCTAAGTTGCCAATTCTGAAAATGCAAGGACCTTTTCTGCCAATTAAGCAAATTTTCTCCAAGGACCATAAGTGACAATCTTAAAAAGTACAAGGACCAGACTTGCCATTTTCCAATTTTTCAGGGGCCAATTTTGCCAATTTTCAAACTTGAAGGACCATTCTTGTAATTTTCTCAAACTTTTGACATTTTTCACCAAAGGACTAAATTTGACAAGTTATGATTTAAAAAGGACCTTTGGTGATTTTTCTTTTGAAATTTTGACTCAGGGACTATTTTTGACAATTTTAGAAACTTGGGGGACTGAAACTGCCAATTATGCAAATTTGATATGTTTTTCATCTGATTTTGATATTTTTGCATTTAAAACACATAAAACTCTGATTTGTGATATTTTCATCATTTTGATGCATTTTTGAGTGTTTTCAGATGATTTTGCAGTTTATATTGTACAAAAATGATGAGTATTTAGACACTCATCAATATGCATTGTTGGATCCTGAATCCAAGAAATGGCTTGATGCGATGAATGAGGAAATGCAATCCATGAAATACAACGGTTCTGGGACTTAGTTGATCTTCCTCCTAACTGTAAAACAGTTGGTAGCAAATGGCTCTTCAAAAATAAGACTGACATGGATGGTGCAATACACACCTTTAAAGCTCGTCTCGTAGAAAAGGGCTTCACTCAAACCTACGGGGTTGATTATGAAGAGACCTTTTCTCCTGTTGCAGACATTACAGCTATAAGGATTCTCATAGCCATAGTTGCGTTCTATGACTATGAGATTCGGCCAATGGATGTCAAAACTGCTTTCCTCAATGGACATCTTTCCGAAGAAGTCTATATGGTGCAACCTGAAGATGTTGATGAAATGAGAGCTCAGGGTTTCTTGCTACACTGATGCTGGATATCTGACAGATGTTGATGACCTAAAATCTCAGACTGGATATGTATTCGTTTTAAATGGAGGTGTTTTTGACTGGAAAAGCACAAGGTAGAGTATTTCTACAACTTCATCTACGTAAGTGAGTATATAGCTGCTTATGATGCATCTAAAGAGTCTGTATGGATTCAAAAATTCATTTCTGGGCTTGGCATTGTTCCCAAAATTGAAGAACCCATAAATATATATTGTGATAATACAGAAGCCATTACTATAGCTAATGAAAGTGGAATCACCAAGGGTGCTAGACATTACCGCGCAAAAGTTCATTATCTTCGAGAAACCATTGAAATGGGTGACGTGAAGATATTAAAGGTTCACACAGATGACAATCTAGCTTATCCATTTACGAAGGCTTTTGCTTATCCTAAGCATTCTAAATTGACTAGGGATATTGGTTTGATACCAGCTAGTAGTCTCATCTAAATCTATGTGTAATTAGTATTAGGATAATTTGGAATTGTAAGACAGTTTTATTTTTTTATAAATAAAGATACGAGGTATTTGTTATTTTATTCATATAATCTGTTATTCCATATTTGCTTGTTTATTCCATGAAATGGTTTATCTTTCTAAATATTTCCATTGTCAGTTAACGATATGGGAATATTGTTATGCAAGGTAAATGTGAGTGTTGGTTATATTCTATGAGAATGTGGATTGTTCCCGCCAAAATCATGTGTATTCACAAGGGATGCATATTGGATACCCCAACTTTCAAACATTTACTTTTGGATCTCTGTCACAAGTAAAATGCTGAAATGGTTTGTTAAGTCATCTTTAGACTTGAGATGCAAGCAAGTTCTGTTATGTGTGGATATCACTTTTTTAATTATATGCCAAACGTTGTCCTGAATAAGGTAGTTATAAAAGCTATTTTTTGGAGTGATGTGAAGCAGCATCCACAACACTTGTAGTCAACAACGGATTTGTTACTCCACTTGATATGTGCATAAAGTACCATGGGCCCTCTCCAGAATTAATCAGATAATTGTTCGGCCGAACCCAAATGGTAATGCAAGATGATTCTTGATTACATTTGGTATATCTAATTAAAATTCTATAACGAGAATCTAAATGGTTAAACTATATAGAATGAGTTAGGATCTATATACATGGTTTAACGATATCTATAACAAAGGATGATGAAAGCAAGACATAAATGACCATGCTACTGAGAATGATTTACGAAACTATATCTCAGACACCTTTAGTTTAAATAGCAAGTGAGAGCGTTGCTAGACATTTTCGTCATTGGTATTTTGTGCTATCTGCTACTCCAACTCCCAAGTGGGAGCTGTTGGATTGTGAAAGTTGGAATAACCATTACAACTAAGGGTGTGTGAGCCCATTGGGGGCACACACACTAAAACATTAGAATACATTTATTTCTATTTCACGTTAAGCTCAAATATGACTCGTTTTGACACAAATGAGCTAGAAATGTAATTTGCTTCTCCTAAACTCCTATAGCCGGTCACTAGAGGGTTATAGGGAGGGCATATTCTATTTAGGTTCTTTATGAAGTGATAAGGATTGGAGTAGGAGTGTAATGTGATTAGGAGTGGTTGTGATAAGGTTTAAGTTAAACATTGAACCTTATCATGAGCTAGGGTTGAGCGGGTATAAATACACCCTCATACCACCTCCTATTCTACACGACTTAACACAGGTAAACACACTAAAATTTTCTTCCAATCCAATCGATCTCACCATGTTCCTCTCTAGGGTTTTGGTTATTGTTCTTGCACTTCAAAACCTATACTTGCATCTTTGATCCAAGGAGTAGTAAATAGGTTTTAACTCGTTTTCCTGAAGTTTCTGGTCGAAGCAGAAAGCCAAAGGTTACTATTTGTTTGTTGCGTTCTCGGACAAAAGTGTTAAACATATCAGGCTGCTTTACCCGATATCGGACATGTGGAAAACTAGAAGGGGGGGTTGAATAGTTTTACCAATTAAAACTTCCTTTTAAACTATTTAGATTGACTTATGTCAATCTATTTGGATGTGTGTTGGATGTTGATAAACAAACATATAGAAATATAACTATGTAGTGAAAAGATAAAGAGTAAGAAGCACAAAACCACAACGCGAGTATTTATAGTGGTTCGGCTACAAGGACACCTTCCTTGCCCTACTCCACTCCCCGAGTCACCTACTCGAGAGTTCGTAATCACTACACAACACCGACTCCTTATGGTGGAGAAACCTTCACAACATTGCCTACTCTTTTTCCGGTACTAGGCTAACCACCGGGTTCTTTCACACCAAGGTGAACCACACCTACCACAACGTCGCCTACCCTTTATCCGGTACTAGGCTTAGTACCGAGTTCCATTACAATGGAGGAACTACTACCCAACACTACACAACACCTAATCCCAAAGGAGATCTACTCCTTATAATATCAACAAGGATAACAATATCCTTTGACTCAATACTAATCTATCTTGTACATCGAATCATACCATATCGAATGTACATCATAGGCACCTTTCACCCATGCCTTTGACTAGATCTTCAAGACGCCATTCACTAATGTCTTGTGACTTGACTTCTAGGCACCCTTCACTAATGCCTACAATACGGACGATCGACACCCTTCACTAATGTCTTCGTCTTGACACTTGAGACATCTTTCACTAATGTCTTCAACACTACACTTCTTAGTAGAAAGAAAAGAACCATCAACAAGAGGACTTCAATAGTCTTGATGATGAGGAAGCATGGCAACTCATGGACTTGAGCTTGCTTGACTTCAAAGGTGGTGATCTCGCCTTTAAGAGGAACCTAGAGGATCACACACAAAAACAAATCTACATACATAGATCACTTGGATCTGGAATTAGAGAGTTTTTAACTTAAGGAGAAAGTAAGTGAGGAAGGGGTGAGAAACAATGAAGAAATGGCTCACTATTTATAGAGAGAAAAATGCTACTGTTCCCCGGATCCCACGGATCCCTCCCTTAAGGGATCCATCTAGCGTAAAGCTAGGGATCCGTGGGACGCTCCTCTTTGCCCATGGGTATTTTGGTCATGGGTCATGGGTCATGAGTAATGGGTTGATCCATGGGTATTTCTTTAGATACAATGTATCTAATGAGTGCAATGTATCTAGTCAAGTGGCTATGGGTCAATACCATGGGTTATGGATATGTTCCATGGGTTGAAGTTATTTACCCATTATATAATACATACTAGTTATGTATATATTTGCCCAATATGTAAACACTAGTTGTTGTACATATGTATTACTAAATCATAAAATCACTTATACATATTTTAGTGTTTTATGTGAAAACGTAAGTGTGTTAGAAAACTATTGGCTCAAACAATTTAAGTATTTTATTTGTTTTGTTAAAATGATTTTACGTTTGTTATCGACAAAACATTAGAGGATCGTAAAATATAAATAAACGTTTTTACGGCTTATTTGTATTAACAATCTCCCCCTTTTTGTTGATGACAAAACATAAAATTATTTTAAGGAAAAGCTAAAATTCGTAAAGGTTTGAATTTGTAGTTTTTACTTTCTTCTCCCCCTTTTTGTCGAAACAAAAAGAGCTTCGAAAGGAAACTAACACATTGTTTTAAGAACAACATTTGAAAAATAGAAAAGTAAGAAAAAGTCGAGAGCAATTAATGGGAAGGGATCTCGTCTTAACTCCCCCTTGACGAGTCCATCCCTATGTGAGGGCGTCAAGAAAAAAATAATAATAATCTAGTTCATTTGCAACTAAGTTTGCAAAAGATTTCGTCTAAGTGACGAATATGCTCCCCTTTGATGATTGCAACTTTGCAAAGGGACATCATGAAATGTAATCCTAATATTGCAAGTGATTTTGCAATGTATTGCTTTGACACAAAGCTCCCCCTAGCTTTAGGGTGTCAAAGTCTTCATGTGTAAAATGAATAACTACAAAACAAAGATTAGAAAACAAGTATAATGCATAACTTCCTGCAAATATGACTCAAGTTAGTAGAAAAATAGTTTTATGTCTCACGGATCCCACGGTTCCCTCCTTGTAGGGATCCGTGTAGGCAAATTTCAGGGATCCGTCTGGCTGATGACTAAATTCAGCAATGGTGATATAACAAATAATGTTAACATCAAAGTGAGATATGTATTATACAACATAATCATATACTGTAAATATAGCAAGTATCTTGTAATTTCATTTAATAAAACTAGAGGTATGATATACATGACTCTAAAAACTAAGAAAATGATCGATACATGACTTGGAATTACTAGAGTTATCTAAGTAACGCTTGATACTGGAACACCACTAAAATCCCCTAGCTTAAGTTTGTTTAGGTTTAATCTCGTCGAAACGTTCGAGGAGGTGATAGAACATGAAACGTTGATCTTCTCGTACTTCATGTATCAAACTTTCAACATGTTGACAATGATAACAATCTTTGTCATGGCTAGGTAGTGGTGGTGGAAGAAATGAAATTGCTTGATGAGACGGATCAAGTGAAGCGGGTTGTGGAGCCTCAAACGACGGAGGGATTGGTGGAGGCACATTTGAAGATGGCTCGACCAAGAATGATGGTGGTGGTAGAGAAGTGTCAACTTCCATATGGTCGGGTGGCTGACTTTGATAATTTCTCATAATCCAAATGGGATTATATGATGGTGACGGCGAAAAGGAAGCCGGAGCTAGTGTTGACTCAACACCTTTATTTTGTATCATTATTCCTCCTAATGAGGAGAATGTTGTCGGTGGAGGAGGATGAGACGACCTAGGAGGCAAATCCTCTAAATTGTAGAGGTGTGGTGATGATAGTGGAGTTGTGAATTAGATAGCTCTAGGAACCAATGGTGATGGTTTGGTGGAGATGGGATTGTTTGGCCTAGGAGGTATGGTGGTGTTTGGCATAGGTAGTTTTGTGGGTACTATCCTTTTAGGGATTGGTTTGATTGGTGGAGGATAAATCCTTGCATTTGTGGGTTTGACCGGAGATGATTCGGTTGAAGAGATTTCGTATACAACACGAGCAATTTTCTTGGGTGGTTCTTTGGTTGATGAGTTACCTCTTGGAGTTTTCCTCATGATGAGATGATTTCAAGAGGTTTTGTAAAGATTTCTAAGTGCTGAAAATGAGGATGAAGATGATGATTTTAGGAGTCCTAACAATGTGGTTTATAAAGCAAGAGATTTGGCAAGTGCATTCAAGACTTAAGCCACTAAAATACATTGGAATGTGATTAACATGCACAAGAGTCAACTTCAGAGTTGTACTAATTCTAGGAACTCATTTAAGATGATATGGAGTGTTTAAGTTAGCAAGATGAGCTTGAAATGATTGTTTTAGCTAGAGTTGACATAAACCTGTCATACGGATCTCGCGGTTCCTTCCAATGAGGGATCCACATAGGCTAATCCTAGGGATCCGTCTCTCAGCAGCTAAGAAAAGATAGCAATGATGTTTTTAAGGTCTAATGCCTATTTCTTCTTGAGTGTTTCAGTTCATCTAAATGTCTTAAATGAAGAGGTGCTTAAATACATAAGGGTAATGAGTGATGTAGCTAATGAATGCCTTTTATAGAAGAAATTAGAACTTTCATGAGTACCAATGAATGAACAAGGATGACACTAAAGATTATGAGAGTGTCAAATGGAGCTAAATGATCCTAGAGATCAGATAGTGACTTAGGATAATGTTTTGGAAAATATCCTAAAGGCTTTAAGATGGAAAAATTAGAATTTGATCAATTTTGATCAATCTTGAAGTAAGGATGATTAATTTTGCCATAATTGGAATATTTCAAAAGTTAGATGTGAGGGATCATATGAGTGAGCTTTGAGAGCGAAAGAGTAATGGGTTTAAGTGAAACGATAGATCTACAAGCGTCTTGAGTGTAATCTAGATGAGTTATGTGTGAGTACGAAGGATCTACTTAACTTGATAAGGACTCAATTTGCCTTAAGGCACTATGTCTAGCTTAGTGTGAAGTGTTCTAAGAACATGTTTGAAATACAATGATTGCAATTGCATTTTCTGTTTGTCGGATCCCACGGTTCCCTAAGAGTAGGGATCCGTCTAGCACAACCTTTGGGATCCGTCTCTCGCTAAGCGTAACCTTTACTAAAGGTATGCAATGATTTTGACAATGCATTATATTTCAAAAGAGGTTCTAATACTAAGATATCAAATGCGTAATGTTTTATTTCATGAAAGAAATTGGATTACATTAATAAAGCATGAATACTAAGGATTGATCCTATTTGAAAGATTACTAAGTTCCTTGAGCTGCTGATAGTAGGATCATCAAATGGTTGATGAGTGTTTGCCGCTTCGTGAATGAAGAAAGTCTTCATGAGAGATGTGTTTAGAGGTTCCATCATCTTTTCAGTACGCACAACGGACTTTGAAATTGAGGGTGGAAGTACATGATGTGATGATAAAGGCGTGTCAAGAACATTCCATGGGATGAGTTTGTTCTTGGAGCCTTGAAGATTTACAATTCGCCTTGCGAAGAAGTAGGCGAGATTGTAAGGTTGTTGTGTTAGCAAGCAATGCATTATGTGAGTACAACAAGCGGGAAGGATTTCTCGATTTACCCTAAGACTCCAAACATTTTCCCGTAGGATGAGTGCGAGAGCCTTGTACTCTTCTCGAATATCCTTTGTATAGATAATGTTTGGATCGGAGTAATAGGGTCGAGGTTTGCATATTGTGCGAGCCAAGTCTTGCGGGGAAGGTATGTGTGAACAATATGGACTATTTTCTTCACAAAAGTTGAAGAGAGAATCAAGAGACCAATCTTCGATGAAGGCACATTGTCCATGATTTGGAATTCGGAGAATTTGAGCAAATTGCCCAAGGGTTAAAACAAACTTTTGGTTTTTGATCCAAAACCAAAGAGATAGAGAGCGATTCCTCATACGAACAAGTTCAATTAACTAAGAATTCCAATACAAAACTTGGACATATTTTCTCGTTAATTTCGAGAAGACATTCCAATCCTATGGTTCGTAAGGAGGTATTGATACCTTCTTCGTATTGTAGAGGAGTGTCGACAATACGTCCTTCATGGAAGTGACGGGTTTCGAGATTATTGAACCTACGGACATGATTGCCAGGTATGTTGGGCTCAAGGTAGATGTTAGGAGTGTAGACGCTAGTGAGTGAAAAATCAAACTCATATTCGTGCGACATAGCGAAACCTATAGGAAAGACAAGTTAATAGGATGTGACGTATAACGAGTAAGACAATGATTACCTAACATTTTTACAAGATGTTTATTAACAATGACATTTATCTCACTTAATGTTTGACATTCTAGTAGAACATTTCTTTTTAGGAAGAAAGTGGTTTTTATTTAGCATGAAAAATCTGTTGTCCAGAAGGATGGTTCCCACGGTTCCCTTCTATAAGGGATCCGGATAGTATACTTGCCGGGATCCGTGGATATGTGGTAACAGAAGCAGATTTTTGATAAAAACATAAGTTTAATAGTTTTATACCAAGATATGTGTTTTAGCCTACATTTTCTTTTAGCATGCATTCATGGTTTCTAATGTATCACGAAAGAATACGAAAGATATAAATCAAAAGAAATGATAAACACATGATGATAATAATAACCTAGACAAACTAGACTATTAATAATATTTCATTTCAATGCTAAGAATGATACAAAGGATTGAGTATATAACCCCAATGTAGATTAACAACACAAAGTAAATGTCTCCGTATGTGAACTTCATCATAGGGAACACAAGAGCGATGAGTGTTAAGGCGATGAGCACGAGGGCGATGTAAACCATGTTGATGATGAACCTTCTTGGTCTTGGTTTGAGATTAGATGAGATGAAGAGGAAGATGAAGTTTTGAGTGAGAGGTAATTTTTGAAAGTGGAAGATTTGAAAAAGTGAGGATTTGATAGAGTGGACGACGGTGGGTTTATTTATGGGGAAGGAGGAATTTTTTAGATTTGTGTTTTGTTTTATTATTAGAAATATATGATTTTGGGATTAAGTGAAATAAAGCACATTTTTTATATACCACGACTTTAGACGAAAAAGTAACACGTGTGTGAGAAAAGGCTTCCTAATGAAGCTACATGTAATACATGTATATGCACAAAAAATAATCATATAAATACCTATGTAAGCATACTTATTTATCAAGCTAATGTTATTTAAATATAAGTGAAAAGTCATACCTCTAATGCACTTAGGAATGTCTTTACAAATGACACAACAAATGTCAGAAGACAATTCCGGCTCCTTTGCGCTTAAGATACTTTCTTAGGGAAGGTATTCTTGTTACTAAGTGATTCCTATGACTTGGTAGGTATGAGCTTTAACTAAGCAACATGACAAAGAGGATTAGTGCAATTAAATGAAGAATAAATAATAAGAAAAATGTTGTCATATAATCAACATCCAAACAAAGAGTTTTAAAAGACATGGTGTTTGTTTTTAAGAAAAAAAAAACTTTCTTTGTAATTTTCAATTAACCATGGATCGTATCAAGTTTTTAAAGTACAATATACTTTAAGAAACTTGGTAACGAAGCTCTGATGCCAATTGTGGAAAACTAGAAGGGGGGTTGAATAGTTTTACCAATTAAAATTTCCTTTTAAACTATTTAGATTGACTTATGTCAATCTATTTGGATGTGTGTTTAATGTTGAAAAACAAACATATAGAAATATAACTATGTAGTGAAAAGATAAAGAGTAAAACACACAACGCGAGTATTTATAGTGGTTCGCTACAAGGACACCTTCCTTGCCCTACTCCACTCCTCGATTCACCTACTCGAGAGTTCGTAATCACTACACAACACCGACTCCTTATGGTGGAGGAACCTTCACAACGTTGCCTACTATTTTTCCGGTACTAGGCTAACCACCGGGTTCTTTCACACCAAGGTGAACCACACCTACCACAACGTCGCCTACCCTTTATCCGGTACTAGGCTAAGTACCGAGTTCCATTACAATGGAGGAACTACTACCCAACACTACACAACACCTAATCCCAAAGGAGATCTACTCCTTATAATATAAACAAGGATAACAATATCCTTTGACCCAATACTAATCTGTTAGGAATTGGAAATTCCATAGTAAAGTGTCAGTCTCCCCATTTATAGTCTAGCATATGTTAGCTCGTAGACATATCGTTATTTACTGTTTATTAGATTAGTTATTAGCTTAGTGTAACACCGTGGAGGAAGAACGAGTCTTTACCCAATGTATGCCTGATCCACAGTCTGAAGGAGGACGTTTAGTTTGTAACTATAAATACCCTCTACCTCCCAAGGTAGAGGGTTGGACCTTTCTCATTCTTAATCTAACCTTCTATGTTTTCTTTCATCTTTCTCTCTAGAAAGGATCCCACTTTCTCTCTCTAAACTCTATCTCATTCGATCCATTGTTGAGCTTATTTGTGTGTTTATGAAATCCAATATCTAACAATTGGTATCAAGAGCCATGGTTTGATCACTTATCTTTCATGTTCTTGGTTTTCTAGTGGTTTTCATAAGGTTTTTGGGTTTGAATGAGTTTAGAGTAGTTTACATCATTTGGATCATTTCTAGTGTTAAAGTTTGGATTTTGATTGTACTTTTGTGTTTAGAATCATCATAAGTGTTTAGGTTTTGATTTGGAGAGCTTGAATCACTGTGGTTGGGCTTGTTTTGGATTGAAAAGTGTGTTTTTGAAGTTTTTCTTGGCAATGACTGGTTCTCGTAGTGAATTTCATCTTAGCGACTTGCTTCAAGAAAAGTAGCGAGTTGTAGTGTTATTTTGGTAGCGACTTGGTCCTAGCGACTTGTCTTTTGAGACAAGCCGAAACAAAGATAATTAGTGGATTCTCCACTCACGGTAGCGACTTGGTGAAGGTAGCGACTTGCTTTCAATTTTGTTAGCTTAATTTGTACTTGGTATTCTTAGCACTTTTTGTTAGCGACTTGGATACTTAGCGAAGTTGCTTTTTAGCTGACTCGATCCGCTTAGCGACTTGGTTCATAGCGACTTGTGTCTAGCGACTTGATCCACAGAACTCTGAGCCTTTAGCGAAGTTGTTACTTAGCTTAATTGGGACTCTAGCGAATTTGTCTTACTAGCTTACTTGTTGACTTTTCCCGACAAAACTTCAAACGGCCATAACTTTTGAACCGTAACTCCGCCGTTTCTACCCATCAAAACGACCGTGAGAACGAGGAGAATGGCACGCCAAAAGTTCATTTGGGTCAACCTTCGAGGTCTAAATCCGCTCAACAAGTAGTTATTGAGGTTTTTATGTTTTCCGACCTAAATTTCTCCGTAAAAACCGCATAAACCAATCCAAATATCAACCAAACAACATCTCTGCTAATCCTACAAACAATCATAAGTCCTAACACACAATTGTTCCACACGCGGACAATCCATCACCATCTTAACTCGCTCCATTGGTCATTGCTTAACGGTTTGGTCTTGATTTTAGTAAAATCCCGCGAAAGATTCTATTTCTTGGTTTAAATCATAGACTTGTAAAATTAGATTCATCAACATCATGTCTTACACTCTCCATTCTGATTTCGGTACTCAAACTGTATGATGCAGTAGACAACCATGAGAATATTAGCTATACCGAACTACATGATGATGGAATCAATCAATGATGATTTGAGTTCTTCATGCTCAGAGTCCAATGAGAAAGATTTACACCGTTCGTGCTACATGCCATGCAAAAAGAAAGCAACATTGAACCTTATCAACAACTTCACTCTCACCTCATGTTACTTCTACCCACATCAATGGAACGAACATGTATTGCCCTCTTCCGCCGTGACTTATCCACATTAATGTGAACTTTGTTGTTAAATCTAGAGCAATTGGAGCTACAACTTGACAAAGAGAAGGTTCAAAAGGATAGTTCCAGACTTCAAGTGATCTACAAACAATTTTACTCATTCATTAAGGGAATTCGCGATCGATTATGATCAAGACATGACTGAAATGTCCTTCAAGAGACACACTGGAATGGAAATTAGCGTGAAATTCACAGAGACACTTATCCATCTCATGGATAAGGTGGAGAAGTATATTGAGGAAGTTACTCAAAAAGATGAAAAGTATATGAGAGTCTGCACAGTTGAGAGATATTTGTGATAAGTCGGGTAATGTATCGAAAGGCTCCGGTGTTGCCGAATGCGTAATATCGAAACAACAAAGAATGATGTAACCAACTGCCAAGAACTCCCTGTCACACAAGAAGTAAATGCTGTGGATAAAAAGGTGAATGAATCTCGGCACAATCAAAAGATTGTAGTGTTGAGTTGGGTAAAACTCAGATGTTGGATCAGTTGACAATCAATACAGAGGCTCAAAGATAGATAAGCTTGACACGCCGTGAGGTCCAGTGATTCTTGTTACACATGATGTGGATGCGATATTCTAATCGACAATTGAACAAGTGTCATGTAATGAGGTACTTTACCGCTCAACATAGTGCATCTAATAATGTACTTAATCAAACCGATCATGATGTCTGAACATGACTTTGATAAATGTTCTCAGAATCGAGGCTAAGTCCGAGATTAAGTGTTTTAAAACGAAAGATATGGTTAATAAAATGGCTTTTGATGAACTTTCAAACAAATTCTCAAATCTTGAAAAACATTGCATTTCACTTGAAATTGCATACAAAGTAAAGAAGAAAGTTTTCAACTTGACAAACCATGTAAAAATCCGGAACTTCCTGAATTCCGTGAACTTTTTGAAATTAACACTTTGAAAGATCAGCTTCAAGACAAAGACTCAACCATTTATAATCTGAAAAAACATATTTATGATATGCATGTGAAAAATAATTTGGTTACAAGTAATTCTGATGTTAATGCTATTGATGATATTCAAATGAGAAATGATGAATTAGCGGTTTGTGTGGCTAAATTACTAAAGGAAAATGAGTCATTGAGAAAGCATCACATAGAACTAAGTGACTCTGCCAAAGAAGCTAGAACTAAGTCAATGGAACATACAAACTCTTTGATAGCAAAATTTGATGAACTCAAAGCTCAACTTCGTGAAAGAATTTCGCCATTGTTGCCTTAAGGAATGAGCTTAGAAAATCAGAGGGAAAAGTGTGAACACTAAGTTTACAAAACCATCAACCTTGGGAATGGCCATTCCATTAGAGACCGGTCATTGTTAGTACCAATGCATTTAAATCAAAGAACAAAATTTTCGAAAACATGGTTTGCCTCCCAAGTTGATGTGAAACAAGTTTTGTCAAAACCAGTCACTTCACCTTATATGCCTAAGAATTCACATGATATGAATGACTTGTTCAAGAACTATGATCTAGAAGAAGCTAGGAAAAGGCACGCATTCAAAAGGATGGAATTTTAGGTGCTAGACCTAGGGAACTCATGAGATTTTAAGGCAATCGCTAGTAGTTTTAAACCATCACCTAGGAACACTCAACTAAAGACCATGGATTGGTTTGTATCTAAGAATAGTTGCGTTTTGAATAAAGCTATTCCCTTACTCAGATCACTCTAAGAACTCTAGATCATTTTCTCAATCCAAACAAGTCAGCTTGCTCAAATTGTCCAAATGCATCTTTAAGGCAAATCATGATAATTGTTTTCAAATCCCTAAAACAAGTAAATGCGCATACAAAGGTTCAACCTGTTAATTCTAGGATTTGCACTAAGTCATCCATCGTGCATAAGCAAAACAAACCAAAATCTCGCCAGATGGATACCAACCGCTAAACTGTGGAAACTAGGAATAAGGATAAGTCTTCCACTATGCATAAGAAGCCTAAAAATCCTAGACCTTGCCATAAGTGGATACCATCTGGTAGAATTTTTAAGGATGCTGGACTTAGTGGATACCTACAGAAAGATGTTTACCAATGCCAATCTCAATATTGACCGTGAAACCCCAAAGGGTTGGATAATCGATGTCACTAACCAAAATATATGCAATCAAGTTTGTAATATTAGTGCAGTAGTCCTTACTCGCAGATACTTCATCCTTCAATACATGGACCGCTTAAAGTATGGATAACACAAGGATTGATATCTCATAACTCACGGGTTCAAGTTACTCAACATTGATATTCAATCAGCCTATGACGTCTGCTCACATCGTGCCTCATACTTCATCATTATGGCGCTCGCAGATAACACTTCAGCCCCGCTCCTCAAAGAAAGAAAGGTGTATTTCCAAGGCGCTTTATCTTCGTAAGAAGAGAAATCTTCATGTTTATGACCATTCTCATCGACATTCTTCATCAACAAGCTTTATGCTTCTCCCATGCTCATTCACCATCGTGGATCTACGCTCATTGGTATACATTCTTATTCACTTGATTAATCAAAATGGCAACCCATTTGCAATTTTGAGGGGAGAAAGAGGAATATACTACATATTGATGGATGCTTAAGTTATGGTCATAAGACTCTCCAACGCCTAATGTCTTCACTCACTAAGGATAACTAGGATATACCGTTTGGGATTCATTGTTTCAAGATATGTTTGATGAGTATTTCCAACCGCTAGCTAATGTTGATCATCTAAGAAGTACATCTCGCACTACTCAAGAAAACCGATCTCCGCTATTCCTCAAGGCTGATAATGACTATCACAATATTGCAGCTGCACTCATGAATAATGATCCGCTCTTTGGTATTCCTTTGCCAAATCTTCACGGATTATTGTTCCTTCTACGCACGCTATAAATCAACCACATGAACTTAAAGTAAAATGACTACCTCATCCGCCAAGACATTATTGGTGAATCTTCCAGATCGGCCTCTACATGTATACTTTAGGAAGAATGCATTGATGTTGAGGCATCATTTGTTCCGTTCAATCAAGGTAAATGTACATCCGATTGTATGTTTATTCACGTGTTGGACATTTGACACAAGTTGATTACTTGAGAGTTAATCATTTATCACTTATTTGAGATTGAAGTTGACTTTCACAAAGGCGTGTTCTTATTTGATAACTTGCTCTGCTTAAGAATTTGAGTGAAGACTGGGTTATCTAGTTGCTAGCAGTCGGGGTGGATGGTTGAAGACCTGGTTAACTATCACTATTAGGAGTTATGTTGTTTTACTCAAATCACATGCAAATGACGATGCGGATAATCTCAAGAGGTGTTAATGTCTCATACTTTGTTTGAGTAGTGAGTACTTTGAGATTTGCTTGATGCATAGATTCTATAACCGCTCTTCCATCATTAAGTGCAAGCTTAGAACACATGCGGAGAATTCTACTTCGCCAAGTTTGGTATAACGGGTTTTCTTCATCGCTGGTCACTTCAAATTGTCTACTAATGCCGATAAAGATAGTCGAGAGAGTTTCTATAGCATTGATTCTCACAAGATTCATTTGAGCTAATTTTGTTCTTCTATGTCAAGAATATTTGGTATGAATGATGTGTTGCTGATTCGAGGTATCAAAACCGCCAGTGGGGAAGGAGACATACATCTAAACACACAACGAAAGTACACGGATGAACCTAATACTCGCCTCTATTGAAGTAGTCCTGAAAGACAAATGTCATAACCGTAGAGAAATTCAATGTTTACTCATAGCCTTTGGTGTGTTATTCCAACTATTCGAAGGGATATATTATTCTAACTATTTGGGGGAAGGATGTATTATTCCAAACATTTGGGAGGAAGTGGTCTCGGATACTTTGGTATGTGTTAACTCAAATTTCAAGAGGGAAGAAATATGAGAAGAATATGTGGAGGCGAGATGATATTGCTTATCACATCTTCTATATGATTTATGATAAAGTGCTTCCGGCTAGTGCTTCATGTACACAATGTAATGATGATTCCGATGAGATCGTAACCATCAAGGGAGAGATATGTGTACATCCTGGTCGCACAACATATTTACATGATTGAGCTTAATCGCTATTTCGAGTTGACATCCGCAAAGAAGATCGCTGATTCAACCAGCTATTGTGATGTCATTGTCTCTTCTCGTTGTACATATGTACATGGGTATTGGTTATATGTTAGATAACCGAGTGCATTTGGTGAAATGAAGGTGTTGATATATTGTTCCCCAAATAGACAACCGGGTCAATCTCGAAGAGTAAGGTGTACATCGGGATGCACAATAGGTTCATGTGGATCGGTCGTAATCGCATCCGATTTGATAACCAATTTGACGCATCAATGTTTCAACTTGTTACTTCTGTTCTTGTTCTTCGGGTCGAGCTTCATTCTATGAGTCCGCTTTTTATTCGCTTCACCGCTTGGGTAAATGGTCTTTATTCTTAGTCCTCGGGTTTGGGGAAGCTACCAAAGATTCACTTTTGAAGGCTCAAGTTCTTTCGACGATTCAAGAGCCTCGAATGCTTTGGTGGTGAAAGTTTAAGAGATGATGACTTCTATCTTCTACAAAGTGGTGATCGATTTCCTTATCTCAGATCAGATCATCATCTTCTTAAAATATTTCTCTATCTTTGTAAATAATTTTCAAAAAGCAAAATACAAAAATATAAAACCAACAAAACAAAATAGAAAAATATAAAATCAACAAAAGCCCATAAAAATCATAAAATTGAAAAATACCAAAAATATGTTTTCTCAAGACATGTCTTCTTGTATCGATAACATCTACGGTCTTAGAAATGTCATTCAATAATGGCACGGACTTTAGATGAAGTTCGAGCATGAGGTGTACATATTTCTTTCTAAACATGTTCAAAAATATGGCTTACGCTATTTCTGTGATCAGAACCCGTATTAAAACTATGGTTTGCTATTATTTTAGATAGCAACCCATTTTTCAAAGAAGGAAAGTGCTACGCTTAAACGATTTTCACAAAATTTGTGCACTTATCCAAAAACTATTTGAGGAAAGTATGTCGGGATCGTTGCTCCTACACAAATGTTTTTCCTCTAAAATTTTAAAAAATATTTGTTGTTCTCAAAAAGTGGTGGTAAATGAGTTGCTTGAAAATCAATCAGATTCAGAGTTTTCGTATAAATTGAAAACTCAATCAATGACTTCTCGCTTTTAAACTTTTTCAGTAAAATAAGTCATTGATTGAGGGGGAGAATGTTTTCAAATTTACATCATCTAATGGGCTTTCTTAATTATCCTATATGCCTAATTAAAAATCATGTTAACCTACGTTGAAGGACTAGGTCCCTAGGATATGATTCTTAGGTTTAGATGATTAGAGTTTGATAAACACATTATTCCCATACATTTGAATGATCCGACCGATATGTTGAATTGACTTTATTAGTCGAATGTCGCTGGGTGATGTCGCATCACCATATATCTCAGATGTGTTCACTAACGATGCGTATATTGGTATATAAGAATGCCCTCCCGATCCCACAATTGAAGATGATTGGATGCCAAAGGAAAGGGTAACTATATCTTGGGTTGACAAATGAAGAAACGGAGCTTAATTGGACTTCTATGAAGAGTTGGCATGGAAAAATGCAATGTAAGAGGTCTCACGTGCGTACAGATGGTTTTTCTTCATCAAGAAATGAAGAAACGGAGCTTAATTTGACCTCGCTTGGCATTAAAATGCAACGTAGAAGTCTCACCGCGTGAGACTGTTTTTCTTCCAAGTCCTACAAAGAAACAACATAAGCTTCTCAACCAACCTAACGTATTCAGGACAAGTAGTGAATAACTCCATTTTTCTAAAACTTTGATAAATATTGTTTTTGAAAATGGAAAAATATTGTTTTGAAAGTAAATCGGATTCAAAGTTTTGAAATCAACCGGACTTTATTTTGTCAAATCTTAAGTGATTTCAAATTAAATATTTTCAAACGATATTTCTTCATAAAAGGCCCGTTGTACAATTATAATGTGGTGATCTAAAGATTTAATGTTATGTCATGGTATGATTTTCTTTAAAACTCAAAGATCTGTCAAAATGAAATTTTTCCTGTTCTTGTTTGATTGTGAAATTGTTTTATTTTACTTAAAGATCTCTTAAAACAATCATACCTGACACTAACAATCTTTAATGTCTTAAAATGGTCCTTATCTATCATTTTTCAAAATCAAATCTTCACGCCTTTCCCCAAAATTTCCTAAATAATTTAAATCAATTGGGATCACAAATCTCAAGAGGTTTGAAATTTTTGATCTGGGAGAGATAGTGATTTAAATCTCAAATCGCTTTTAATGGAATTGGTTTTAGTCCTTTCAAAGGCACTCCCTGCCTCCATGTGCCCAACGATTTCAATATATGATGCACATGTTTGAGGAGGAGGATTTATCCAAAAACAAGATGAGTATTTAAACCAGACACATATTCTCCCATGTTTTCTAAACCTTATTAAATCACTTGGGATCCAAAATCTCAAAGGGTTTGATATTTTTTATCGGGGAAGAATTTGTGATTTAATAATGAAATTTGATAAAAGGTGATCGTTTTGACTCAAAGTGCAGTCAGCCTCCCAATATAAACGCTTATTAATCAAGCACATATTGAGGGGGAGCATTTCAAATAAAAATAAACTATCAAGGTACAAAGGTTTCAATGTTTTGTCATAAGTACCTTGATTGAGTTTTAAAGGTTTTCTGTATGGCAATGCAATCGTGGAAGTACTTCAAAAACCTCTTGCCTCTATGTGATAAAATGATTTCAAATATCCTATGCACATATTGAGGGGGAGAATTTATGTAACACCCCCAAAATTTCACCGGCTGCTTCGTCACGGGTGCTACTAAATCATATACACAACACAAGGTAATAAAGAATGGAAATTCTATTCCATTTTCAAAATATAGATTAATTTAAGAAATAGTTTTACAACATTGTTTCAAAGTGCGGAAGTAAAGCCCATAAAAATATTTGTTGTCCCATTAAAAGTTGTATTAAAATGTTTGGAAACACTTCGGATGCCAGTCTTCAACAAATGTTTGCTACCACGCCATGAAGTAAACCTCGAGAAAACATGCTAAAATATCAACACAAAGGTTGGTGAGTTCATAGGTTTAAGTAATCAAGTTTTCAAGTTGGACCACAGCTTGCACATATAGCATCTCGGAAAGACACTATATGCAAAGAGTCTATTACGCTTAGTACCAAGTTCATGCGATCAAACTACGACAAGGTGCATGCATCTAGAAGCATGATAAATAAAGCCCAAAGAAGTGTATTTCCGACACTCAATCAATACGATGATATACCTCGACGCTTGCCTATCCCGTCAAACTCGAATCCGGGTGTCATCCCCATAGATCTATTCATAACAATCGCGCCCCCAAAGGGAACTAACCGGTAGCATAGTTGGGATTCAAGGTTGTTTCATAATAGTGTTTTCGCCAGTCCAAAAGAGTTTTGCATGTTTCTCACCCCATAGTTTTATAAAGCAAGTAAATAAGAGTAAAGTGGGCTATACACTCACCTTAGCACAACATGAATAAAGCACAAAGAGATCGAGTGTGATATAGCAAAGGTTCCTACCCTAAACCTAAGAATCTAGATGTAAAAGTCTCATAATCATTGGTTTACGATCGAAGAGTACATTGAATATAAAATTCAATGAGCCGCTATTAGCGAGGTTTATAAATATGACGATGTTACCGGTGAGTTTTGTTTATTTACTGTTGTCGTTTGCGAGTAGTTTTCATATATTTATATACATATAAATATATATAGGTTTAATTTGTTGTCGACTTAATAATATTCATATATGAACACTAGGTAGTCAAAATACTCGTTTTTATAAAGTCGTTATAAGTCTATAAGTTTTCTAAACATTTTTCCAAATTTACGCTTTTCACCCTCAAGTTTGAAAATATAACGAAGTTTGGCCCCTTAAACTTTGGAAAAATGACAATTTGTACCCGATTATGTTTCTCATTCAGAATTTACAGTTTTTGTCCCTCAAAAATCTGCTTTTACAATGTTTATCCAAAAATTTATATTTTCACTTTTAGCCCTTTTTGTTTTGACATTTACATTTTTGACATAAAATGTATTATTTCCTTTTTACACTAGTTTCCCATTTTTACAAGATCAACCCTAGACTTTTTCATGCACACGTAATATATATAATATATATCCTTAACTTCCCATAATGTTTATATTTAACCCGAAATTCAAAGTATTTGCGAATTAAGTCCAAAAATTCATTTTGACATAGATAGCTTATTAAACTTTTTACAAAAACATAGTACTAGCTTATTTTTGGCTTATGAGCTTATTTTCGTTTCCAAAGGGTCGGGTTAACTTAAGTTGGGTCATAGTTTAAACGTGTTTATAATTTAGTCGCGATATATGTTTTAGAAGAAGTGACAACGACGTTTTCGATTTAAGACTTGGTTTCATATTAATAAACGTTTACATAGTTGATTGTGAGATTAAGATGAAATGTTAACGTGTGATGGACGAGAACATGGAATGAAAATGGAGTCGAAAAGGGGACTTACAACACCAAAATGGTGGCGACAAGGCACGAGTAGTTCGAGCAAAAGAGATACGAGTTAGCCTTGAACCCACACGATCAAAGTACTATCCCGACGAGACTTAGACGTTCTTGAAACATTCACCAACACTCTTTTCTTTTCTTTTGTAGCTCGACAGTGGAGATGAAAGATAGAAGTACTTGACTTGGTTTTAGAAATAGAAATATGGGTGTAGGTTTGTTGATGGCTCGACAGTGGGGTGAAAGAAAGAAAGAATGAAAAGCATATGTTTTAGTAAGTTATTATAGGAGTGATGGTGAGGGTTTTTATAGGAGAAGTCCCAGCCCCTCCTTTTCAAGAGTCCAAAGTGAAGTGAAAAGGGTGCTTGAGATGTCTTAATCTAATGAAAGGGATTGTTCAAGCATGCTCGAAAGAACTTTGGGCATGTTTTAGTGTTGGGTCATTATCAATAATAGGTTAGGGCTCTAAGGTCTCTAGGTCAAAAGCAAGTATAGTGTGTTTAGGTTATTGTAGGGTGGCTTGAATAGCTCTTGGTCTTGTCTCCTCTTTCCCCATCATACATACACGCATGTTTTATATATATGACCAAAGAGTGATATTGTGTGTTGTCTCTACGCATGATGACTAAAAAGTGATAGTTTGATTCTTGTGTTTTGCCACCCACAATGCCAGACTGGGTATGGTGTGTTGTTTTTGTTTTGGTTCGTCATTGCTCACGTAAATATAGGAAGCAAAATATACTTGCATACATGAAATGGGTTTCAAAGGGTGGAATTTATTGGTGTTGCTTTGTTTTCGTGGACTTCAATGATTTGAGGTTATGTTCAAATGAAGGAAACGAGAGTGCCTATGGACTCGCTTGTAGAATGCAAAATGTAGGTATAGTTTACAAGTGAACAAGCATGGCTTTTCAAATATAATATGTGCTTCCTCCACTTTCCAAGGTGAAGTGCAAAGGATGTGGGTGTTAAGCATGCCGCGAATCGGGTAGCAAGGAGCAGGCATGCTTGGTGAGGTCAAGTCAATATGAAGCATCGGGGAGCATAAGACCCAATGGATAATGTAGTCAAACTAGTCAAGGTAGGAGTAGACTTAGTTTATATTTATCTGCGGCTTGGTGGTCTCGGCTGCATGCTCAAAGCAAAGAAACATGTATTTGCATTATCAAATTACCTCAAGCATGCCAACACGGACTTAAAATGAGATTTGTTTTGTATTAGTTTTTGCTTTTGTGTTGTGTCACTAATGGTCACGTAAAACTTAAAAAGAAAAGACCATGTCTCCAATTCTGTTTGTAAAAATACTGTGGTTGCACTGTCAGTTTAATTTGGGCTTGAGGGTAAAAGGCTAGGCCCAAGATTCATGTTGTGTACTAGAGCCCAATATGGGCTAATAGAGGGCGGGCAGCGAGGGCTTAGAGACCCTAAATGGGTGTTAAAATATAAAAGTTTATTTATATATAATTTTCATTATCGAGGTCGAGGTGGAAAAATATCCCGTGGTCTTGTCGTGGTATAAAGTTCAAACGTAAAGAAAAAAAAAAAATATAGC
>OU343221.1:122031776-122324229 GCA_910596185.1 Chrysanthemum makinoi | reverse complement strand
CCATAGCCAGATTTAGTCATTGAACTGTAGGCCCAAGGTTTATGATTCTTGGACACGTGTCCGGGGTTCTGCAAATCATTGGGCTGAGCTGAAAGCATATGTATAGTATGTATTGGGCCTAGTAGATTTTTGTTGTACATACTATCGTCATCATCAAGTCCCCAGTCCTAGTATGTTCATTCTTAGCGTGCGAATATTGTCATGCGGTGGATGTCACTAGACTTGAGTTGAATAAGGTTTCACCGGCGTTTTTCCTTTATGGAAATGCTTTTCCTTAAGACGCGCTATACCATCCAGTCCCCAGTCTAGTATGTGCACCTTTGCGTGCGGATATTGTCGCGGTGGATTTACTTAGGCTACTTCTTGCGGGTCAATTTCTCTTTCGCACTCTTAAAAGCGTTTTCTTGGCTCTCTTTCCTTGGGAAGTTTTTACAATGTGGAAGTTTTCTGACTCTGCATGTTCTTGTTGATATGACTCCGTGTCCCTTTGATTTCTACCATCTTTATCCAGGTATCTATGATTTTGATCATTTGGATCAGTTAGCTTTGATGGCGCGTGTCCTTTTCTTGGTTCATCTTTATTCCGTTCAGTATAAATACCCCCTTACTTTGGTTTTAGCCTATTTTTTTCTTTTTGCTTTTTGTTGCGAACACCGTTCTTTGACCGATCTTACCTTTGGCCGTATCCGTCTTCCAATTCCTCATTCAGGTTAGATTATTGATTCCCTTTTTGTTTTTCCGTTATGGGTACTTTTTCTTTTACCAAGTATAAACTATCCTAGAAGGCACTTGATGCGTTTACGTGTTGATTATTGATTCCACTCTTTGTTCATCACGGAATTGCACGATCGACAAAGTATTCGTGAAGCGTTTAATGGAAAAATCGGTGTTTATACCGTTTCTTTGAGTTTTGCGAATTTCCGCCTTCCCTTGTCTGTTTTCTTGTTTCAATTCTTGATTACTATCATTATTCATATCTTGCTTTTGTCATCGGTCTTTGCTAAGGTTTCTCAGTTTGAAATTCTTTTTTTTGCACTTGGTATTGAACCCTTAGTTGGTTTGTTTAGGTGTTTTTATATCTTGTCTAGTCATGGTGGCTTTCTTTTTAGTAGCGTCTTAGCTTTGGTGTTTGCTATACCAAGCCCTTTGATTGTCTTAAGAGTTGGGCGACCACTTTTCTGGATTGACTCATTTGCTTGTCCCTCTATTCATCCTTTCTTTGTTGGTGGAAATCTTCCTAAGGATGCATGGCAATGGGGCAGGTTTGGGGTGGGGCGGCCATCCCCATCCCCAAACCCGATAACAAAAACCGTCCCCAAACCCGCCCCAATCCCATTGGGGATCTTGTCGGGGCGCCCCATTGGGGCGAGATACTCCCCCAAACCCGCCCCATTCCCCATTGGGGCCTTATCGGGTTGTCTTTTTTGAGCGCGATACTCCATCATACTCGTGTCGCTCCCTTTTTGTTATTTATGTACTATTAACAATATGATTTTATGGGATAGATTGAATAATCGAGAAACCATTAGTAATATATTAATCATTGGAATAAATCACAACTTTATAGAATAGTATGACATAAAACAAGCTTTTATGATCACAATTTAAAATATCACAAAGATAAAAACTAACAAAAATTAGAGAATTATATTTAGTACGTAAATACTAACACAATATTTTATGTATATAGATATATGTATATGTATATGTATATGTATATGTATATGTATATGTATATGTATATGTATATGTATATGTATATGTATATGTATATGTATATGTATATGTATATGTATATGTATATGTATATGTATATGTATATGTATATGTTTGAGGCGGGGTGGGGATGGTGTGCCCGTCCCGCCCCAAACCGATAAGAATCCCAGTTAAGGCCCCAAGACCGCCACGAAACAGATAAGCATGCCCCCTTAATAAGTTACGGTTTGGGTTTTCCCATCGGGTTCGTTTTTGCCATCCCTAGGATGCCACCCTAGGGATCTGAGTTTGATGATGAGCATGTTACCTCCCTTGTTACTAATGCTTCTTCATTTGTTAAGTTTTCAGAGCCTTTCCTTTGTTTGGTTGGGTTAAGCCGTAATTACACTTTTGGCAATGACTTTTATCCCGCGTTTTATGATCAAGAGAATCGGGGTGGGTATACCGTATCTACATTTTTTTTCTTTTACTAATTTATTCTTGTTTCTTCTTTCTTCTTTGTCTGTTTCCTGCAGCTATGGATTTGTTGTCTATAGTTAGAATAAATGGAGTTGCTTTTGATACTTTCGACCACGGAAGGAGGATGAAATTCCTTTGCTAAAAGGAGACCGTCTGTCTCTCTTGCCCCTCCTTCCTCTGGTGAAGTTGAGCGTGTAGCTATTTGTTCAGAAATCGGAGTTTCGATATGGTTTTCGATTAGGTGGCCTCTGGTTTCGGTAGGAAGATGAGGAGAGTTGGCATCAGTTGTCCATCCCCTAAGAAGGTGAGGAGTGACTTGATTACAGCGGGGGCTTCTCTTGGTGTTAAGTCTTGAGTCCATTAAGAAGTTGCTAGCTCAAAGTTAAAACTCTTGAATATTGTTTGAATGCTTTGCCCACTCATTCTTCTTCTTCACCTTTATTGTCAACTACTCCCTTTTGTGAAGCTGGGACATCCACTGAATCTGGCTTTGGCTTGCTCCATCTTGATAGTTCTCCTTCCAGGTTTGTTGTTTTTACTTTTGTCGTTTTATAATTCCTTTGTCTTTCTTTATTTACTTGCTCTTTACTTGTTTATTCCACTTCTCACGCACGTTATGGCCGGATGTCGTCGTTACTACCGTTTATTCTGTTGAGAAGGGGAAGATTCAAGTGGGTGTTCCTTTCTCTCTCCCACTTGGCCTTTCTTACGTAAGTGGTATTCATCCAATTCTTGATGACCTTTCAGATCTTAATGTCTCGGCTGAGGACATTCGTATTATTGATGATCCGAACTCTGGTTCTTTATTTGGTGTTCATATTCCGAAATGGAATGCTGTCAAGAGTTCACTTCTTAATGATGTTGATGTATGTCGTGTTATGGTGGACAAGTTCGCTCCTCCTTCCTTCTTTTCCATTGTCCGTGATATGGGGTAGGCGTCTCCTTGGTGAATTTAATGTTTCCATGTCGCGACAATTGTGCTTTAGTTCGAAGTTCTTAGCGTTTAGAGTATAATGCCATGGGCGGAAAGCGCTTATTGTCTTTATTGGCAAGTAAGGACAAGGAGATTTCAGCTCTGGAAGCTAAAGTTGCCAATGTTATTTCTTAGAGGCATCTTAGGACATTTGTCCTTAGCGGCTTTTGCTGCAGAGCTTCTCTCGAAGGACTAGAATTATGTGTTTGAGGAAGAACGAAATTCTCTTATTTGAGGAGTGCTTGATACTTCAATCATCTCTTAATACCAAGGATTACGAGTCATCCACTTTAAGAGCTGAGGTTCTTTGTTATTAAATCTCGAATTCCACTCTTCAGGACAGTGTGTGTTAAGTGTTCTCCCTCCTTTTATATATAATGTATATATATATATATATATATATATATATATATATATATATATATATATATATATATATATATATTGTTCCTCTTTTGTTTTCCGTTGTCTTCTGACTTTGTCTTGTTTGAAGATACGGATTTTGGAGGAGTCATGTTCGGAGCTTCGCAGCCGAGCTCCATCCGTTGCTGCTTTGGAGGAGGATTTTTGTAAGATTCAGGATTCTAAGATGGCGGACTTATGCGGAAGGTTGATTTGGCCATTCTGATTTGTATGCTTTGGTTGTTCACTTGATGAGGAGTTTTGTCCTCGATTCCTTCTGTTGTTATCTAGCCGAGTCGCTGGTTGTTAACTAACGGTATGAACCTTCGTGTTCAAGTGTCTAAACTCTTGAGTATACTTGGCAATGTCAAAAGTTATTGAGTGTGCCGTTGACAGGGTATGCGGGAAGGCTTAGCTGCGGGCATTGTTCATGGTAAAGAAAAATGAGAGCTTGGTGAGCTTGCTACATATAATCCTTAGCGGAAGATCACTATGTTTCCGCTGTGAGAGCCCTTGAAAATATGAAATTTTCTTTGCTTTCCGTACTTAAGTCCAGCAAGGATGCTGGTATTGCGGAAATTATGTACCTTATCCGTGTTGATGGGCCTTCCGCGAATGCTCCTATAATTGCAGGGTTACAGCCGGATTTTGAGCAACTCATCATTCCTGTCTATGATAAGGGTAGTAATGCTGTTATCGGTAGCAGCCCTTTGTCTTGCTCTTTGGAGGTTGTTCGGAAGAGAATTGATCATGTTAGAAAGCGCCTTGGTATCTATCGGCTGTCTTTTGTCGATGTTTACAACTCTTCCCTTGATCCTTTGTCCGCTCATAACGTGATTGGTGTGGACACATCTTCAGCTAGCGAGTTAGCTTATGTTTGCACTTCTTCTTTTCCACTTGTGCCTCTTCTTGTTAAGTACTTCGATGTTTCCGCGATACCCTTTCTATTGAATATTATGATGTTGGTGGGTCCAGACACTGTTGAGGTTGCGAATGACCCATCTTCTGAAGTTAATGAGGTCCTTGTTGTTCTGTCCGAGCCTGAAGTGAGTGCTACTGCCTTGGTGCGGAATTAGTTTTCTCTTTTCTTTTCTGGGATGGTTTGTAATCATCTGAACAATTTCTGTCTTTGTTTCTTTTTATGATACTTCTGATGATTGTAGTCAACTTTCTTGCTTGTATTTCCGCATGCTTTCCCTTTGCTTTGTATTTATGTTACAACTTTTTCCTTTTGCAAGTTCTTGATGCTTTTGGTGTATGTTATTTTCCACTTTTGTGTTGCTATTTGTAACGTTTATACGGATATGCACATTTTGTAATAGTCTTTTGCGCACACACTCTTTTTGTCTGTGCGGTGCTATTTTTAACGTTATCTGGATATACGCGTTGTAATAGTCTTTGGACAATTTTGGGCTATCCTCCCAGTACTGGGCTTGCAATACCTCTTACGTACTTTGGTGATTATGTTGTTCACCAGTTATGTTATTCGTGATAACTCTATGCTATTCGGAAATAACATATTTGGGTCGTGCCCAATTCTTGTGCTTGCGCGTCTTATGCACCGATTAAAAATATTTTAAAGAATAAAATAATGAAGGTAGCTAATCTTCATTTTTTTATTAATTGATTGCATTTTTAAATACATTACAATAATTTATATATAAATTTGGGTACACGTTTTTCATTGCTAACTGTCCTTACCCTCTTTGATTTCGAGTCTTATAACTGGTGACGCTCATTCCTTTGCGGATATTTGTTGATGGTCGTCATCATTCTTGGAAAGTACTTTTGAGGTTCCGCTTTTCCTTCATCTTTGTGAAGTTTCTGTTTTAGTAGTTGTCCGTGGCAGTTTTCCTTGTATGTAGTAGTTGTGATATCCATTTTTGAAGAAGCGTTACGGCGGGTTAAGCTTTTCTGACTTGTTACTTCTCATTTGTTTTCCCTAGCGCGGGTGTTTTCTTTTTTTCTTTGAGTTCGAACCCTCCTTATGCGCTATCCATTTTGTTGTTGTTGTTGTTGTTGTTGTTGTTGAAGGGGTTCCGATTTCCGCTTCCTCTTGGGGCGCTATATTCTCCTGCGAGGTTCCCTAAGAAGTTTGTTGGTTTCGGTTGTTTCTTGAAAGGTCGGTGGTGCTTCCCTTGTCATTTGTTTTTCATCAGTGGTCTTGTTTTACTGCGTAGGGTATATAAGTTTGATAGACCCTTGAAGAGGTTCCCTTTCGAACCCGTCCTGTTGTGCGAAGTGGAAGGTCTTTTAGTGAGGTTGCTTTCCGTTTGCCACAGCTTTCTATCGATCACCCACACCCAAGCTGACTATTTGTTCCTTAAACGGTCTATCCAACCCGATATGCACGGATTAGTAGGCGTACGCTTGTTTGGGGGGCCGGGTTGTATAAACAGAGGAATGAAGGCATAGTTTTCATCATCTGTTTGTTTGCCTTTTCTGGGGAAGTTTCTTGTTAATGGGGGCATTTCGCGGCGTTGTGCCCCAATTCCTTTGTTGTCCTTCCCGGGGACCAAACTCTTCGCACATTCAATCACACCCTCGACCTTTTCGTGAGATAGTTCCTTCTTCGCTTTCGGGGCCAACTCTTCGGAAGGGACTATATGCACTACCAAAATCTCAAAGGGTTAGTGAGAGATTTTGTTGGATCGATATACTCTGACCAAACTAACTATGTAGCTTGTAAGGGCTTAGCAACCTCGGATAAATCCTAAGTTACTAACAAAGAAACACTGAATTTACTCTACTAAGTATGCGGAAACTACTTCAATAAAGCTAAGAAGAATAACTTTAAACTTCAAGCGATTTTATTAACACTTTGAACCCTTGATACCGCAGATTCACTAACAACCCTAATAACTCTAATATCGCACTTGATAAACTCTAATATTCTCTAATATTGCGTATGCATTCGTACCTCTAATGCCAATCTAGGGGTCCTTTTATAGGCATAAGGAATACCCTAGTCGGTTTACAATTATAATTCTTGTACGACAACTAATACTAAACTAAACTAAGAATATTCTAGAATTACAAAGCTTTCCATAAACGATATAGCAGTTCTTTAGCTTTGCAGTACTTTGACTTTCTTCAGCACTTTGACATCTTCAGTACTTTGTCTTTTTATATCCCAACAATCCTCCCCTAACTTGAATTCTACTTGCTTGATTTCAGTTTTCCTTTAATATCTGTTCTTTAACATCTTTGTCTTCAAGGAAAGATTGTTTCTTTATCTTCAGATTTGTCTTGTATTCTCTATGCTTGTTTTATCATCATCAAAGTAGACTTTATAAGCAATCTTTTTCAGCAACTATCGGCAATCTTCTCTTTCACTACTTTCAACATATGACAAATTGTACATCAGATCATAAGTTTCGTCTATTTTCATCACTTCCAGGTGTGTGAACTCTTGTGAGAGGTGAATCATTGAAAATTTAATGGATTTTGATGTCTCTTTACCAAAGCCATTAACTATGGAGTAGCCAATGTTTAAGTGTGTAAAACCATGGTACATTGATAACCATATGATTTTTAGAAAATCATCACTATCAATGGTTTGTTTTGTCTTTATCAAAAGTCGTACCCTTTTGGACTAGTTAGTTCTTGCAACCATGGTGAACTAATTACCATATAAATGGTTTTTCCACGGCCTTTACCACAAGCCATTTTTCTTGTGGGCTAGCCAACTCTTCACTATTGCAGATATGGTGAGTTGATTACCATACAACTTATTAGCAAGTTGTCAACCATCAACAGATTTGAGATATCTTTACCAGAGCCGTTTGCTCATGGATTAGCCAGTCCTTTTGTTAGACTTGGTGGACTGATAACCATTTATTGTGTTAGTGCAAAGCACTTTTACCAATTAAAACCATCTCAAAACCCATTTGTTCTTGATAACTTTTGTTTCAAAATATTTTGCACTTAACAAAAGTTTTCTTATTTTTATTAAAAATCTTTTACTAGTTTTGTGCTTTGTAAGCAAGTACTTTGGTGAAAATCTTGTTTGTCAATTTGTACTTTGAATGAAGTACTGATTTTTCAAAAATTTATACAATTATGAATCATACCAGTATTTATGCATCATCATCAGTCATAGTTGTCCATTTGATAAACAATTCGATGACCATAAGAGCTGTTTCATTCTCCTCTTCAACTTCCATACCATGATCTAGCATTCTTCTCATAAAATCTGTTGTAAGTGGATATCTTCTTTTTGCTAGCATGTGAATCATGGTCCCATCTTCTAACTCCAAAACATGCACTCGAGATTCTTTAAAGAATCTCCAGCTAGTAATCTCCCAAACTTCTTGGTTTTGCCCAATTTCATCGATTACTTGACTCTTCGTCTCCCAAATAGTTATCAGATCTCCCAGCAAGACTAAGCCAACTCCAGTTGAAGGAATATGCTCAAAATACTCTTGCACTAGTTGATATAGGTGAAACAGATCCTCTCTATCTATCATGTGAAGTATATCCCATAGCAAATTAAATACTCTAAAGCTTTCATCTTCTCTATGGAACATCAGATAGTCTCCATCCTTTGATTCTACAACTTCAAATATAGACATCTTTGACTTCTTTCTTTGCAACATCTTTGGACTTAGAATGCTCAAAATCTACAACTCTTAAGTAATTCCTTAGCTCATCAACTATTTTTGTCCTCAATTCTATCTTCTTTGATGGTTGTTCATCACCAGTTGTTCTTTTTCTTTTTAAGCTTCTTTTACTTGCATCCTCATTCTTCTTTTCATCATCTTTAAAAGAAATAATACTAGCAACTTCCTTTTGATATGCTTCTCTAACAACATCATACAAATCTTTCATCTCTAAATATTTTAACCGTAAACCAGTATAACCTTGACCCTTTAGATAAGCCATCATGGCATTTCTTTCTTATTTAGCAATACTCGGTGGTCTTTTTGGTATAACAGTGGCTTTTACGGTATAGCAACTTCAGCATCAATTGAGCTTGTAGCTTCCTAGCAGCTTCTTCATTCTTAGCCACTTCAATAGCTCTTAGTTCTGCCAAAGTAAGCTTCTTCTTCTTCTTTGTTTCAACCAATTTACCTTTTCCTTTATCCATTGGATCTAAAGCAGGTTGAGAAGCTTGCAAGACTTGAGGTTGTTGTTGTTCAGCACCTTGAATACTAATTCCTCTTGGTCTTGACATGTTTTGCAATATCGAGCAACATCTCATCATCACTAGCGGTGTGCTCCTTTTGCTTAATTGGACTAGAAGGACCAACTTCTTCTTCATGTAAGACTGTTGAAGGACCAGCTTCTTCTTCAAAATTTAGGGTCATTGGTGTAATTAGCTCTTGTCTATATGTTCCTTGAAGAGCAGCACCTTGATCATCAGTACCTTGATCTCCAGTACTTTGTACACCAGTACTTTGAGGCTCAGTAGGCTCAGTACTTTGAATATTATCTTGAGCTTCAGTACCTTGAGGTTCAGTACTTTGAAGTTCAACTTCTGGTTCCTCATAATGCTAAGCATCTTCATTCAAATTCTCTTGCTCCAATATCCTCCCCAATTGGAATGAAGACGGCTGGTGAACCTTCTTGCCCTTTGAAGCCTTCCTAAACTTCTTTCCTTTCTTCTTTTGAGACTTGACCCACAACTTTGATGTTGAACTAAAGGCCCGACAAAGGTCTTCAATCTTCTAAACTTGTTAGTCAACTTCATCCTTGTGCAGCTTGAGCTTCATAGTCTTTCTTTAACCTCAAAGCTCCTTGTCAAAGCATAGTTATTGAACTTGACCCTCGAAGCCATATCTCCCTCATCACCTCCAGATGTTTGAGACCCATATGTGGAAGTATAATCATTGGGAGAGGATGGTGGGTTTACCTCAGTTACGAATCACTATGAGCAATATCATGTTGAGATCAGTACCTTGTGGTGAAGCTGATGCACGTTGAAGCGATACCTTCCCTAGAAAGCGAAGGCTCATGATCTTCACTTCCAGGCTTCATTTCGAACTGCTTGCACTATCTCCATCATATGAGTTGTTAAAGGTGTAGCCCTCCCAGAGAATTTGTCACTCTTTCTAGCCATGAAGGTGAACACCTTTGGTGGAAGCACTACAGCTGGTAGCAAGCTAGAAGGTTTTGGTACATCCTGAAGCTGTTTGTTCAAGAAGACTTGAACAAATCTTGGGTACATTAAAAAGGGTGAACCATTGGAGATATGAGATAGCATACCATCAAGAATCATTCTGGAAAAGTTAAATATGTGATTGGTAGCTAATCCCACTAAAGCAGATGCGATATTGGATCCAAATTGTTCCCATGAAGTACTCTTGGGACTTAAGCAATACTGACAAATACATGAACAAGGTACTTCCAGGGTGGGTGAATAAGGGTTTCTTGAAAGTGGTTTCAGTGAGAGATCCTTCATACCCAATATCCCTTAATGTCTCCCAAAGAACTTGTTTATCAAAATGAATAGCTCCCTCGCATCATCAAACAATAAGTCTTCCCTAATCGAAGCTTCAGTAACCCTAACTATCTTCCGGCAACCTTAGCTGAATGTAGGATTCATCATCTTCTATATGAGAGCTAGCAGTTTCCCAAAATTGTTGAATCCATGGCTCAATGATGTCCGGTTCGACCAAAAGAGCATAATTGATTGATGATCCAGTGAGAAAATCAATTATGTCATGAAAAAGAACATTGGACGGTGTTTTGTCCAAGTTAGCCACCATATTATGCTTACTAACTATGTTTCGATTCGCCATTGAGTGTTGTTATAAGAAAAATTAGTGCGATGAATAGTGAATGTGAATAAGAGAAGAGAGATATGGAAAAGATTGATAAGTATAAAGATGAGAGGAAAAATCGGATGGTAGTTATTTATACGTAAGAATTTAAAAAAAATCACAGCCCAATTAATACAGTTACCGTTATTTGAATTTTACCCCATCTTTTGACCGTTGGAACAGTACGTTGACAAGACAAGCAGTGCTTTCCACGTAAGCAGTACTTTCAAAGCAGTACTTTCAGAGCAGTACTTTCAGATAAACAATAAGCAGTACTTTTCCATCCTCTTCTTCACAATGGCAAAAACATCAAAAAGCATTGTATTACCTCCCCTCAAACAATGCATAGGACTATCTAATTAACTAATAAGTCCTCCCCTTAATTGTAGCTTAATAGTTAATCATACCAATACTCACCACCAAATGATTGAATCTTGAAACATCAAATCCCTTTGTGAGTAGATCAGCTACATTGTCATCTGTGTGAACCTTGACAACATTAATGAGCCTATGCTCATAACAATCTCTAATAAAGTGATGCCTAATCTGAATGTGCTTGGTCTTGGAATGGTAAACAGGATTCTTCATAATGTAGATTGTGCTCTCATTATCAATGTTGATAGGAGTATTCTTAAAATTGAATCCATAATCCAAGAGTTGATTCGCATCCATAATACTTGACCACACAGCTTGCAGCTGACAACATATTACGCCGCTTCATGGATGATGTTGCTGCAATAGTTTGTTTCTTACATTGCCATGAAACTAATCTTCTTCCAAAATATTGGCATCCTCAAGTGGTTGATCTTCTATCATAATTATCACCTGCATAATCACTATCTGAAAAAGCTTCCAAGTGAAAAGGTGAATCCTTTGGATACCATAACCCTAACTTAGGTTGTTGCTTCAAATAACTAAAAATCCTCTTGACGCATTGGATGAGAGACCTTGGGTGAGACTTGATATCTTGCACACAAACAGGCAACAAACATGATATCGGTCTAGATGCGTTAAGTACATAAGACAGCCAATCATAGATCTGTAAAGCTTGACTTCTATGGCTTGTCATTCTTCATCCTTTCCCAATGAGTTTATAGCTTTAATGGGTGTGGTGACAGGCTTCATAGCATAGAAGTTAAACTTCTTAAGAATGTTAGTGACATACTTGTCTTGACTAATGAAAATTCCAGCCTTTGATTGTTTAACTTGAAGCCCCAAAAGAAAGTTAATTCACCCATGGAACTCATTTGAAATTATTGTTGCATGAGCTTCTCAAATTCTTTCACCATTGACTATTTTGTAGCTCCAAAGATGATATCATCTACATAGACTTGAACAAGCATGATATCCTTCTTGTCTCTCTTGATAAACAAAGTCTTATCAATTGCTCCTCTCCTGTAACCATGTTGCAATAAGAAAGTGGAGAGTCTTGCATACCAAGCTCTAAGTGCTTGATGAAGGCCATACAGAGCCTTAACAACTTTGTAGACTTTGTTTTAGATGTGCGGGATCCTCAAAACCAGGAGGTTGTTTGACATAGACCTCCTCTGTAATCTTGCCATAAAGAAAGGCACTCTCGACATCCATTTGATAAACAGGAAAGCCCATATAAGATGCAAAAGCAAGGAATATTCTAATGGCTTCTATCCTTGCTACAGGAGCAAACACTTCATCATAGTCCACTCCTTCTTCTTTTCTATATCCTTGTGCAACTAATCTTGCTTTGTTCTTGATGACATTCCCTCTTTCATCTCTCTTAACTCTAAAACCCATCTTGTACCAATGACTTTCTTTCCATATGGTAGATCACATAGTACCCAAACATCTTGAAGTTTGAATTGAAGAAGTTCTTCTTGCATGGCTTCAACCCAACTTTCTTTTGTTAATGCTTGAGCTATATTCTTAGGTTCTTCTTGAGAGATAAAGCAAGTGAATAAACATGTTTGTTGATCCTTATGATTCAGCCTATTTTTTTTATACACAAAGCTAAGTAAAGCATTATGTGGCTTAGAGAAGCCTTTAGCTTTGGTTCTTGTAAGCACTCCATGAGTAGAAGGTCCAATGATTTGACCAGCAGGATGATCTTTATGAACTCTTAATGTAGGAGTCCGTGGAACTTCAAGATCATCACCCAAATTTGTGAAATTAGCTCCTTCATTGGAATTTGAGAAAATACCTTCATCATCTAATTCATCATCAGTGTCTTCTAGTCCAGGCATGTTAGGATCATTCAAATCATCGGAATCTTGTTAATTGGTGCATGCAATACTTTGACCAAAATACCGTGATCAAAGTACTTGTGAGGGTAATCTGTAGACTTACCCTTTTTCTTTGCCTCTTCATAAGCTCTTCTTTGTTCATCCTCATAAAATCGTGCTATTGTTTCTTGAAAAATCATCCTATTAAGTTCATCTTGAATAGCTTGATCTTCAGCAAACAAAGTGGATTTTGGTTCATCAGTACTTTTCTCCTTCTCAATAGATATAGATTCTTCATCAGGAACAGCATCAGGTCTAATATTAACTACATGAACAATGTACTGTAAATCTTCTTCTTTGTGAACAACTTGATTCTCATCTCTAACAGGAACATAGTTCATAGAAGGAGTCAAAACATCAAGATCAAACATCCAGTCAGGACCTTTACCCTTTTGATTTTCTTGATCTTCTAAAAATTCAACATGAAGACAGTCTTGAACCTTTTTGGTAACCTTGTTGTACACTCTAAATCCTTTGCTATTGGTACAGTATCCCAATAAGTATCCTTCATCTGAGTTGCCATCAAATTTTCCCAAAGCATCAATAATATTGAGAATAGTCGAGGACATCAAAAGGCTTCATAAAATGTATGTTTGTTTTGTTTCCCATAAGCAACTCATAAGGTGTTTCATCGAGGTTTAGTGATGATACTCTATTCAACACATAGCAAGCAGTACTTACAAGCTTACCCAAGATTGAATAGGTAATTGTGAATCTGCAAGCATTGTTCTAGCTGCTTCTATCAAGGTTCTGTTCTTTCTTTCTGCAACACCATATCGCTGTGGAGTTCTAGCAATGCTAAACTCCCTCTTGATTCCTTTCTTGGCACAAAATTCATCCATGAACTTGTTCTTGAATTCAGTCCCATTATCACATCTAATACCTCTTACTTTGAGTCTCAATTGGTTTTCAAGGGCTATTATAAGATCATGAATAGCATCAAAGGTTTCATCTTTAAATCCCAAGAAAAAGACCCAACTAAATCTACTGCAATCATCTGTTACAACTAAGCAGTACTTCTTCTTGTTTAAGCTTGCAACATAAACAGGTCCACACAGATCCATGTGCAGCAACTCTAAAGGATCTCTAATAGTTCTTTCCTCAATCTTCTTGCATGAAGCTTTGTATTGTTTACCCTTCTTGCACGCCAAACATGAATGATCATTCTTGAATGTTTTGGAAGGTAAACCTCTAACTAAATTTCCTTTAACCAACTTGTTGATATTCTTGAAATTCACATGGCCTAATCTTCTATGCCACAGATGTGCTTCTTCAAGTGTTGCCTTTGCTACTAAACATGTTGCTCTTTAAGAAGAGTTAAGACTCTTCATATCCATATTGTACACATCATTGGTTCTTGGTACTATCGGTATTACCAAGTTATCATCAACAAGCTTGCACTCAGGGGAAAGAATAAGACATTCGTCGTGAATAACCAGGGGTGCTTCTTATCACGATCGAGAGACTGACAAAAGGTTGAACTTGAGATCCTTTACATAGCGAACATTCTCAAAATCTATGATTCCCCTCGCCTTGATGGTTCCTTTTCAAGTAATTCTACCTCCACTAGGATCATTCCCAAATGCAACTCTTCCTCCAAAATAAGATCTAAAATCTGAAGAATTTCTTTGTCTCTTGTCATGCCTCTAGAGCAGCCACTATCAACAATTAAATGATCTTTAAGCTCCTTCTGGTTTCCCCGCACAAAGATGAAAGAGTTAGTTAATTTTAGGAACCCAAGCCATTACTGACTTGTGTTCCCCTTGTGGAGTGACATACTTAAATTCTTTAAGTATGTAATCTCCACGTTTTTAAGCACATAATCAATTATCTTTGGTTGTTCCAAAACTTGTGTTGGTTTTTCAACAAAACTTCCTTTTTCATCAAAATTCTCCTTTTCTTTTTCAACAAAATTGCCTTTTCACCCTTACTTCTGAAAGTCTACTGTTTGTTCCCCATCAGCACTTTCTTTCTTAACCCAGTTGGTTTTAACTTTTTGTGTAGATTTCTTTGATCTAGCTACTCTTTTTAAGGTGTAACGTCTTCTAGATTGATAGTAATTGGATCTCCTAGGGCTTCCATTCCAGAAGTGCTAGCATACCTTGATTGGGTGAAAATCTAGCAGTACTTTGAGAAGGTACTGCTTGAGAAACTTTTGGCTTATCAGTACCTTGAAAAGTGCTTGAGGATACTAGTGATTTTGAAAAAGGTCTTTTCTGGTGAGGGTACCTATAGTCTTTTAAAAAGTTGTTATGGTTAACCCTATGTGAATTATTCCAAACTGGTTTATTCTCCCTTGGCTTATGGTTGGTAGATCCGTCTTTGGGAATTTGCTTAGATATTCTGAGTGAAGGTCTCAGTCCTTAATCAAATGATCAAGACTATAACAAACAAAACACAAATTTTGACTTGTAATCCCAAAATTTCTTCCATTAGTTCTATGACCAAAACTACCCTGACTTTTTGGTGAATGATGAAAACTGTTTTGACCAAAATTATCCCAAAAGGTTTAGCACATTTTGAAAAGTTTTTCTTGAAGGTACTATTGAATGTATAGCAGTACTTTGAGTTGAAGGTACTGCTTGACTCTTAACATTATCATCCTTAGGTTTCTCAATTGTTTCTTTTGGGGATTCAGAAATAGATGGACCTGAATTAGATTGACCAGTAAGCTTTTCCTAAACTCTAAATTGTCTACTCCAAAACAAGAAACATCTGTCCTAAGTGGTTGAAAACTACCATTGGGATGAGGGACTGCATGATAACCCTTGTCTTTCTTAAATTCAGAAGGTGTCTGACTAATTGATTCCTCATTACTAGATTATATTATCTCCTATGAATCAATTTGTTCCTTATCACTAGGGGGTTCTCTTCTGTACTACTAAAATCCATACCAAAACCTAGGCCAGTTTTAATGTGGGCTCTTTTCTGTTTTTCAACAAAACTAACATGTGAAAGGCCAGATTCTCCCCAAGCAGCAAATTTTTCTAACAATTCATCCCTTTCTTTAGTCATCTTTTCAAGTTCAGAAATCTTACATCCTAACTTCCATTCACTCAATTTTAATTGATAATCCTGTTGTTCATACTATTCTGCCCAAGCCATTTCATTTTTTTCATGAGTAATTATTTTGGCTTCCATAGACTCTAAATTTATTTGATAACCAACTACTTTAGACCTAGCCCTTCTACAATTATCTCTTTCAGTTACATAATTTTTAAGCACTTTTTGATAAAAATCATGACACTTAGAGCATACCTCAAAGATAGGGGTGAACTTGGTGAAGTAGCTACCATAGCGAGCGAGCAGTTCTTCTTCACTTTTCATGCTCAAATCAAAGCTTCCAAGACCATCTCTTGATTCCAAAGCAGCAAATCCTGGTTCCTCATCAAAAGCTGTGCTCCAATCAAACTCTTCCACTGCGACAATAGAGTAGGTTACCGGTTCATCATCAAATTCAGCACTCCAGTCAACCTCGATATATTTTTCTTGAGCAACCAAAGCTTTTGTTTCAGTAATAGGAATTTCCTCTAGTTCAAGCTTGGGTTTCTCAATCATTCTATTTGCCTGATATTTAGCAAACTTGCATTCTCTTGTAAAGTGTCCAGTTCTTTGACAATTAAAGCATTCAATCTTGGACTTGTCAAATGTTATACCCTATTTGGGTTTGAAGTCAATTCCTCTTCTTGTTTTCTTCATGAACTTCTTGATCCTAGCAGTGATCATAGCAACTTGCCACCTTATATCAATTTCTTCAAGAGCATCCTCTTCAATTTGTGACAAATCTTTTTCATAAGTAATAGGTAAAGTGGCTTGCTGAGTGAAGAATGAACATACAACTTCATCAGAGTGGATGGTGTTTGGTGGTGATGAGGTGGGGGTAGTCATGGTTGTGTAGATATGTTGTTTATCGCCAACAGTACTTTAAGCAGGATAAGCAGTACTTTTAGTGGAAGTACTGCTTCTATTTTCAGAAGACACAAAAGCAATCTTTGTGAGATTTTGAACTTGTTTGGTCATTCATCTCATGCTCATACACCTTTAAGTGGTTATAAAGATCATCAAAGTCCATAGTGTCCAAACCAGGTTGTCCTCTGATCATAGTAGCAATCACATGCCATACGGATGGCAAACTTCTTAAGAACTTCATGTTTGCATCTTCAACAAATACTTCTGCTTTGTATAACTCTAGCATACTAAGGAGATTTTGGAATCTGTCATAGGCAGCATCAAGACCTTCTCTTTCACCAACAGTGAATGTTGCAAACTGTTGCTTCAACAGATTTCTATGCGTCTTCTTGGAAGCATCATTACCTCCAAATCTTGTTTTGAGAGCAGCCCATAGTTGTTTTGCATCCTTAGCATCATGGAACTTGAGTATGTGACCATCAGGAATAGCAGACAACAGTATGTTGAGAGCCTTTTCTTGATTTCTTACTGTAGTTGCTGGCAAGATAAACTTAGGTGGTTTAGGTTGTCCAGGAACTTCTATAGGATCTTCAATAACTCCATTACCATTGACAATTACATTCCACGTGCATGGTGCGTAATAACAATGTCTGCCTAATCTTCATGCTCCAGAGATCATATTCTCCCTTCTTGATGATAGAAATTCTTAGTGAGGTGATGGATGGGGGTGGTGCAACTTCAGTTGACATCTTTTAGGGTTTGTTGTTAACTAGGTTTTAAAGGTTTCTTCTAAATCAGAGTTTCCACACAAGCTCTGATACCACTTGTTGGATTGATATACTCTAACCAAACTAACTATGTAGCTTCTAAGGGCTTAGCAACCTCGGATAAATCCTAAGTTACTAACAATGAAACACTGAATTTACTCTACTAAGTACGCGGAAACTACTTCAATAAAGCTAAGAAGAATAACTTTAAACTTCAACGATTTTATTAATACTTTGAACCTGCTTGATACACAGATTCACTAACAACCCTAATAACTCTAATATCAAACTTGATAAACTCTAATATTCTCTAATATTGCGTATGTATTCGTACCTCTAATGCCAATCTAGGGGTCCTTTTATAGGCATAAGGAATACCCTAGTCGGTTTACAATTATAATTCTTGTACGACAAGTAATACTAAACTAAACTAAGAATATTCTAGAATTACAAAGCTTTCCATAAACGATATAGCAGTTCTTTAGCTTTGCAGTACTTTGATATTCTTGACACTTTGACATCTTCATACTTTGTCTTTTATATCCCAACAGCTTTCCTGTCTCAAGCTCTCACCTTTGGTATGCCCTAGGATCTCGATATGTCCACGCAAACTTCAATGGACATGGGTTTTGGTGGAAGGAGTGTTGTAAACGGTCGCGGAGGCTGGTTATTAGTCGTCATTTTAGAACGACTAAGTGTTATTAGTTGTCACTTTAGAACATGCTTCAACTGACTCTGCCTTTGCGTTTACGTTTTCTTTTTGGGGGATAAAGGTTCAGGTAATGTATGGGTTTTTTAGAAATGACGATGTGGTGGCTATGTGTCGCTGTTGAGAGTCGGCTATATTCCATTTTACCAAGCACCTCTTGACTTCTTTTGGTTTCTCTGGGAATTTTTCTTTCCCTCATGTTGTATACTGGTCTTTTCCAAGAAAGAAGTAGTTCTACTCCTATTTTTTCTATCCTTTCTCTTTTCTTTACCCCGCATATTTATAGCGGTGATTTTCTTGTTTCACATGCGTCGGCATTAACTTTCATTTATTGTTTTGTTGATAGGCGCGTGCCTAGGCTCGTAGCAGAGTATCTATTGTTTCATTGGATTTGACACAACATTTCTCGGGAAGGAACGTGAATCTGTAGTGGCATATTTTCCCTTCTTTTTGGGCATTTGGATAAGGCTTATCCTTTTGCTTCCATCCCTGCTTCGCTTTCCAGCCCAAGACCGGATCCCTTCCTTAGCTTTTTCTATTCCCCATCTTTGCCATGACTCTGCCTATTTCTATCGGTTTATTATTCTTTCCGTTTGCTTGTATGGAATCATGTATTTTTGCGCCTTCTTATTCCTTTGGTTCGCTACTCCTTCCGAAGCTAGATTTTTCTAGGTTATAGGTTTTTGTTAATTTTCTTGGAACCATGTCCGCATGGTGTTTCCGCGATTTGATTGTTTTGAAGTGGCAATGCATCTTTTTAACGTTTTTATTTTCTTCTTGAGTCTTTCTATCCTAGGTACATAGGGTTGAGATCCTCATTCGCTTTGCGGTGATATCCTGACGCATGCTTGTTTCATTGGCGCCCTTGCATTTCTTCTCTCTGCTTTTTCAAATGCAGGACACTCTTCGTGGTGTGTCTCGCTTTTCGTGAAATTCACGAAATTTCCCTTCGATTTCTTTCTCGGCTAGCATAGGTGTGGGAAGGTTTGTAGGTTTTGCTTTCTTTTGTACCGTTATTTCCTCGAAAGGTTTTAGGTGGGTTGCGAAAACCTTGTTGCCTTTCTCTTGTTCCTGGCTTGTCTTTAAATCCCTTTTTGAAACTGTGTCGATGATTGGCTATTGTTCGCTCCATTGGTCGTTGCACCGATTGCCTTTTTCTTGCATGACTTTTTGCGGCTACTTCCCCTTTTAGGAAGGAAGAAGTTATGTTCATCACCTCGTTCATTGACTTCGGAACTCATCGTTCATTGACTTCAGGTGGAAGGTCGTCAAACCGACTCTAGCGGATCCAGGTGGCGTGGAGTTGTGTTGGGATATGAAAGTCTGAAGATTGACAAAGTACTAAAGATTGATAAAGTACTAGAAAAAGTCAAAGAGTCAAAGTACTGCTAAAGATAAAGTCAAAGTACTGCACATGAAAGTCAAAGTACTGTAAGAACAAAGAACTGTTATATTCGTTTATAGAAAGTATTGTAACTCTAGAATATTCTGTATTAGTTTACTTGTCGTACAAGGATATAATTTGTAAACCGACTAGGGTTATCCTTGAGCCTATAAAAGGACCCCTAGATTGGCATTAGACATACAAGTTCATAAATCATTATTTAGAGTTTTAGAGAAGTTCGATATTCTTAGAGTTGTTGAAGTATCTGCATAATAAGCAGATTTAGAGTTAATAATAAAAGTTATTCTTCTTAGCTTTGTTAAGTAAATTCCGCATACTTAATAGAGTTTGTTCAGTGTTTCTTTGTTAATAACTTAGGATTTATCCAAGGTTGTTAAACCTTAAGCAAGCTATTTAAGTTAGTTTGGTTAGAGTACATCGATCCAACAAGTGGTATCGGAGCTTGTGTGGAAACTCTGACTAGGAAGAAACCCTACTACAACAAAATCTTAAGATGTCGACTGATTCTGTTCCACCACCTTCCATCACCTCAATGAGGATTCCTGTCATCAAGAAAGGCGAATATGATCTATGGTGTATGAAGATGAGGCAATACATTGCCATTACAGACCAAGCTCTATGGAATGTAATTGTTAATGGTAATGAAGAAGTTCCAGACCTATTGATGTTCTGGACAACCCAAAGCACCTAAGGCAATCTTACGGCTGACAACCTTAAGGAATCAAGAGAAGGCACTCAACATTCTCTTGTCTGCCATTCCGGATGGTCATCTTCTCAAATTTCATGATGCTAAAGATGCAAAGCAGCTCTGGGCTGCTCTCAAGACCAGATTTGGAGGGAATGAAGCTTCTAAGAAGATGCCCAGAAATCTGCTGAAGCAACAATTTGAAACTTTTACAGTTGGTGAAAGAGAGAGTCTTGATGCTTCATATGATAGGTTTCAAAATCTCCTCAACATGTTGGAGTTATACAAGGCAGAAGTATCAGTTGAGGATGCTAATTTGAAGTTTCTAGGGAGTTTGCCATCTACATGGCATGTGATTGCTACAATGATCAGAGGACAACCAGGTTTGGATGTCATGGACTTTGATGATCTCTACCATTAACTGAAGGTGTATGAGCATGAGATGAATGGTCAAACCAGTTCTAAATCATACAGATTGCTTTTCGTCATCTGAAAAGAAGAGCGCTACTTCAACCAAAAGTACTGCTTCTCCTCAAAGTACTGTTGCTCAAAGTACTGGCGATTACACCCCCCCACCTATGCTCGCCAAGCACCACCAACTACTACTATGCACGCAGATGAAGTTGTGTGCTCCTTCTTTGCACAGCAAGCTAGTTTACCTGTCACTTATGAAGAAGATCTAGCACAGATTGAAGAAGATGCACTTGAAGAAATTGATATCGGGTGGCAAGTTGCTATGATCACTGCTAGGATTAAGAAGTATATGAAGAAGACAGGAAAAAGCATTGATTTCAAACCAAAACAGGGAATAACTTTTGACAAATCCAAAATTAAATGCTTCAATTGTCAAAAGACTGGACACTTTGCAAGGGAGTGCAGGTTTGCTAAGTATCAGCGAAGGACATCTGAGAAACCAAAGTTAGAACTCAAAGAAATTCCAATTACTGAAACAAAGGCTTTGGTTGCTCAAGAGAAGTTATCAGAAGTTGACTGGAGTGAAGAGTTTGATGATGAACCAGTGACTTCTTGTATGGTAGCAGATGGAAGAAGTAGCTGAAAAGTCAGTGGAAGAATTGGACTAGAGCACTGCTTTTGATGAGGAACATGAACATGCTGATTTGGAATCCAGAGATTGTCTAGGAGAATTTGATTGGAGCATGGAAAGTGAAGATGATCCTGCTCAACTTGCAATGGTGGCTACTTCACCAAGTTCACCCCTATCTCTGAGGTATGCTCAAATTGTCATGATTTGTATCACAAATTACTTGGCAGTTATGTGATTGAAAGAGATAATTGTGTTAGGGCTAGGTCTGAGGTAGCTGGTTACCAAATAACCTTAGAATCTATAGAAGCTAAAATCTTAACACATGAAAATAATGAAGTAGCTTGGGCTGAAAATATGCACAACAGGATTATCAGTTAAAACTAAGTGAATGGAAATTAAACTGTAAAATTTCTGAAATAGAGAAACTGACTAAGGAAAGAGATGATTTGTTAGCTAAGTTTGTTGCTTGGGGTGAGTCTGGTCTGTCACATGTTACTTATGTTCAAAAACAGAGAAGAGCTTATATTAAAACTGGCTTAGGTTTTGGAATAGACTTTGATAACATAGAAGAGAATCAAGCTGATGGTGACCTTGAGGATATAACCACTAGTGATGATGAACTCATTAATTATGTAGACACATCTAGTAATGAGGATTCAATTAGTGAACCACCTCCTGAGTATAAGAAAGATAATGGTTATCATGCAGTTCCCCATCCCACTGGAAGTCATCAACCCCCTAGGCCTGATGTTTTACGTTTTGGAGTAGACAGTCTAGAGTTTAGGAAAAAGCTACTTGGTCAATCTAGGTCTGAAAACCCCAAAGAGACTACTGAAAACAATGTTCAAAGTCAAGCAGTACCTTCAACTCAAAGTACTGCTCCACAAGCAGTACCTTCAGGAAAACCTTTTCAAAACAGTACTGCTAAACCTTTTTGGGATAACTTTGGTCAAAACAAGTTTAATCATTCACCTATAAGGCACAATAGTTTTGGTCATAGACATAGAAGAAATCACTTTGGAAATATGGGTCAAAAACTGTGTTTTGTGTGTTTTAGTCCTACTCATTTAATCAAGGATTGTGAACATCACTCAAAATACCTTAGCAAATTTCCAAAGAACAGGTCTGCCAACCAGAAACCTAGAGAGCAAAAACCAGTCTGGAATAATTCAAATAGGGTAAATCACAGAAATTACTCACCAGATCATAGATACCCACACCAGAGAAGACCTTTTTCAAAACCTTCAGTATCTCACAGTACTTTCCAAAGTATTGTTAATTCTAGACCAGTACTTTCTCAAAGTACTGCTCAGCCAAAACAAGGTACTGATCACACTCTTTGGAATAGGAACTGATGAGTGTCTAAATACTCATCATTTTTGTACCGTTTAGAATGCCAAAAACATTTGAAAACACTCAGAAATGCATCAAAATGATAAAAATATCACAAATAAGTGTTTTATGTGTTTTAAATGCAAAAATATCAAAATCAGGTGAAAAATGTATCAAGTTTGCATAGTTGGCAGTTTTAGTCCCCCAAGTTTGGAAACTTGTCAAATCTAGTCCCTGGAATCCAAAAATGTGGAGTTTTATCATTCAAGGTCCCTGAAATATTCTAAGTTGTCAAAAATGGTCCTTGAATGAATCTTTGGTCAAATGGCAGAAAAGGTCCCTAAAGTTTAAAAAAGTGTCATAAAAGGTCCTTGGAAATTTAAAAAGTGAAAATAATCAAAATTGGTCCTTGTACTATTCAAGATTGGCAGGATAGGTCCTTGTGATAACTTTGGAATGTTGGCAGTTTTGGTCCCTCATAAAACAGAAAATTACATAAATGGTCCTTGTGTTAATACCAAACCAAACGGACCCTTGTATTAATATCCAACCCAGCTGGCCCAACTTGCAACCCAAGCCCACACCACTTGACCCTTGAACCCTGCCAATAAACCTGTGACCCCCCATTTGAACCCCCTGCGTTATTATTGAAAACGGGTCAAAAAGTCAAAACCCGCCCAAACCATAAACACTGTACATCCTCCTCACCATGCCCGAAACCCAAAACCAGGTTGTTTTCTCCACCTCTCCACCTCACCACCACCTTTCCACCTCACTCTACAGTTGTATACCCACACCCCTCCACCTCCACATCCTCCCAAACTTCTTTAATTGATAAAACCTGCTCAAGACTTTTTTTTGGCGTCAAAATTCCACATGGACGATTCTGATGATTTTTAAAGATCCAATGGTTGGAATCAAGTGGGAAAGTCTCAGAGATATCGACAGAGCCTAAAAGATCATTATAAAGAGGATAAGAAGCAATGTGGGATAATATCTAGTGTAATTTAATTTTGCTTATCTCGTTTTTAAATAATTTAAGTTTCCAGTGTATGTTTAAGCTTTTAAGCTTTGTATTTCAAGTTTTTAGTGTATAATAAAGCTTTTGTGAACATCAATTTCAGTTCTAAGTCCTCTTTTCTGTTTATGCAAAATTTACTTGTTAAAATCTCAATGTGTTTGAATATTGTTATTAGTGGTTGTTTTGGACTCAGTAAGTTCATATAAGCTCCTAGAAAGCTTATCTAAGCTTTTAGAAACCATAAAATCAGTTCTAGATATAAAACTCAAAAATTACCAAAAATACAAAAAAAATTAGTAAAAAATCAAAAATCAATGAAGAAGATCATCAAGAAGCTGGAGCAGGGTTGATTGTGGATTGCCTTGGTATAGAGCTTCTTGGGAAGCTATAGGTTGTGATCTTGTGTTTTGGTTCTCTGTCTTGTGCATGAACACAGTTTGTAAGCAATTTTCTCATAATTTGCAATTCTTAGTATTAGTGTTTAAAGCTTGTTAATTTTAGTTTAATTCTGTCTCATTATAGTTAGTATAAGGTACTCACTAGATTTCTTGCTTTAAAAACCTGTTTTAGTGTTTAAATCTTCAAAACAGTTTGATAAATGACTGTTTGATTTTACTGTGTTAACTGTATTAGAGGGTATTTGTGTTGTTACTTGTTGTTGTTTTGTGCCACAATAGGTCAATATAGCTCAGTGAAACAAAGAAAACCAATGTTCATTTGATAAGAAAGTCAAAATAGTTTTTAATCACAACTTGTTAACTAACTGTTGGATTTTCATGATCCATGATCTTGTTTTCATGATTATAAGTTGTTATTGTTGATCAAATCAGTCTTAATCCACCTTAATACATCATAATCAGTGATTAGGATTGATTCAAAGTTCATTTTAGTCAACTTATTTGGGTTTTATAAAAAGTCAAAATTTCAGTTTAATGGTTTTTGAATAAAATAGATAATTTTATATAGGGTTTAATATTAAGTTTCAAGATCTGAGCTTTGGGAATATTAAAATATAACTGCTCATCTTTATCCTAGTATTTTTAATAATTTGTAGTTAGCTTTTTAAACTGCTTAATTTCTAGCTTCTTTTGAACACTTTTTTCAAAATAGTGCCCTGTGCACAGTCTTGTGAGCCTTTTTCACAAGCTTGTAGCTAACTCATTAGATAGCCTTAGCTTATAACTTTTGGTATTTTGTAGAGCCCATCTGGCTAGTTTGAGGTGTGATTACTTATTTTCCATTTTGCAGCTTATTTAATAAGCCTGCAAGTAACTTTTAGCTTGTCCCATTTCTGTGTACACTAAGCAATCAGTGGTTTAGAAGCTTTTTCACAAGCTTGTCAAAAGCATATCAGTGGTCCCCAGTGTTTGAGCTTGGACTTTTTAGAAAGCCCACCAGCCCATCTTGCTACCTCAGTCTTTGTTTTGAGCTTTTAAGCTTATTTCATTAGCTTAAATTAGCTTAGAAAAACACTGCAGGCCTGTTTGTTTAAAAGGTTTAGGATAAGTGCTTATTTGATTATTATAGCTTATCAGAGTAGTTCTTTGTTCTTTTTAGCTTCATATAAGTAGCTTTAGCTTATTTACATCTTATTTTACCTTTGGTTCCAGCTTGTAAGCTTGTTTGAGCTTAAATCATCAAAATAAGCTCATAAGTCCACTGTTGAGCTAATAAGCTCTCAAATAACTTATTTTTAAGTTGTAAAATTTTTGTTTTCATTAAAGTTGCTTATTATCAGTAGTTAAATAGTTTTCAAAAAGAAAAATCATAAAAACATCATTTTTAAAATAGAGATAGCGTTTATTTAATAGAAATTAGCTTTTTAATTTTTCTTTTCAGCTTATTATTAAGCAAATTCTGTTTTTATAATTTTCTTAGCTTTCTGTCACCATAGGATATTTATAGAAAAATTTTCATAATTTTCTTAGCTTGTTTAGTATTTATTAGAATTAAAAATGGTTAAAAGTATTAAATAATTAATAATAAATAAATAAAAAACATAAAAAATATCTTTTCAATTTTAAAATTAGTTTTATAGTATTTTAGATTTTTCTAAGTTAAAATTTCATTTTTCCAGGTTAATTTTATATTTTCTTGTATTTAAGTGTATTTTAAATAATTAATAAATAGTAATTAATTAATAATAAATAGATAAAAAGTGTAAAAAATATATTTTCAATTTTAAAATTAGTTTTCTAATATTTTAGATTTTTCTAAATCATAATTTCATTTTCCTAGTTTTATTTCACATTTTCTTATATTTTAGAGTATTATTAAATAGTTTAAAATAGTTTTTAATTAATAATAATTAAATAAATAGTTATAAAAATAATTTTAATTTTCTAATAATTTTATTTTATTATTAGGGTTGTAAAAATATCTTTTTCATATTTGTAGGTCTTTTATTTCTTAAAACTCACGTTTTATTTTTGTACGTTTACGTAGTTTATTAAACGTACGTGTTTAAGTTTGTTTAATCTGATTGTTGTGCTTTATAATTCTGTATCCAAATACATTCCAATCAATCAGTAGTATAATTTCCAATCAAAATCCTTACTGATCATTATCCTTAGTGATCATTCGACATCTGAACGTTTTGAAGCACCATTAATTCTCCGTGGGACTTAACGACCCGGGAATCCACTATATTCCAAGGGAAATTGCATTGGTTTTAGACTGTTTGAATTTTATTACGGTTGACCATTCACAAGTGGTTGACTTGTGTGATAAACTTGACGGTTCAGACCCGATCAGGAACCCTAGAAGATCTCATCACTATCAACCTAGAAGGTATTATACTTCACATAGGGGATCTAGATCACAGGAACCATGTGTTAAACCAGAATGGGTTAAGAGGGAAAGTACTGCTGAGGACAAAGTACTTTCAACAAAAGGTGAATCAGATGTTTTTGTGATACAAGAAAAAGAGAATGAACTTGTAAAAGAGAGTTGTGTTGAAAAACCAGAAAGTTTTGAAAATCCACATGCTAAAAATCAAAAGATAATTCTGGATCATGTTTTGAAAAACAGTAGAAACTACATACTCAAAGAATTTGAGTTTGTAACTCCACAAGGGGAACACAAGTCAGTAATGGCTTGGGTTCCTAAAGATCACTAACTCTTTTCTTTTTGTGCAGGGCAACCAAGAAGAGGAGCTTAAAGATCATCTTATTGTAGATAGTGGTTGCTCTGGAAGTATGACAGGAGACAAAGAGATTCTGTCTGATTTTAGATCTATTAGTGGAGGAAGAGTTGCATTTGGGAATGATCCCAATGGAGGAAGGATTACTGGAAAAGGAACTATCAAAGCAGGGCGTATTGATTTTGAGAATGTTAGATATGTGAAGGAGCTTAAGTTCAACTTATTGTCAGTCTCTCAAATCTGTGATAAAAAGCATCCTGTGTTATTCACTGACACAGAATGTCTCATCCTTTCCCCTGACTATAAGCCTGTTGATGATAACTTGGTAGTTCTTAGAGTACCAAGAACAAATTATGTGTATAGTTTAGACATGAAGAGTCTACATTCTTATGGGCGAGCCACATGTTTGGTGGCTAAAGCAACAACTGAAGAGGCACACCAATGGCATAGAAGATTGGGCCATGTTAATTTCAAGAATATCAACAAACTGGTCAAAGGCAATTTAGTTAGAGGTTTACCTTCAAAGACTTACAAGAATGATCATTCATGCTTGGCATGCAAGAAGGGTAAACAACACAAAGCTTCATGCAAGAAGCTTGAGGAGAGGACTATTAGAGAACCTTTGGAACTGTTACATATGGATTTGTTTGGACCTGTCTCTATGGCAAGTTTAAACAAGAAAAACTACTGCTTGGTTGTTACAGATGATTGCCGTAGATTCAGTTGGGTCTTCTTTTTGGGATTTAAAGATGATACTTTTGATGCTATTCAGACTCTCATAATAGCACTTGAAAACCAATTGAGACTCAAGGTTAGAGGTATTAGATGTGACAATGGAACTGAATTCAAGAACAAGCTTATGGATGAATTTTGTGCAAACAAAGGCATCAAGAAGGAGTTCAGGATTGCAAGAACACCACAGCAGAATGGTGTTGCAGAGAGGAAGAATAGGACTTTGATTGAAGCAGCCAGAACAATGCTAGCAGATTCTCATCTACCTATTCAATTCTGGGCTGAAGCTGTAAGTACTGCTTGCTATGTACTTAACAGAGTCTCAGTCACCAAACCACAGATGAAGACACCTTATGAGTTGCTGATGGGCAACAAACCCAACATTCGTTTTATGAAGCCTTTTGGTTGCCCTCTCACTATTTTAAACACCATTGATAATCTGGGAAAGTTTGATGGCAAGTCAGAAGAAGGATATTTATTGGGTTATTGTACCAACAGTAAGGGATTTAGAGTGTACAATAGAGTCACTAAGAAGGTTCAAGATTGTCTTCATGTTGAGTTTTTAGAAGATCAAGTTAATGAGAAAGGTAAAGGTCCTGATTGGATGTTTGATCTTGAAGTTTTAACTCCTTCCATGAACTATGTACCTGTTAGAGAAGAAAATCAACCTGTGCACAATGGAGAAGATTTACAATATGTTGTTCATGGAGTGAATATTAGACCTGATGCTGTCCCTGATGAAGATCCTGTTAGTCCAAAGCAAAGTACTGATGTTCCAAAGCAAAGTACTGATGCTCCTAAGCAAAGTACTGTTGCACCACAATCCTCATTGTCTGCTGAGGATCAATCTATTCAAGAGGAACTTAATCAGATGCTTCTTCAAGATGTTTTAGCACATGCTTACACTGATGAACAAAGAAGAGCTTATGAAGAGGCAAAGAAGAAGAACAAGACTGTAGAGTACTCTCACAGTACTTTGGACAGTACTTTCGAACAAAGTACTGCTACACCAGTTGACAGTACTTTAGATGATTTGGATGATCCTACCATGCCTGGATTAGAAGAAACTGATGATGAGTTTGAAGATTAAGGTATTTTCTCATATTCCAATGAAGATACTGATGTTACTAATTTGGAGGATACTTATGGAGTTCCACAGTCCCCAAGCTTAAGAATTCATAAGAATCATCCTTCTGATCAAATCATTGGTCCTTCTACTTCTGGAGTAATGACAAGACACAGAGCTAAGACTTTTTCAACACCTCACAATGCTTTACTTAGCTTTGTGTATAAAAAAAACAGGCTGAATCATAAGGACCATCAAACCTGTCTGTTTACCTGTTTTATCTCTCAAGAGGAACCCAAGAATATTGCTCAAGCTTTGACTAAAGAAAGCTGGGTTGAAGCTATGCAGGAAGAACTTCTTCAATTTAAACTTCAAGAAGTTTGGGTTTTATGTGATCTTCCAGATGGGAAGAGAGTTATTGGAACCAGATGGGTTTTCAGAGTCAAAAGAGATGAAAGATGTAATTTTATCAAGAATAAAGCAAGGTTAGTAGCACAAGGATACAGACAAGAAGAAGGAGTGGATTATGATGAAGTGTTTGCTCCTGTAGCAAGAACTGAAGCTATTAGAATATTTCTTGCTTTTGCTTCTTATATAGGATTTCAGTTTTACCAGATGGATGTCAAAAGTGCCTTTTTATATGGCAAGATAACAGAGGAAGTTTATGTCAAACAGCCTCCTGGTTTTGAAGATCCTAAATATCCAAACAAAGTCTACAAGGTGGTTAAGGCTCTTTATGGCCTTCATCAGGCACCTAGAGCTTGGTATGAGACACTCTCTACATTCTTATTACTACATGGCTACAGAAGGGGAGCTATTGACAAGACTTTGTTTATCAAGAGAGACAAGAAGGATATCATGTTAGTTCAAGTCTATGTTGATGATATCATCTTTGGGGGCTACCAAACAGTCCATGGTTAAGGAGTTTGAGCAGCTGATGCAGAAGGAATTTCAAATGAGTTCAATGGGAGAATTAACATTCTTTTTGGGACTTCAAGTTAAACAGTCAACGGAAGGAATTCTCATAAGTCAAGACAAGTATGTTACAGACATACTTAAGAAGTTCAATTTTGATGATATGAAGACTGTTACTACACCTATTAAATCTATCAATTCATTGGGCAAAGATGAAGATGGACAACCTGTTGAAGTCAAGTTGTACAGATCAATGATTGGCTCTCTTATGTATCTTACTGCATCAAGGCCTGATATCATGTTTGCAGTTTGTTTATGTGCAAGATATCAAGTCTCGCCAAAGATCTCTCACATGAATGCAGTGAAGAGAATTTTATGTTATTTGAAACAACAACCTAAGTTGGGGTTATGGTATCCTAAAGAGTCACCTTTTCACTTAGAAGCTTTTTCAGATAGTGATTATGCAGGTGATAACTATGATAGAAGATCAACAACTGGTGGATGCCAATATCTTGGAAGAAGATTAGTCTCCTGTCAATGTAAGAAACAAACAACTGCAGCCACATCCTCTACTGAAGCTGAATATGTAGCTGCTGCAAGCTGTTGTGGACAAGTTTTGTGGATGCATAATCAACTCTTGGACTATGGGTTCAATTTCAAGAATACTCCTATCAATATTGATAATGAGAGTACCATTTGTATTGTGAAGAATCCAGTTTATCATTCCAAGACCAAGCACATACAGATTAGGCATCACTTTATCAGAGATTGCTATGAACACAGGCTCATTAATGTGGTTAAGGTACACACAGATGATAATGTAGCTGATTTACTCACCAAAGGCTTTGATGTTTCAAGATTCAATCACTTGGTAGTGAGCATTGGCATGATTAACTACTGAGCTACATTTAAGGGGAGGACTATTTAGTATTAGTATAGTCATGTGCATTGCTTGAGGGGAGGATATTTATGTGTACTTAGCTTATACAGAGGAATTTGGAAAAGTACTGTTATTTATGAAAGTACTGCTTGGAAAGTACTGCTTGGGAAAGTACTGCATACGTGGAAAGTACTGTTTGTCTTATTAACGTACTGTTCCAACGGTCATATTGAGGGGTAATTAATTCTAACGGTAACTTTGGTATTTATGGCTGTGATTTTTTAAATCTCACCTATAAATAACTACTCTTCGATTTTCCCTCTCATATTGATACTTTAGAATCTTTTCCATATTTCTCTCATCACCTCTATATTATTCGATTATATTTCTTATTGTGCTCACATACTCAACAATGGCGAATCGTCCTATAGTTTCAAAGCACAATATGGTGGCTAATTTAGATAAGACTGAAGCGAATGCACTTTTTCATGATATCATTGATTATCTTACTGGATCGCCAATCAGTTATGCTCTTTTAGTGGAGCCGGATATAATTGAGCTTTGGATTCAAGATTTTTGGGCTACTGCTGGGGAAAATATGGAGAATGATGAATTTTATATTAGAGCTACAGTTGCTGGAAGAACTGTGAAGATTACTGAAGCCTCCATTAGAGAAGACTTATTGTTTAATGATGAAGATGGGGCTATTCGGTTTGATAAACAGTTGATATGGGATACTTTTAGACATATTGGTTATGAAGGGTCTTTAAATGAACAAACATTTAGGAAACAACTCTTTTGCCCTCAATGGAAGTTTTTAGTACATGTGTTGCTTCACTGTATTAGTGCAAAAAGTACTTCTTGGGAGCAATTTGGATCAAATATAGCATCTGCTATTGTGGGCTTGGCTACAGATCGTGTTTTTAATTTCTCAAGGCTCATTCTTGATGGAATGCTTTCTCACATCACTCATGGTTCAAAGTGGCTAATGTATCCAAGATTTGTTCAAGTATTCCTCAATAAACAACTTTCTGATGTTCCTAAGCCAACAGATCTTTTACCTGTTGTGGTTCAACAAGCCAAAATTTTCACCTTTATGGCTAGGAAGAGTGATCAATTCACTGGAAGGGATACTCCCTTAACTACTTCTATGATGGAAGTTGTTCAGGCTGTTAGAGCTGATGCTGAAGAAGATGAAGCTTCTGAAGGAACTGCATCTGCAAGTACTGCACCTGCAAGTACTGCATCTGCAAGTACTGCTTCTCAACAAGCTGCATCTCAAGAAGGTACTGCATCTCCCCAAGGTACTGCTTCTCCAAGTACTGAAGTTCAAGAAGATGTTGCAGTCTCACCTTCTCCATCTCCACAAAGATATGTTCCTGATTCTCAATCAGAGGAACATTCACCAATTCAAGGAGATGATTCTCATACTGTACCTCCTGAAGAATTAACATTGGATAATTATGTTTTGACACGGGAATTGGTTAACTTGAAAAAGACTACTGAAGCTCAAGCTAAGCAGATTAAGAAATTGAAGCTCAAGTTTAGAAGGCTAAAGAATTTTGTTTGGCCTTTGGTTCAACATCATCGTATATGGGTCAAATCAAAGAAGAAAGAGCAAAGGCAGTCTAGGAAAAGCAAACGTCAAAAGGTTCACCAACAATCTTCTGTCCAATTGGGGAGGAATTTAGAAGAAGAGAATTTGAAAGAAGATGTTAAGGAGAATGAACCTAAAGGTACTGAAGAACAAGTTCAAGTTCCAGTTCAAAGTACTGAAAATCAAGGTACTGAAAATCAAAGTACTGCTTTTCAACAACAAGGATCCTACAGGCAAGCATTATTAACTCCAAGGGTGTTGGACTTTGAAGAGGAAGCTGGTCCTTCAACAACTGTACATGAAGAAGTTGTTGGTCCCTCAACTGTTATACAAGAGGAGGAAGCTACACTCAAACCTATCCATTCTGCAAGTGATGATGAGTTCATTGCTGTAATTTTGCAAGATTTATCACAACCAAGGGGTGGTGTTACTATTTCTGAAGTTGCAGAGGAACAACCAAGCGCTTCTCAACCTACAATTGATCCTAAAGATAAAGGAAAAGGGTGTTCTGGTAGAAACTAAGAAGAAAAATCTAACTTTGGCAGAGCTTAGAGCAATTGAAATTGCTAGGAATGAAGCTGCAGCTAGAAAAGTACAAGAAGAACTTAATGCTGAAGTAGTGGCTGAAGTTACTAATGAAGAGGCAATTAATGAAGAAGCAGCTAGGAAAATACAAGAAGAATTGGATGCTGAAGCTGCTGAACCATTACAGTCACCTACTCCTGTTAGATTTATGCCAAGAAGACTTAATAAAGCTAAAGACAGAAATGCTATGATGGCTTATCTTAAAAGTCAAGGGTATAAAGGATTGCAAAGGTTTAATTATTTTGAGATGAAAAGATTGTATGATGCTGCTATAGAAGCTTATAAGAAACATGTTGAAAGCATCAAAGATTTTAGAGATGAAGCTACTTGGACTGAAGCAGAAAGGAAGAAGAGTTTAAAAAGAAAAAGAAAAACTGAAGTTAAAGATGTTCAGTTCTCAAAGAAAGAAAAAGTTGAGTTAAGATCTGAGACTAGGGATGAACTAAGAAATTATCTCAGAATAATAGATTTTGAATATTCCAAAGAAGATGCTGACATGAAGATGAACAGATCTCAGATTAGTGCTTTTGAAGTTGTGAAATCCAAAGATGGAAGTTATATGATGTTTCATAAAGAAGATGAAAGTTTCAGAGTATTCAATAGGCTATGGGATTTATTACACATTATAGATAGAGTGGATCTATTCTATTTATATCATGTGGTGAAAGCTTACTTTGAACATAATCCATTAAGAGGGATTGGTTTAGTTTTACTTGGAGATCTCACAACTGCATGGGAAACTAAAGAACAAAGCACTGATGATATTTGGAAGAATCAAGAGAATTGGGAAATTGTCTGCTGGAGATTCTTTGAAGAGTCTGGTGTTCATGTTTTAGAGTTGGAAAATGGTACAATGATACACATGTTTGCAAATAGAAGATACCCTCTTACAGTTGAGCTTATGAGAAGGATGCTAGAACATGGAATGGAAGTAGAAGAGGATAATGAAATTGCTTTCATTGTTATCAATTTGTTTATCAACTGGACTACTATTGCTGATGAGGATGACTGACTGGTATGAATCTTATTTGAATAAATTATTTTTGATAAATCAGTACTTTATTCAAAGTACTGCTGATCAAACAGTACTTTCATCAAAGTACAGCTTGCAGCTTTTTAACCAGTTAAGTACTTTTTGAAAGAAACCTTTTGTTAAGTAGCAAATATTTTGAAACAAAGGTTGAATAAATTAAATGGTTTTTGAGATGGCAACATCAATAGGTCATCAATCCACCATGGTTACAAAAGGATTGGCTAATCCATGAGCAAACGGCTCTGGTAAAGATATGACAAATCCGTTTTTAGTTGACAACTTGCTAATAAGTTGTATGGTATTCAACTCACCATATCAATTAATGTGAAGAGTTGGCTAGCCCACAAGAAAATGGCTTGTGGTAAAGGCTGTGGAAAAACCATTATTGGTAATTAGTTCACCATTAGATAAAAGAACTAACTAGTCCAGAAGGGTACAACTTTTGGTAAAGACAACTCAAATCTGTTGATAGCTGATGATTTGCTAAAAATCATATGGTTATCAATGTACCATGGTCTTACACACCAAAACATTCGGCTACTCCAGAGTTAATGGCTTTGGTAAAGAGATCTAAATCCATTAAATTTTCAATGATTCACCTCTCACAGGAGTTAACACACCTGGAAGTGATGAGAATAGTATGCAACTTAAACTGAATTAATGTACAAATTGTCATATGTTGCTGTGTTGCTGAAAAGATGGAGCTTGCTGGATGATGCTGTAAAAGAATAATTCTAGAGATACTTTGACAAGCACAGACACTACAGAAATACAATCCAAAGACTAAGAAACAATCTGTTCTGTTAAAGATAAATTCAAAAAGGAACTTGAAGTCAAGCTAGTAGAATTCAAGTTAGGGGAGGATTGTTGGGATATGAAAGTGCTGAAGATTGACAAAGTACTGAAGATTGATAAAGTATTGGAAAAAGTCAAAGAGTCAAAGTACTGCTAAAGATAAAGTCAAAGTACTGCACATGAAAGTCAAAGTACTGCAAGAACAAAGAACTGTTATATTCGTTTATAGAAAGTATTGTAACTCTAGAATATTCTGTATTAGTTTACTTGTCGTACAAGGATACAATTTGTAAACCGACTAGGGTTATCCTTGAGCCTATAAAAGGACCCCTAGATTGGCATTAGACGTACGAGTTCATAAATCATTATTTAGAGTTTTAGAGAAGTTCGATATTCTTAGAGTTGTTTAAGTATCTACATAATAAGCAGATTTAGAGTTAATAATAAAAGTTATTCTTCTTAGCTTTGTTAAGTAAATTCCGCATACTTAATAGAGTTTGTTCAGTGTTTCTTTGTTAATAACTTAGGATTTATCCGAGGTTGTTAAACCTTAAGCAAGCTATTTAAGTTAGTTTGGTTAGAGTACATCGATCCAACAAGTTGAACATGTGACACCATGTCGGCATGGCCCATCGTTCCACCTTTGCTGCTGCCTGGAAGATCTTTAGATGATCCTCAGCATCTCCGCTGTTTTCACGTTGGTTGGCATCCACGTTTTTATGGGCATTTCGAAGTAGCGGATACGTGGAGTGAACAGATCAGTCTCCTTGCAGACCCTGGCCAGGTCACAGTCAAAATCATTTGGCTTTGGCTTTTTGACTTCGGACCCTCGCCATCCGCTCCCGTTAGGTTCATCGTTTAAATAATTATTCACCTTTCGCGACCGAGTTTTTTCGGCTTCATGACTTCCCAAACTTGATCCTATCGGTCGCGATGGAGAACCCCTGCGGTTGCTCTTCTCTTTTCTTCTGGTACTGTGGTGGACTTGTTGCCTGTGGTCTTTGGAACATACGGAAACACTTCTCTCTTTATCTCCGAGTCTGTGGAACACACTTTCGCGTAGCCTTTTGAACATTGTTTCCCTTACGTCTTCTTTCCTTTTGGGTGACCTAGACCGGGTACGTCTTTGGCTGCCACCATCTTGCTTATTCCGCCATTTCACTGCCTCGAACTATTTCCGTAGGTCTCCACTTGGCATTTCCGCTCTATGGTAATGTTAGATGTCATGATAATCCTTCCGGATTTCGGCCTCCTTGGCTCTTTCTTCTCGTTTCTGAACTTTCTCCGTCATAATAGGCAAGATCTTGTCGAAATATTTATCACAATACTTCCGGAGGGCTGCGTCGGATGCAGGTCCCTCAAGGTACGTCGAGACCGTGTGGTTTTCTCTTTCTACCGTACTCCGCAACGTAGATATGAAGGCAGGAGTCGGTCCAGATCTAGTGCTCATGGTGAGTATTTTCTAGAACGCAGTTGTGTACTAGGTCCCATGGATGGCGCCAACTTGTTAGTACAATTTGTGCGATTGGTTATAATGGGTCTGGACGTAGCTTACCGGACTGGGCCAGCAAGCCGTTGATGGGCTGGTTTTGTACTAATCCAAGTAATAAGAGTGACGTTCCTGCACAAGAAAGGTAAACCGTTAGTCTTACAGTGGGGACGGGCCCCACGATTAGACTCCGGCGTGAGAGTAAGTACACATCCTTGAGAGGGAAAGTAGAAGTATGTGTGGGTAATTATGAGAGAGAAAGTTGTTGTACCTTGTATGGGGATTAGAGCCCCTTTTATAGACGAGGTTTGCCGCTGGGGCTTCCTGGATTGTCGCATATAGTCGTTATTCGCGGGATCCGGACCCTTGGCGGACAAGGGTTCCGTGTTAATCGCGGATGCGGACGTAAGAGGCCTAACGGTTGAAGGTTCAGCCCGTTATGTACCTTGAGCGCATCTCGAGGTCTGGACCATAGCTAATTTAGTCATTGGGCTTACTGTAGGCCCAGGGTTTATGATTCTTGGACCTAAGTCCAGGGTTCGCAATCATTGGGCCTGAGCCCAGAGTGTATGTATAATATGTATTGGGCCTAGTAGACCTGTTGTACATACTATACTTCATCAAGGGAAGCTAGGACCCAAATGAGAAGAACCCTATGAAGTCACGGAAGCTCTAGGAAAAGGCGCATACAAGAAGAAAGACCGTGCGGGAAATCCAATCCCACGGACATGGAACGTTTGCAATCTTAAGAGATGTTACATACATCATGTGTAAGTAACCCGTTCCTCTCGGATCCCGTGAAGGAGGGTTAATTTCACAATCTATCTTTTTATATTGTAATGTTTTATGATTGAATGAAAAAAGGTGGAGCTTAGCTACCTTCACCAGTTTTTACTTTAAAAAATTCTTGATCATTTAATTTAAAAAAAAAAACATTAACTTATGTAAGTAAGACGCGCATACATATGGGCACGACCCATACAATGTTATTCTGCATAACAAAAGGCTGTGTAACCTCCAAATTACCTCAAGATACGTAAGAGATGTTGCAAGCCCAGTATCGGGCAAATAACCCACAAGTATTCAGAAAAGACTAATATAAAGGGCACATCAATGTGAAGATTAAATAGCAAAACACTAAAAAGTTTCGAAACAACAAAATATGCATACGATAGACTGTCTACACAAAAGAAACAAAAGTGCCGCGCTTCGGCAGGCCAAACAATAGAAAGCATAAAGTATCATTACAATGAACTCTACTTGACTAGAAGGGTTCACAAGCGGATCCGTCCCAGATTGTGAACAGACATCCACACCAAAGTTACGTGCATCACCACCATGCTTAAGCACATTCGATACCTCAGGAACAGACAAGAGAACTGATTCCACTAAAGGCTCCATACATGAAGGACTAGTCAAAGAAAACCAAGTATCCGCAAGAGCTAACCAATCGTGCAGGGAACCCTCCCTCTCTTTTTTAGCTCTATCGAAACAACCTTGGATTGAAACAGAAAGGGGAGATTTGCTCATCGACGAACTCCCAGAAAGACAGGCAGGAACGACTAGCCGCTCCAAGTAAAATTGTTTATCAACAAGGGACGAATCACCAGAGGATACCTCAGGATGAAGCAAACGCATGATGTTCTCAATAGAAGAGTCCTTAAGAGCCTCTAGGGAGGATAGCAAAGGAAACTGGACACCGCAGAGCACTTGAAAAACATTCTCATAGTCAGCCTCGGCAGAAGGGTTAAGAGCCGCGACACGGGAAAGAGATGTACCAGTCGTACCATGAAAATGCCCGGCAACAAGCCCTTCTTGCATCCCTTTATCAACGACATAGCTAATAGCATCACCCAGTGCATCCAGGTAACCTTGACAACGCCAACACCCAGACACGGTAAGCTTGAGGCCTTCGGACAATAGCCAAAGACGAACAAACATAGCAGTAACAAGCACGGATAAAGTTTTTCCTCTAAATGCAAGGAAACCTTTAGGAAAAGCTCCTTCAAACAAACCAGTTCCGAAGCACGAGGGCGGAGGTCCAAACATTCACTGTCCAAAACTTGTACCTAACAAAGACAAATTTCGGAAGTCAATAAAAAAGGGGGGAAAGAAAGAACGGAAAGAAGGGGAAAAAAATAAAAAAATAAAAAATAATAAAAATAAAAATAACCTGTTTAACAAGTTCAGTGTTGCGGGATTCAAGATCAGAGTTAGCACACCGTAACCGCTCAAGCTCAACGTCCTTACTGACAGAAGAAGATTCCAGCTCCTTGATCTTGGCACGTAACACTTCGTTTTCTTTGTCAGCCGCCCCTAAAGATGATACTTTACCACGAAGAGACAACATCTCAGAAGCATTAGATTCAGCCCGAGCCAATTGGGACTCCAACCCATGAATCAAGTTAGCTTGAACACCACACCTGGCGGATAATTCCTCCTTCTCTTGTAGATAGCGCTCTGCATGAATCCGCAACTCAGAACCAAAGCACAAATGGTGAGCCGACAAGATGTTGAAACATGAAAGCAAACCGCCATGGCTCATTTCACGAAGAAAGGAGGAAAACTTTGGAGGAGCAACCCCGTCAACAATCTCACGGCAGTCCAAGGGATTGTCAAGCAGAGATCCGTTCAATACTTTCCACTCTGGAAGATGGCACTCCTATGAGCACAGGGGGTCAAACCCAACAGAAGCCTGGGCATTACTAGTCAAAGGCTGACCAACGGAAGGTCCAACAAGATCTTCGGCACCATGATTAGCCCCACCACCGGAAGATGAACTGAAAAAAGGAGAGGCATTCTTCAATATAGGGATAGCAGCTGGAACAGCTGTAGCAGCAGTGGTAGCAATACCCAAAACATTCTCGGACCTGGTACAAGAAGTAACCTCAGCTCCAGCAGCAGCGGTACTATAATCAGAAGAAGAATCAGAAGAAATAACCAACCTTTCGGGAGAACCAATATAAGGATGATGCTTGAAGGAAGAGCCAACAGAAAACCCAACCTCACGCTCAAGAGTGGTAGAAATAGAAGAAGTAATGAAAGGCCCAGCGTAGGGAGCCGTATATCCTAGCTCAGCTTCCAAAACACTACTATTCAATAAAGTATGAAAGCCACCAACAGGAATGTTATTGCTGGATGGCCCCGGTTGAGATTCAAAACGAAGCCTCTTGGCGGAACTAGATGGTCCCGGAACACTCGGCAAAGGCCCCTCTTTTCTCTTCAAAGGACCAAAGGAAGAAGGGTCAGCATCAGAACCTATAGCCTCAAAAGATGATCCACCACCAGTATCAACACTAGCACCTTCTGGCTCAAAAAGAAGATTAACATCAGCCTCCAACTCACCATCCGCACGGGCAGGAGCAATAGGGATAAGTGGCACTGTACGGTGAACATCAACTTCAATAATGTACGGTTTCCCTTCATTACGCGGACGTGTGGTCATCGTGGCCTTCAAAGGCTCCGGAGACTGAATATACTCGGGCCAACTCATCACTGCACAAGGAAAAGGATATATATATATATATATATATATATATATATATATATATATATATATATATATATATATATATATATATATATATATATATATATATATATATATATATATATATATATATAACGCAAATGAAACTTACTAGTTCGATCATCACGAAGAAACTCACGGTACACGTCCTCATCCAAAGTATAATGGCGGCTCAAGCCAACCCAGCAAAGAAAGGGCTCAGGGAATGCCTGGAAGGGATAAGGATTGGCAGCAAGAAGAGCAAAATGGTCAGCATTGTACTCGTCGGGGCGAGGAACAGGATCTTTAGAGATGTTCTTCCTAGAATGCCACGGGAACAAGACAGGACAGGCAAAGGCATCGACCCAGAAAAATCAGTCGTTCCAATTCTTGACAGAATCAAGAGTCTTAGTGCAAAGGGCAGGGACACCATCGCGTTTAATAAAGGAAAACCACCCTCTAAACTTTGAGTTAACATAAAAGCAACGAAACAGAGCAACAGTGGGAGTAATGCTATGAGCACGACACAAGATCTAAAAGTGAGAAACTCTGCACGTGCCGAGAACCGAAAGCTGAGAAATATTAATACGATAATACATAATCAAGTCAACAAGGAAAACAGACAGGGGCAGACGAAAATTGGCAAGATCAAAAAAGCGGGTATACAAGCCAATCTTCCCAGAAGGACACTCATGCATCGTACACTTGCGATCAGGAAGCTTCAGATGAACCTTCGGTGGAATATGGTAAGTGGTAAGGAAGGAACTAAACGTCCCTGGAGGAGTATTACACTTTATGTCAACAATCAAAGCCATAGCGAGCGGATCAAGGGCGGACGGATGAAGAAAATTTTACTTTTCTCTTTCCTTAAAAGAGATACAACAAAACGGCGATGGTAAAACTGGGAGCAGTATTTATAATGAAGAAAAACCTAAACCTAGATGATGACACGCACCAAAGAAAGATGGAATGAACGGCCAAGATCAAAAATAAAAAAGAGGCACGTGAAGCAGTAGGTCAAATCAAAGCAAAAAACGAAGAGTCCACAAGCGCCCACGTCACACGAAACGCTTCCCAAAGAAAGAGAAAGGTCAAAAAGACGCGTGAAAAAGCGTGGGAAAAAGGAGAACATCCCAGTCAAACCTAAAGTCTAGCAAATACCTACCGCACGCGACAATGTCTGCATGCAGTAAATATACTAGACTAGGGGGGACTGGGTGACGTAGCAATCCTCAAAAAAGAAAGAGGACACCAGAAAAATATCTTAAAAAGGAAAAAACACATAGAACAGCAAAATGCTTGGTCAACCCAAGTCTAGTGACATCCACCGCACGTAACAATATCTGCATGCAATGAACATACTAGACTGGGGGGACTTGATGACGTATAGTATGTATAACAGGCCAACTAGGCCCAATACATACTATACACATACTGGGCTCAGGCCCAATGATTACAAACCCTGGACCTATAGTAAGCCCAATGACGAAAGTGGCTGTGGTCCAAACCTCAAGACGCACGCAAGACACATAACGGGCTGAACCATCAACTGTTATACCTCTTATGTCCGCGTCCGCAATTAACACGGAACCCTTGTCCGCCAAAGGTCCGGCTTCAGTAACTATCTACTACATGCGAGAATCTAGGGAAACCCTTGCGGTAAACCTCGCCTATAAAAGGGGCTCTAATCCCATACAAGGTATAACTTTCTCTCTAATAATTACACACACATACTCTTACTTTCCCTCTCAAGAATGGGTACTTACTCTCACGTCGGAGCCTAATCGTGGGGTCCGTCCCCACGATAAGACTAACGGTTTACCTTTCTTGTGCAGGGATCTCATTCAAACTACTTGAATTAGTACAAGATCAACCCGTTAGAAGCTTGTTGGCCCAGTCCGATAAGGTATATTCACATCTGTTACCACCCATCACACAAATTGTACTAACACATATACTGATATAAAATTTCCTAAACACTTTATGAATACACTCACCTAACAGAGGTGTTTCGCACGTTTTCGAAACTTGAGCATGTTGATTTCTAACTTAAGAGGCCTTGTGGTCTGGTACAAAACAAATGATAAAAATTAAAGGTTTTCTTCTATCTCGTTCATGAAATTAGATTATTATTCTTTACGTACCTGGTTAAGACCTGAATATGCAAACAAAGTAGACGAATGATTGAAGATTCAAATGAATTCAAAATAAAACCAAATACATAAACAAAGCAAATGCATGATAATGTTTACATAAATAATCATATTTTGCATACACTTAATCAGAATAAGTGTCAAATCATCACAAATTGAAAAGCCTTTAATAAAAGTGGGTTGAAATATATTACGAATCAAATTCTTGAAGAATTGGGTCTCACCTGCAATGCACAATAAAATTCGATTTTTGTGTTGTTCCTTACTGATTGATATGTGAAGCCTAAAAAAACATAAAAGTAAAAAACAATTATCGTACTCTTAAATCAAAATTCTTGATAAAAATAAAAACTGAATGAATACAAAAACAAAGGAAGAAGATAACGGTGGTATAATGTTATTCATAAGGAGCCACTTACTATCAATTTTCATCATTGAGGATTGTGATGATCGCAGGATTAATAGGGCTTAAAAACATAAAAGTTGACAATTTTCTTCTTCAAAATTTGACGTCTAACAAACTTCTCTGGTAAGAACCTTAACATTAATTTTATGATATCAATGATTTTATAAAATATAAGCTGACCCAATTGAAAAGTTTTCAAACACAAGAAACTCACTCCGTAACAAAATTATATGAATGTGTTTTCACCAATTTATTTATGGAAACTTGCAACATTCCTATCCTAATTAATGCACAACCATTTCATTCTCAAAGGAAAATATTCAAATCTATACTGTAACGTCGGATGTGTTTCGTTATAAGTGTTGGATATTAACAAAAATAGAAAAAATATAATGTTTATATATTACACAATAAGGTCGAAATATATAATTTGGTTTGTTTGAAAATTCATTATTAGGTTTGCAACCTCCTTCATTCAATCATTTCTATAATCATCACCAACATATTATATTACCGCGCTACAAAATAAACATGATCGAAAGTTACTATTATCTCATAGCAAAATAAGCATGAGCTAAAGTTAGCATTAGTATTATGCATACCCATCCCATGCCATTAACATATAAGAAAGCTAAGTATTCATGTAATATGACCAAAACATAGACTCGCGACATTGTTTTGAGTGCAAATCATTTATTTAGCAATACTTAAAGTTATGCTAAAAGCTTATATCATTCAAAACTGTTAAAAAGCTAACTGGTTGAGAGAAATATGAATGCATGGAATGATTTTGACCCAAAAACAAATGAGAAATCATGGCTCTATGTACCTTGTAACAGAGATGGAAATTTATTTCGTGCATGCTTACTTGGAGATGCCGATCAACTGATATTATTCTTAAAGTAATCATATATAGCTCAAATGTGTCGTCGTTCGAATTATGGAGCAAAATCTTACATCATCAAAATTATGACAATTTAAACTTCAACATCTCCTGACCAAGATTACAAACACATCATTTATTTTGAATTATGCGTTTGTTTGGGAAACATCTAAACAATCAATAAATAAATAAAAATTCAAATACCAAGCTTGCTTTAGAAGTCAATATAAGGCTGTGCACAGTCGTGACCTGGGTCACCACCTGTCACATCAGCTTTCTCTCTCCGGTGACCAGGCACGATCAAGTTGCCACAGTCGACGACAGAGGGTTTTTTTTTTTTTTTTAATTCAAATATTTTTAACAACAAAATTACGATACAAAATACATGAACATATCCTAATCTGAGTGCTCCCCGCATGCAGAATCATACAAAGAAGACCGATAACTGCAAATTCTTCAATGTAATCCAAAACGTTCTTCTTCCGCCTTCGTGGCTTTCTCATCATCCTCGTCTGCATAACCTAGCCTAATTTTAGTCAGCTGTGGTTGCTCAACAAATCTAGGTCTAGCAGACGAACTTGATGCACCCACACCGACGGTTGTGTTCTCCCTATAGCTCCAAGTGATTTTGGTGCTAATGTTATTCTGTATCTGTTGAACACACCCCCACAACGTGTCAGCAATGTCGGCGTCTTTGCGGGCTTCATCCATCAAAAATTTGTCAATCACAGCTTATCTTCCAGGAAAAATGTCATTTCAAATCGCGTTTGTTCTCCCAAACGTTGCTTCTCTGCCTTTGCAAGATCAAACTACTTGATAATGCCGATAATAGCGTTTTGTCGAGCCGAATCGTCTTCATCGCATTGTTATTTAATATACGTTTGCATTTGTTCGACAGAATAGGGGAGACGAAAAGCCATAATAATTTTGTGTTGAGAGAATTGTGTTTGACGTTGTGTGTTTAAAAATATGTTTGAGGTTGGTATTTATAATGTGTTACAAGTGGTAAATTTTTAATTTTTTTTTATCAAACGGTAACATTTATAATCGGTCGAAAAATAGACCGGTAGTTTGTTTTTTCCTTCGCAGATATATGACCCGAAGACCACAAAGGCCTCGACCGATTATAAAGTCGGTCACCTTACTCGACCGACCGACGTTTTCCGTTTGACTGTGAGTAGCCTAATAGTCAATCATAGCTGTTGTACTAAAAAAACGTTTGCTATATTCAGAAATAGAATATTTAATGTAGTAAATTTATTTAATGACATGTATTTATAACTGAATAAATCACCTTGGTTTTAAAGGAGAATTTGAAAACATATTGGAGTACACTTGTAAGAGGGTGTTTGGATAGGTAGCTTATTTAGCATGATTATTAAATACGTAAATAAGCAATCTTAAACACCTTCCAAAAAGTTGAATTCTATTTTAGTCTTTATTGAAGTGAATAAATATACTTGCTGGTACAACTATCGTCTACAGGATTATTTTTATGACATAATACATGATGCATCTGTATGTATTATAGGAGCCCAAACCGTATGTGTTGTTTTCACCTTACACTGAGGATACGATTCCGATAGCACGCGGGATGGTTTATCCGATTGGTGATGGTACCATACATGGAGGACCACTTATACCCCTATTACATGAAGGTGTCAGTAGATACTTTTTTTCCAGCCTTTGCAGATACTAAGCTTCCAGTATTTTCGAAAGCGGATGACACCATTACTGTGTTAGAACAATCAGTTGGGAGCTTTTTCCAATGGCCACGTTGCAGAATTTCTCACATTTTGGTATAGTAAACTCAACCATACTTTTTTTTGTGATATTTGTATTTGTACCTACTTCAGCTAATGAATTACTTATTAACAAGAGAACACCCCGACTTCGAAAGATAAACTTCACAGAGAAAAGCAGCAATGTTGGAGCCCACATTGGCCACACCCAATCCTCTTAACACTAAACTTGCTAGTATTATATGAATAATTTTTTTAAAAATATTATATAAAATTGACGATCTAATGGTGTATGTTCAGGGGGCTCAAGAAACAACACCGTTGCTGCCGGCCGTAAAAACCCCAGACGCAACAAACCGAAGCATCATCGGCAGTGGAGGATGCTAGAAAAACTAAAACCGAGCTGGAGACAAAACTTGATAATTTTGAACATTTCACTTTTAGGAAACAACCCTGTGTGCAAGCTTCCTATATTCGTCAGACAACTGGTGATGATGATACAGCTGAACACATTCTTAAAGTTCCTGGCGGGATGATTGTTGGGCATGAAGATATATTTAATGTTCCAATTTCTATCGAAGACATAATCAACTTATGGAATTTAGATAGGCTCAATACTAGCATTCTGTTATATTTTGAGTGGTAAGTACATTAACACTCTTGTGCACATTTTTCAAGTTAAATCACATTTTCGTATTTGTAAAAATATCTTGTAATTTTTCAGGGGGCTATGCAAAATGTTGCAGTCAAGAAACGACAATTTATGCGAGTTTTTGAACCCTTATTCGATTAAAGGGAGCTTATGTTTTCAATCCGGTTTGACTGTTAAAGATAACTTGGCACACACATTAAGCGTCTATAACTACGATTTTATGCTAGCACCTTATCCTCAAGAGTACGATATACTACTTACTAAAGCTTTACATAAACGGTTTATGTGTTGATTATCTTTACTAACGTCTTAATGTATTTACATTTACTAGCGACCATTGGGTGTTTTTTGTTATATGCCTGAAACAACGCACTGGGTACATCCTGTATTCAAAAAGTAAAAAGAAAACAAAGTCGTAACGCACTTACCGGTTAACAAGGCATTTGCAAGAGTAATTTTTTTTTCCACATCTGTCATAGGATTTCTATTTTTTTTACAACATTAACACATTGTTGGAAACACGAGGGCCTTTTAGGCTTAGGAAGAGATTAACACTTATGAGAAAGTTTACAATGTTATTGACTGCTTAGGCTTTGCTTAATTACAAATATTTACACCACTACCTATTTATACTAGTCCATGGAAGATTCTAGAACCGAGATACTTCCATGATTCTCTAGATATTTTCGACATCATACATATTTATATTCTAGATATTTCTATTACATTTAGCTACAATATTCTAGACATATCTATGGATATTTTCTAGGATTATTCGTTGTCGTTCTAGAAGCTTCCATACAATCTACGACTTTCTAGAAGCTTCCACTATATGGGCTCGGACTAAATCAAGTTTACGATCCAACACCCCCCCCCCCCTTTAAACTTGATTTACCGACTCCAAGCATCATTCGTTGTCTTGAAAAATCTTTCTCGCTGTGCGGCTTGGTGAAGATATCTACAACTTGGTTTTCGGACCTCGCATGTATCATTCATACATCCTTCCTCTTCATAGTCGATATCATGCTCCTTTGTCTACCCTTTAGCCACAAGCCTTCGTTTGTACTTCTCCGCTTCGCCTTTGGCTTTTTTCTTAGCCTTGTATACCCACTTGACTACAATAGCCTTTTGGCCTTTCGGAAGGTCGTCAACTCCCACGTATCATTCTTTTCTATTGACTTTATTTCCTCGTCCATGGCTTGTCTCCATTTTTCTTTTCATAGCCTCTTCAAAAACTAAAGGTTCATAGTTAATGTATAAACAAAGAAGGGGTATCTCGTCAGTTACCTCGTAGAGCTCCTGCAAACTTCTTTTCTTTGGTTCTCCTTCACTTGAACTTGAAGGTGAGTCTTGGGTTGGAGTTGGACTTTGAGGTTGTTGGAATTCTTCACTTGATTCACCTATCTATTCTTCGTTAGTCATAGGAAGAAAGTCATACCTTTCATTTTCCTTAATGCTCCAATCCCATGCTTCTTCTTCATCGAAATCCACATCTCTACTCACTACCACATTCGCTGTGATTGGATTATAGAGCTTATAACCTTTCGACTGCTTATTGTAGCCAATAAACACATGCTTTTCACTTCTATCATCAAGCTTTAATCGCCTTTGGCTCAGAACATGGACATATGCTATGCTTCCAAATACCTTTAGGTGAGAGACGGTAGGCTTCATCCCTTTCCATGCTTCTTGTGGAGTCATGCTTTTTAAACTCTTTAACGGACACCGGTTCAATAGATATACCGCACAATCAACTGCCTCAGCCTAAAACTCCTTTGGAATCTTCTTACTTTTCAACATGCTTCAGACTATATTGAGAATGGTTCTATTATTTCTCTCCACCACTCCATTTTGTTGTAGGGAGTAAGGAGCCGTTAAAAGTATCCGGATCCCATTATCCTCACAAAATTTGTTAAAATCTTTTGATAAAAATTCTCAACCTCTATCGGATATCATGGATTTAATTTTTAAACCTTTCTCCTTTTCTACCATAGCTTTAAATGTTTTAAAAGCTTCAAAAGTTTGGAATTTTTCATTTAGAAAATATACCCAAGTCTTTCTTGAAAAGTCATCAGTAAAAAGCATAAAGTAAAGATTCTTACCATGAGAGGGTGGAGTAATGGGACCGCACAAATCCGTGTGAATTAGTTGTAGAGGCTCCTTAGCTCTTGACGTCCCTTCTTTCGAGAACGAACTTATAGCATGCTTCCCAAGAAGACATCCTTCACACACTTTATTGGGATGATCTATTTGATCGAACCCTTTCACTATTCCTTTTGAGGATAATAACTTTAAGTCACTGAAGTTTAAGTGCCCATACCTCGTGTGCCAAAGCCACGAATGATCCTTCAACAACTCTTTAAGCACTTTGCTTCATCATGTTGAATGTTTAGAAGGAACGTTCATTTTTTAGTTATAGGAAATTTTGCTATGAGCTATCCTTTGGGATTTTTTTTTGAAAGGCATCCTTCGGGATTTCTTATTATAGCACTACGATCCTTTAAATGAATATCGTAGTTTTTCTTTAAAAGTTGTCCCACACTTAAAATGTTACTTTTAAGGTTGGGCACATTGTACACGTCTGAAATATATTGGTGACTTCCATCTTTATCTCGGATAAGTATCTTACCTCTTCCTTTCACCGATGCCTTTGATTCGTCTCCAAAGGTGACATTACCATTACTTTTCTCCATCTTCATGAACAAGTCTTCTTCTCCCGTCATATGGTTACTTGCAGTGGAATCTATATGCCATGGATCTATCCTCTCTTCTTGTTCGTTATGTCTTGCCATTAGCAAGGTAAGCTCATCTTTGTCTTCTACCTCCACAAGATTAGCTTTTTCTTCCACTTGTCTTGAGCTACTACACTCATTGGCATAATGACCATATTTGCAACAATTGTAACATTGTATTTGGGGCTTACCTCTTCTTCGAGATTGAAAGCCTCTCCCATGACCTGTTCGATATGGAGACCATTGGTTTTCATCTTCTTTGTTGACATCTTATCTTCTTCTTCCTCGGCTTTGGAATCCACCACGACCTCGAGAAGTACCGCGTCCTCGTCCTTGCTCCTTTCCATGTAGAAAGCTCTTTTCACTTTCTTTGAAAGAGACCTTCGAATACAAAGCTAGCTCCAAGAGTTCATTCCCCCTTCTTTTCTTCAACTTCTCTTCATGGGCTTGTAAAGATCCTATGAGTTAATCCTTGGTCATAAAGTCAATGTCTTTTGACTCCTCTATGGCCACGATAATGTAATCAAAGCTTGGTGGCAAAGAGCGAAGAATCTTTTCTATCACCTTTATGTCACTCAAGCTTTCACCATTTCTCTTCATTTCATTTGAAAATGGTCAAGACACGAGTGACATAATCTGAAATGGTTTCAGATTCCTCCATTTGGAGTTTTTCGAACTCTCCTCTAAGAGTTTGAAGACGTACCTTTTTCACCTTATCAATTCCTTTGAAGCATTTTGAAAGATCTCCCATGCTTCCTTAGAAGTGGTTGCATTTGCAACTTTCTCAAACATGGCATCATCAAGACATTGATAGATGAGTGTAAGAGCACTTTGAACCTTCTTTCTTGCCTTTTGCAATTCCACCCTTTGGGCGGCATTCAACGAACGTTCCTCATCAACTTTCTCAACACCTTTCTCGACTATCTCCCACACATCATGTGAACCGCGTAGCGCCTTCATCCGAATGCACCAACTACCATGGTCGCCTTTAGTAAGACGAGGTAATTGGAACAAGTTCATCATGCTCGACATCTTGATCTTCTTGCTTTGATACCAATTTGTTGGAAACACGAGGGCCTTATAGGCTTAGGAAGAAAGGAACACTTATGAGAAAGTTTACAATGTTATTGACTGCTTAGGCTTTGCTTAATTACAAATGTTTACACCACCACCTATTTATACTAGTCCATGTAAGATTCTAGAACCGAGATACTTCCATGATTCTCTAGATATTTCCGACATCATACATATTTATACTCTAGATATTTCTATTACACTTAGTTACAATATTCTAGACATATCTATGGATATTTTCTAAGATCATTCTTCGTCGTTCTAGAAGTTTCCATACTATTCTACGACTTTCTAGAAGCTTCCATACCATTCTATGACTTTCTAGAAGCTTCCACTATATGGGCTCGGACTAAATCAAGTTTACGATCCAACACACATGGCTTATCTAATTTTCAGTGTTGTTGGTAGCTACACATGGACAATGGCCAAGGTAACTTATCTTACTTTAAATATATATATATATATATATACCACACAGAAAAAAATGATTAGTGTGTTGTTAATTGGATTGATAATCATGAGGTTTTCTAAAGGTGTTTGCATTGCTTAAAATTGTGTCATCAAATTAGGGGTTGTTTGGATTAGGGATGTGCTACGAACATCTTATAGTAAGACATGTAAACCAAAAGATGTATAAAGCTGCAAGTCTGTAAATATGTGGTTTTAAGGCTTCTGGGGAATGGGTTGCACTATGCACTTTAAGGCAATATGCACTTTAAGGCTTCTGGGGAATGGGTTGCACTATTTCTCTGTGGTATAGTTTATGTTGTCAAAAAATTTATGGTCTTTTTTTGTGTGTTTATCCTATGTCAGTGGGACAAGGAAAGTTCTTTGAGTTTATTTTGAGATTGTGGTCAACTAGTCATTAGTTTCTTTGGCTTGCATACAGGTTGTGGTGCTTGTCACTTAGTTGCATATAGTATTTTTGTTAGTGTAGGCTGGAAAATTCAAATTTTCCATTTCCTTTATAAACAACCCCAATGTGTTAATTCATTCATATTCCATAAAACATAAACATTTGTTATTATTTTTGTTTATAACCCATAACCAACATTATTTTCATTCAGTTTAAATCGTGTTTAATCCTCAAATTCTTAAACTTTTATTATTTTTCATTTAACTCATAAACTTTTTTTATCACTACAACTATCTGCCACTATAAAATCTCGTTGCTATGCACGGGTATTTGTCTAGTCTTACTAATATGCATTTCTGATACATGTAGTATCACAAATATGCATGATGTATATCTTACTAATAAGCATTACTAATGTAAAAGTTTCAATTATTAGTCAACATCCAATTATGTATATCTTACTAATAGTCAACATGTTAATATGCATTACTAATATGGATTAGTGATGTATTCAGGGGCGGAGCTAAGGTTTGGCTACCTGTGGCACGTGCCACATATGGATTGCCAGGTGAAGTAGTTTTATTTTTATCCAAAAGGCCTAGTACTAGGCATGAACTCAGGAATCTTGGTACTTTTAATGTATTAGACAAGGGTTTAAACAATGTTTTGGCAACACCACAAGATGACTTACAAAAAGATGACTCATTCACTACCAAAAATGCAAACTTCCTTTCAAGGGATGAATTGTCAACAGCTACAAAGGAGTTGAAAAAAGATTAAAAAAAAGGCATGCAAACTTGCTCTTGTAAGTCGTGCAACAAGGGTAGAAAACGTGCACAACTAGTGTTAAATTCAGATAGATTCAAAAAGAACACAAAAGCAAAGAGCTATAAAGATAATAAAAAAGGGACAAAAGAACAAGTTTCAATTCAGGAAAAATGAAAGAAAAAAGCAGGTGCACCACTTTTAATTTAACAAAAGAAAGATCCTATGAAGACATGGAATCGAGTGATGATAACATGGATGGTTCATTGCAAAAACTAAAAGCTTTTGAGAAATCTAAAGAATGGAATTCTTTTTGTTAATGGAATGCAAAGTTCCTCAGAATCCAAGTGTTAAGCGGCTATCGTAGTTCCCTCTCATTTTGCTCAATGTTTTAAGGGTTAATTATTTAGTTAGAACTTGGGTAAAAAAAAGAAAAAAAATGTGTGCCACACATACAAGAAATTTCTGGATTCGCCACTGGATGTATTATATGATACTAATATGAATTACTGATGTAGTATTGCTTCCAAGACTTAAAATAGTCAACTTCCATTACAGTAGCATAATAAAATAACTTACAACATTCTAGACTGCCAATTAGCAACTTCAATTACAGATTCACAGTACCAAACTCAATACGGAACTCTCCTGCTGCAGCAACCAAACGCCTCTTATTGCATCAGTACGTCATAACCACCCTTTTAACAGTACTTAACCGAATAGAGATTCTGCACAATTTGAAAAAAAAATATGCCAAATGCCCCTTTTGACAGCACAAAAACCAAATGCATATTGCAGACCAGTTTATTATTGGTTGAGCTTTTTATATATTGCCTTTCAAAAAAAAAGACATGTAAACCAACTGTTTACGAATGATTTTTTCAATTTCTTATTCTCATCGTATTAAATTGTAAAGCAATCAACAACATGGCGACTCGGATGCTGGTTATTATGTCATGAGATGGATGTATGATTTTGTGAATACTCATCAGCTTCACTTCCCTAAAATAGTACTTATCCATTAGCTCTTTTTTTGACTTTATCTCTTTCTATATTAGATATATATAATATTTATGTAATTTTATACCTTTTAAATATAGACCTAGTAGATGTATCGATGTCAGCTTGTTGAAAAAGAAATCGATCGAACCGCGTAGCAGTGCCATACAATGTGTCCTATTTGATTATGGATGATGTGAGTGTTCTTGGAGTTGGATTAATGCTTACTAGACAAACATTATCAGCTCTCGTGTGCTTTTATTAATTTAGTGGTTGTTAGGATTGCTCTTTAGTTTAAATGATGTTCAGAATTTGGTCTAAATTACAGCTTACTGGATTTTGGTTCTTAAAGTATTGGGTTACAGGCTTGGCTTATTAAGTGCTACTTGCTAGGAACAAAACTGCTTGTTCCAGCTTTTTTCTTCTGATAACAAATATTTAGACCGGTGGTAATGAAACCAACCGGTGTAAATATCACGTATTTTAGACCCACTAAACATGTCTTTTAGTTCGGATGGTAACCGGTCTTAAAGATGCGTTGTTTACATTGGTGCATCCACCGGTCTATATATGAACTACTATTTTGGACCTCCCCCCATTTAGACCCTTGGAGTAATTGGTCTAAAAGTTGTTTGCAACCGGTCTAAAAGGCGTTTATTGTTAATGATCCATTTACTCTTTATTTGGTAATGATCCACCCTACTGGGATATACGACCATTCATACCATACATCAAAGAAAACACATACTACGAAATTAGTTTTTTTAACAGATATCCGAATTGCACCATTGACCCACTTTGACTTTTTGGGACGATGATGATATTATAGTAACTGACTCATCTGATTAACAGGTTAACCTATATCTATTATATTTCAAATGATTTAATAAAGTCGCATTTTATTTTAGAAAGAAAATGTATACATAAGTGATGTAAGTAATCATCCTTTGGTCTATATGACAATCCAATTAGGCAATAAGCCCCTAAAATAAGCTTAGCCACATACCCCTTTAGAAATAGCGATAAAAAAATATGAATTTGAAGATAATATAAATGCACAACGAACACTTACCAATATACTAGAAAACAAGAATATTATGCCCATTCGTGAGCACTTACAAATAATGCCTCGAGTAGCTCGCCTTCATGAAATTGGTTATTTTGGGATGCCCGTTCATGAGCACTTACCAATAATGCCTTGAGTAGCTCGCCTTCGTGAATTTGGCTATTTTGGTGTAAAGCACCATAACCAAAAATTTAAATATTACAAGTACCTATAGTTCTAAAAAAATAGAAACAACGGTCCATAGTTGCCACTTCAAGTCATAATAACCAGTTTGCTAAACACGCCCAAAAACCCTAATATTGCTACCAGATCACCTTTTGTGGTTAATTTAGATGCAGCTTTATCATAATTTATTTTTAATTTTTTTATGAACCAAATTCAGACGACCCTAAATTAAGCTTAGCCAGACACCCCTTTAGAAATAGCGATCAAAAAATCTGAATTTAAAGATAATATAAATGCACAACGAACACTTACCAATATTGCTAGACAAAAAGAATACGAATCCCGTTCGTGAGCACTAACCAACAATGCCTCGAGTAGCTCGCCTTCATAAAATTGGCTATTTTGGGATGCCTGTTCGTGAGCACTTACCAATAATGCCTCAAGTAGCCCGCCTTCGTGAATTTGGTTATTTTGGTGTGAAGCACCATAACCAACGATTTGAATATTCCAAGTACCTCTAGTTCTACAAATCAGAAGCAACAGTCCATAGTTGCCACTTCAAGTCATAATAACCGGTTTGCTAAACACGCCCAAAAACCCAAATATTGCTACCATATCACCTTCTGTGGATAATTTAGATGCAGCTTTATCATAGTTTTTTTTAATTATTTTATGAACCAAATTCAGCCCCCCCCCCACAACCACAAACACAAACACACACACACCATATTAATCAGCCTTCAAAGGTTCACCAATGCAAAATAACTATTACAAAGCAAACTTGTTGTTAGAAATTGGTGCTACGGTGGTGCTACGGTGCGATGATAATCTTCGATACCTTTTTAAATCTTGTATCGTCACTTTCCGCATAAAGTATTTCGACCCTATTGATGCTTGGGTATCACGAAATCCTTATTGAAATAATTCAAGAAGAACATTTAGCTTTGTTTTTTTGGTATGTTAAAATGAGACCAATGAATTTGTTAATTATGATGAGGTGTAAAATTGTACGATTTTAAGGGATCATTTAGCCTCTAAATGTAACACCCAAATCAGGCCTTAAGTATTTTATTACAAAAATGCAATTTAAATAGTTGACTATGACTTTTATAAGTTTAAAGGACTTACGGGATTGCATAGTCAAACTATAAGTATTAATGTTATGTGTAATATGGTTATAGAAAATATCATATGTCAAAACTATAAGAAAAGAAAGTACAAAGGACTAAGTTTTTCAAGTGTTACATGTTATAGAAAGTATGATGTGGCCAAAGTAGAAAGAAGATGACTAAAGGGACCAATGGAGTCAATTCAGCAAATTTCCAACTAACATATCTAGTTAGTTCCATAGAAATCCATGATTTTTTATAGAAGTATGTGGAAAACTAGAAGGGGGGTTGAATAGTTTTACCAATTTAAAAACTTCCTTTTAAATATTTAGATCGACTTATGTCAATCTATTTGGTTGTTTTATGTTGGACGTTGATAGATAGATATATAAACATGTAATGAAAGATAAAGAGTAAGAAGCACATCACCACGACACAAGTATTTATAGTGGTTCGGCTACAAGGACACCTTCCTTGCCCTACTCCACTCCCCGAGTCACCTACTCGAGAGTTCGTAAAAACTACACCAATCTCCTTATGGCGGAGAAGCCTTCACAACGTCGCTTACACCTTTTTTCGATACAAAGCTAAATACCGAGTTCTTTCACACCAAGGCGAACCACACCTAACACAACGTCGCCTACCCTTTATACGGTTCTAGGCTAACCATCGAGTTCTTTCACACCAAGAAGAACTGATCCTATCACAACGCCGCCTACCCTTTATTAGGTACTAGGCTAATCACCTAGTTCCATTACTATGGAGGAACTGCTACCCATCACAACACAACACCTAATATCAAGGAGATCCGCTCCTTGTTACAACACCATCAAGGATATCACCATCCTTGGAAATAAACAAATACTTATATGTATAATGATGCACCTCATCGATTATACAACCTAGGCATTCTTCCCTAATGCCACTTGATTTGATTCTTAGGCATCCTTCACTAATGCCTTTGACACAACGCTTGGCACCTTTCACTAATGCTTTCGTCTTGACACCTTTAGCATTCTTCACTAATGCTTTTGACACGGATGATAAGCACCTTTCACTAATGCTTTCGTCTTGACACTTTCGGCATCCTTCACTAATGCCTTCAACACAACATCTACGGAGGAAGAAAGAACTATCAACAAGAGAACCTCAGTTGCCTTGATGATGACGAAGCATGGCAACTCATGGACTTGAGCTTTCTCGACTTCAAGAAGTGGTGATCTTGCCTTTAAGAGGAACCTAGAAGATCACACAAAAGCAAAAGACAAACTACATAGATCTCTTGGATCTGAGGTTAGAGAGGTACAATACTTGGAGGAAGTATGTGTGTGAGTGGTAAGCAAAAAGGAAGAAATGTATCACTATTTGTAGAGGAGAAATTCTACTGTTCCCCGGATCCCGCGGATCCCTCCCACAAGGGATCCGTCTAGCACAAAGCTAGGGATCCGTGGGACGCTCCTCTTTGTCCATGGGTATTTTTGGTTATGGGTCATGGGTTATGGGTTGATCCATGGGTTTCTTTCTAGATACAATGTTTCTCAAGGATACAATGAACTTGGTTAAGTGGTTTATATAAAACCATGGGTTATGGGTCAATACCATTTGCTAGTTTTTACCTATTTTAGTATAAACTTGTTTTTACCCATTTTAGTATATACTTAGTTAAGTATATGTTAGCCCAATATGTAAACACTAGTTGTTGTACATATGTATCTAAATCATAAAATCACTTATACTTGTTTTAGTATTTTATGTGAAAATGTTAGTGTGTTAGAAAACTATTGAATCAAACTATTTACGTATTTTATTTGTTTCGTTAAAATGATTTTACGTTTGTTATCGACAAAATATTAGAAGATCGTAAAATATAAATAAACGTTTTTACGGCTTATTTGTATTAACAATCTCCCCCTTTTTGTTGATGACAAAACATAAAATTATTTTAAGGAAAAACTAAAATTCGTAGCAAATTTGAATTAGTAGTTTTTAGTTTCTTCTCCCCCTTTTTGTCGAAACAAAAAGTGTTAAAAGATACTAGCACAATTTTTGTAAGAAAAATATGTAAAAGAAAATGTAAAGAGAGCAAGTGATGGGAATGGTACTCGTCTTAACTCCCCCTTGACGAGTCCATCCCTTTGAGAGGGCTTCAAGTACATAACGTAGATAACCTAATGTATTTTCAAATATGTTTGCAAAGGGTTCGTCTAAGTGACGAAAACGTGCTTCCCCTTGAAGATTGCAAGGTTGCAATGGGGTGTCATGAAGTGTAATCCAAAAGCGGATTAAGTTGCAAATGATTTTGCAATATCGTTTGACACAAAGCTCCCCCTAGCTTTATGGTGTCAAAATCTTCATGTGTATTTTGAAAATCTACAAAGTAAAGGTTAGAAAACAAGAGTATAGTGCATAATTTCCTGTAAATAAAACTTAGGTTAGTAGTATTTTGTGCTTCTGTACCACGGATCCCGCGGTTCCCTTCTTGGAGGGATCCGTCTAGGCATTTTGGAGGGATCCGGCTGTCTGTTGACAGTTTCTTCAGCAATGAGAATGTCTCAATCAATGCTAATGAGGAAGTGAGATATGTGTACAATGTAACAAGCACAACACACAAAATAATCATGGCATATAAATATTCATTCAATAAAACAAGAGATAATCAACCAAATCTCTAAAACTAAGAGAATGAATTTAGCCATACAAGTACTACTAATGCTAATGAGTTACCCAAACTCAAGATTCAACTAAAAGCTTAATGATGATCAAGGATGAGAAAAGTTTCCTAAATGTTCTAAGTTTTAGCATGTGACTAAGATGCTCATTGTAGTTTAGGCTTGTTAACCTCTTCGAAACGTTCGAGGAGGTGATAAAACATGAAACGTTGCTCTTCACGTAGTTCATGTATCAACCTTTCAACATGTTTACAATGATAACAATCCTTGTCATGATTTTGTGCTTCTTGAAGCGGAGGTTCAAGTGAAGTGGGTTGAGGATCTTCAAATGAAGGAGGAATTGGTGGAGGCTCATTAAGTGATGGCTCTACAATGTTTGAGGGTGGAGGTAAATAAGCATCAACTTCCATGTGGTCGGGTGGTTGACTTTGATGTCTTCTCATAATCCAAAATGGACTATTGGGGGGAATAAGAGATGTTGATATTGGAGCAAGTGTTGATTCAATACTTTGATTTTATTGACCAAACTTTTCAATTGAATTTGTTGGTAGTGGTGGAGGGTGATACGGCCAAGGAGGTAAGTCTTCTAAATTGTGAGAATGTGGAGATGATTGTGAGGTGGCTCTAGGCACTAATGATGTTGGTTGAGGTATGTTTGGTTTAGTAGAGTTTGGTGATGAAATCCTTGTGGGAACAATCCTCTTTAGTTTGATTGGTTTCTTTGGTGTAGGGGAAATCCTAGCATTTGTGGACTTAACCGGAGATGATTCGGTTGAGGAAACTTCGTGTATGACCCTAGCAAGTTTCTTGGGTGGTTCTTGGGTGGATGAGTTAGCACTAGGAGCCTTTCTCATGATGGAATGACTAAGGAAGATGGTTGTAATTGTTGATAATTGTGTTTGTGTTTGATGACTAAAGTGTTCTAGCAATATGGCTTATAAAGGGAAGAATTTGGCAAGTGCTTTTAAGACTTAAGCCACTAAGATTCTTAGATATGTGATGATTAACATGCACAAGGTTGAAGTCCAGAGTTTCACTGATCTAGGAACTCATTTAAGATGAGATTGAGTGTTTGAGTGAGCAAGATGAGCTGGAAATGATTGTTTTAGCTAAAGTTTGACTTAATCTGTCAACCGGATCCCGCGGTTCCCTCCTATGAGGGATCCGGCTAGGCTAATCCTAGGGATCCGGCTCTCAGCGGTTATGGGATTTTTAGAAATGAAGTTTCTAAGAGCTAAAGCCTATATAATCTTAAGTGTTTCAGTCCTCCTAAGTTCCTAAGTTGAGGGTATACTTGAATAATCAAAAGTAATGAGTGTTTATAGCAAATGATTGCTTTTTGTGGAAGAAAAATGGGACTAGATGACTACCACTGGATGTTCAAGGATAACACTAAGAGTTTTGGTGGTGTCAAGTCATAATAAATGATCCTAAAGATCAGATTTTAACTTGAGGTGAAATTTGAAAAATCCTTTAAAAATCACAAGAATTGAAAAACTAATTTTTGACCCACTTTGAGATAAAGATGACTAGAAACAATTTCCCAAAATTGTTCAATAAGTCCACTTAAGTGTTTTGAAAGATGAAAGATAATTTGTGAGTATTGAAGCGGAAATATGGTGAGTTTTGATTTGTTGATAAATCAAGAGACATTTTGACTAAGATCTTTGTGTAAGCTATAAGTGAGTCTAACCCTTTCTCATCCTTGAAATAGACTTAGTTAATTTCTAACATCTTATGTTTAGCTAATGTGATGTATTCTAGTAATCTATCTTGATGCAAGGAATGATGTATTGCTGATCTGATGTCACGGATCCCACGGTTCCCTCAAGGGAGGGATTCGGCTAGGCTAATCCTAAGGATCTGGCATCTGCAGATCAGAATCCCCACAGAATGATGTGCAGATTTTGCACACTAATAAACCGTTAAACTAAACAACAAGTACAAGCATGTTTTCAGGGAGAAACACTCATTAATAATGATAAAAGTAACAATATCCAAATTTACCACAAATCAAAGTGCTAAAACATAAACATCCACACATAAGTTAAGTTAAACAATAAGCATTTTCCTATTGTCTCTTTCGTCAATTCTTTCTTTTCCTTTTTGACGACTTTGTGAGGTTGTAAGCAAGATTTTGAATCATGCCCCTCAATTGTTTGAATTCCTCGGTTTCGTTTGGAATGCTTGGAAGTTGTTCATAGTAATCGAAGGGTTCCAATTCAATGTTGGCTATGGGGTCGACATTTTCTTCTTCTCCTCCTTCTGAGGAGTCCGAGAGAGCTTTAGGTTTCTTCCCATTGACCATGAAGCGTTTAGAGGGTATTTTGGTAAGAGGTACCATTACGTGATCGGCAAAGAAATGATCATTGTTGATAGGAGATGGTTGCAATGCACTAACATACTTACAAAGTCGTGTTAGGAGCATACCATACGGAAGTACCATGTTGGAAGCTTTGAATACCCTGGCCATTCTCCTTACCATGTAATAGGCGAGGTTAAATGGCTTTTGGTGGGTAAGACAATAGATCATTTGCAAAAGGCATGCATTTGGATGATCTTTGTTACCAACTAGGCTAATGACGTTTTCCCTAAGGATTTCTTCCCATTTTCTAAACATGGGATGGATTTCGAAAAGTTCCATTTGAAAAGGATTACGGTGAATGAGCTTCTTGTTTTGGTTGAAACGGGATTGGTCGGCTTTTATTTTGAAAATGGTGTCTCGGATGATTTCTGGTTCATCAAGAGGAGTATGGTACATTGGTTTAGAATCAAGTGCAAGGTTTTAGGTGTTAATAGCCCAATCTGGAGAGTACATACAAATTGCTTCACAAGGAATGCGAAGAATTTAAGCAAAGGTGTTGAGGGTGAGAGTGAGGTTTCGTTTATTGATGATGAAAGCGATTGAAATTCTATCATCGGCGTTTTGAATGATCCTAATGCTTTTATAAAACTCAAAGATGAAAACTGGACAAATTTGTTCATCAATGTCAAGAAGACAATCAAAATTGATTGCCGAGAAGACTTGACGGATGTCGGTATCCTCAAGGAAACATTCCTTGATTGCACGACCTTCATGGATAAGTCGTTTTCCGATCTTTTTGAAGACCTTGCGGTCGGTTTTTGAGAGTTCCTCATTTCGATAGTAATGAGTAAGGTAATGGACGGTATCATGATGATCTTGTTGAGTGGCTTTAGGCATGGTTGGACCTAGAAACACAAATTTTCCAATGAGGTAAAATTAGTTGAGATGGGTTTATGGTTTTGATTTGTATTAACAATGTTGTGAACACAGTGTGATCTTAATTATGTTAAAAGCTCCTTTTCATGATTAATTTTGAAAACCCTAACTAAAGTAATTGATTAGAGATTTGTGAAACCATAAACCCTAGGATGAGGATGATGAAGATTGGAAAAAGTTAATGTAATTACTTACAATGATGTTCTAGAGAGGAATACTTGAGAGTATGGAATCCAATGAAGATGGAATCAGTGGTTTAGTCGTTTTTTGTGTTATGTGAGTAGAGGGAAAAATATCAGTGGTGTTTTGAAAGCGTATAGATGGGTTTTGTTCCACGGTTCCCCCGGATCCCTTGTATTTAGGATCCGGCTTGTACAACTAGGGGGATCCGGCTACTATGGACAGAAAGAGGGTTGTTTGGCATTATTTTTGTAGTAGGCTTATAAATTGGCTTACTAAAAAAAACATTGTTTGGAGGTACCAGATGAAAGATTGTTTTTAGACGATGGGTTTTGATGAATAACATATCAAGGGTTCATATGTGACGAAGGCGTTAGTTTGACGAATCAAAAGGAATATTATTCCCGATGATGAATAAGACGGAAAAGTGATGAAAGAAACTTTTAAAGATGCTAGCAATTATTAAACAAAAAGAACTATGATATAAATAAACTCATGTAAGCTATCTAATGAAAAGTAAAGCATACCACTATGCTTCTTGGTTTGGTATAATACCAAAAATACTTCATGAGCTTTTAAAGTAATCCTTTGTACTTGGTGTAAGTAAGTTGTGATTACTTTTAGATTCTTCCTTGAATGTTGACTTCATTATTCTTTGAATAGAAATGAAGGTTTTGTAGAGATCCTAGCATGAAGATTTCTTGAAACAAAAGTTGTTAGAATGATCTATCAATGTCAAACAAAATGATTTAAAAGAAAACATGACTTTAAAAAATCCTTCTTTGTAGTTTTCAAACATACACGGATCGTATCTAGTTTTTAAAGTACAACATACTCTAAATAACTTGGTAACGAAGCTCTGATGCCAATTGTGGAAAACTAGAAGGGGAGGTTGAATAGTTTTACCAATTTAAAAACTTCCTTTTAAATATTTAGATCGACTTATGTCAATCTATTTGGTTGTTTTATATTGGACGTTGATAGATAGATATATAAACATGTAATGAAAGATAAAGAGTAAGAAGCACTTCACCACGACACAAGTATTTATAGTGGTTCGGCTACAAGGACACCTTCCTTGCCCTACTCCACTCCCCAAGTCACCTACTCGAGAGTTCGTAAACACTACACTAATCTCCTTATGGCGGAGAAGCCTTCACAACGTCGCTTACACCGTTTTCCAGTACAAAGCTAAATACCGAGTTCTTTCATACCAAGGCGAACCACACCTAACACAACGTCGCCTACCCTTTATTAGGTACTAGGCTAAGAACCTAGTTCCATTACTATGGAGGAACTACTACCCATCACAACACAACACCTAATATCAAGGAGATCCACTCCTTGTTACAACACCATCAAGGATATCACCATCCTTGGAAATAAACAAATACTTATATGTATAACGATGCACCTCATCGATTATATGACCTAGGCATTCTTCCCTAATGCCACTTGATTTGATTCTTAGGCATCATTAACTAATGCCTTTGACACAACGCTTGGCACCTTTCACTAATGTCTTCGTCTTGACACCTTTAGCATTCTTCACTAATGCTTTTGACACGGACGATAAGCACCTTTCACTAATGCTTTCGTCTTGACACTTTCGGCATCCTTCACTAATGCCTTCAACACAACATCTACGGAGGAAGAAAGAACTATCAACAAGAGAACCTCAGTTGCCTTGATGATGACGAAGCATGGCAACTCATGGACTTGAGCTTGCTCGACTTCAAGAAGTGGTGATCTTGCCTTTAAGAGGAACCTAAAAGATCACACAAAAGCAAAAGTCAAACTACATAGATCTCTTGGATCTGAGGTTAGAGAGGTACAATACTTGGAGGAAGTATGTGTGTGAGTGGTAAGTAAAAAGAAAGAAGTGGCTCACTATTTATAGAGGAGAAATTCTACTATTCCCCGAATCCAGCGGATCCCTCCCACAAGGGATCCGTCTAGCACAAAGCTAGGGATCCGTGGGACGCTCCTCTTTGCCCATGAGTATTTTTGGTTATGGGTAATGGGTCATGGGTTATGGGTTGATCCATGGGTTTCTTTCTAGATACAATGTATCTCAAGGATACAATGAACTTGGTTAAGTGGTTTATATAAAACCATGGGTTATGGGTCAATACCATTTGCTAGATTTTACCCATTTTAGTATAAACTTGTTTTTACCCATTTTAGTATATACTTAGTTAAGTATATGTTAGCCCAATATGTAAACACTAGTTGTTGTACATATGTATCTAAATCATAAAATCACTTATACATGTTTTAGTGTTTTATGTGAAAACGTTAGTGTGTTAGAAAACTATTGAATCAAACTATTTACGTATTTTATTTGTTTCGTTTAAATGATTTTACGTTTTTTATCGACAAAACATTAGAAGATCCTAAAATATAAATAAACGTTTTTACGGCTTATTTGTATTAACAAAGTGTTTGGTATGTTTTTGTGTGTCGTCTTTGTTCAAATGAGAGGGTAAAAATAAGACCAAATTTATGATCAATTGATGAAGGCTTTGAGATGCTAATTCATGATTTAGTTCATAGCAATCATTTTCACTAGTAAGTAACCCTTAATTGAATTTAATTGGAAAATTGAGGGTTAGGGTTCATGTAACTAAAATTGGGGTTTTGGGTAATTATGTTTCTAAAACAAGAATTGAAGTGTTTGTAATGATAGGTTAAAGGTCATTTAATGATTTTAGTGAAATTGAAGGTTTTCATCATATGATAAAGGTATGGTCATATGATGTTATGTAATTGTTAAAGATGGTGTTTTAAGCTAATTATGGGTTATTGTAATTATGGGTTTTATTCATAATTGTTAAAGTGGGAAATGTTGATAAATGTTCATCATATGATCAAGATATGAGCATATGATAATTAGAGGTATTATTTGAGTATGTTATTGGGTTAGATAAACCATTTGTTTTTAATATTGATTTTAAGTAAAAACTGTTTTTACGGCTTTGTTACCAGTCGACTAAAGTTAACCGTTGGTACCAGTCTCTAAAGTCGATCGTTGGTATGGTTTTGTTACCAGTCGACTTAGCCGACTGTTGGTACCAGTAAACTTAGTCGACCATTGGTACGGTTTTGTTACGAGTCGACTAAAGTTATATTTTTCCTACGTTAATGCTTTTTTTTTCTTTTCTAGTTTACTATACTCCAGTTCGAGTATTCACAATTTCGCCGCTCGAACTGCGGGGGAGTATTAGAGGATAAATAGGCCCAAGCCCAGTTTTTGAGTTTAGGGCATTTAGGGTTTTCACCATTATAAATAATGATTTATAATAAAATTATACCTACGGGGTTTTATTCAATGTATGTTGGGATATGAAAGTGCTGAAGATATCAAAGTACTGAAGATATCAAAGTACTGTAAGTTGCAAAGTACTGGAAGAAGTTAAAGACTCAAAGTACTGTTAAAGACAAAGTCAAAGTACTGCAATATGAAGTCAAAGTACTGCAAGAACAAAAGAACTGTTATATTCGTTTATGGAAAGAATTGTATTCTATGTTTAGATTACTTGTCATACAAGGTTATCAATTGTAAACCGACTAGGATATCCTTGAGCCTATAAAAGGACTCCTAGATTGGCATTAGAGATATGACTTACGATTTTAGAATTAGAGTTTTAGAGAAAAGTTCGATTATCTTAGAGTTGTATTAGAGTATCTGCATAATAAGCGGATTTAGAGTTTATAATAAAAGGTTATTCTTCTTAGCTTTGTTAAGTAAATTCAGCGTACTTAATAAAGATTACTCAGTGTTTCTTTGTTAATAACTTAGGATTTATCCGAGGTTATTAAACCTTAACAAGCTAGTTAAGATAGTTTGATTAAAGTATATCGATCCAACAAGTGGTATCGGAGCTTGTGTGGAAACTCTGACTAGGAAGAAACCCTACTTCAACTATATTCAAGATGTCGATTTGGTCTGTTCCACCACCCTCAATCACCTCACTCGAATTCCAATAATCAAGAAGGAGAATATGACCTCTGGTGTATGAAGATGAGGCAGTACATTGCCATCACAGACCATGCTCTTTGGAATGTTATTGTGAATGGGATTGAAGTTGTAGCAGACCCCATTGATATTCCTGGACAACCAAAGGCACCTAAACCTGTATTACCAGCAGCAACCTTAAGGAATCAAGAGAAGGCACTCAATATTCTCTTATCTGCCATTCCGGATGGTCATCTTCTCAAATTTCATGATGCTAAAGATGCTAAGCAACTCGGGCGCTCTCAAGACCAGATTTGGTGGGAATGAAGCCTCTAAAAGATGCACAGAAATTTGCTAAAGCAACAGTTTGAAACTTTCACAGTTGGTGAAAGAGAGAGTCTTGATGCTGCATATGATAGGTTTCGGAATCTTCTCAACATGTTGGAGCTATACAAGGCAGAAGTATCAGTTGAAGATGCTAACTTGAAGTTTCTAAGGAGTTTGCCATCATCATGGCATGTGATTGCTACAATGATCAGAGGACAACAAGGTTTGGATGTCATGGACTTTGATGATCTATATCATCAACTTAAGGTGTATGAGCATGAGATGAGTGGTCAAACAAGTTCTAAGTCTCACAGTATTGCTTTTCTATCATCAGAGAAGAAGGCCAGTACTTCCAAAAGTACTGCTTCTCCTCAAAGTATTGTTTCTCAAAGTACTGCTGTCTATACACCCCCCTCATATGTTCAACAGGTCCCACCAACTACCACTATGGCCTCAGATGAAGTTATGTGCTCCTTCTTTGCACAACAAGCTAGTTTACCTGTCACTTATGAAGAAGATCTAGCACAGATTGAAGAAGATGCACTTGAAGAAATTGATATCAGGTGGCAAGTTGCTATGATCACTGCAAGAATCAAAAAGTACATGAAGAAGACAGGCAAAAGCATTGATTTCAAACCCAAACAGGGCATAACTTTTGACAAATCTAAAATTGAATGTTTCAATTGTCAAAAGACTGGTCACTTTGCAAGAGAGTGCAGGTTTGCTAAGTATCAAGCAAACAGACATCCGAGAAGCCAAAACTTGAGCTTAAGGAAATTCCCATTACTGAAACAAAGGCTTTGGTTGCTCAAGAGAAGTTATCGAAGTTGACTGAGTGAAGAGTTTGATGATGAACCCGTGACTTACTGTATGATAGCAGTGGAAGATGCAGTTGAAGACACAGTGGAAGCATTGGACTCGAGTACTGCTTTTGATGAAGTATCTGAACATGCTGCTTTGGAATCTGATGATGGCTTTGGAGGATTTGACTGGAGCAAGGAAAGTGAAGATGATCCTGTTCAACTCGCATTGGTGGCTACTTCACCAAATCAATCTCCTATCTCTGAGGTATGCTCAAATTGCTATGATTTTTATCATAAATTGCTTAGCAGTTATGTGATTGAGAGAGATAATTGTGTTAAGGCTAGGGTTGAGGTAGCAGGTTATCAAATAACCTTAGAATCTATGGAAGCCAAAATTTTAGCACATGAAACTAATGAAGTAGCTTGGGCTGAAAAATATGCACAACAGATTACCAGTTAAAGCTTAGTGAATGGAAATTAAACTGTAAAATTGCTGAAATTGAGAAATTAACTAAGGAAAGAGATGATTTGTTAGCTAAGTTTGCTGCTTGGGGTGAAGCTGTTCTGTCACATGTTTCTTATGTTCAAAAACAGCAAAGAGCTTATCTTGAAACTGGATTAGGTTTTGGTATGGATTTTAGTAAGATAGAAGAAAACCAATCTAGTAATCAGGATGAAGGTGAGTATGAGGATATAACCACTAGTGATGAAGAACTCATTAATTATGTAGATACATCCAGTAATGATGGTTCATTGAGTGACTCACCTCCTGCATATAAGAAAGCTAATGATTATCATGCTATTCCACATCCTACTGGCATTCATCAACCCCTTAGGCCTGATGTTTCTCGTTTTGGAATAGACAGTCTAGAGTTTAGGAAAAAGCTAGTTGCTAAATCTAGGTCTGAAACATCCAAAGAAACTGTTGAAAACGGTGTTCAAAACCAAGCAGTACCTTTAAATCAAAGTACTGCTTCACAAGCAGTACCTTCAAAACCTTTTCAAAACAGATCTGCTAAACCTTTTTGAGATAATTTTGGTCAAAACAAGTTTAATCACTCACCAAGAAGGCAAAATAATTTTGGGCATAGACATAGAAAATGTCACTTTGACAGTATGGGTCAAACGTGTTTTGTGTGTTTCTGTCCTACTCATCTAATTAAGGATTGTGAACATCACTCAAAATACCTTAGAAGATTTCCAAAGAACAGGACTGCCAACCAGAAACCTAGAGAGTACAAACCAGTTTGGACTAACTCAAATAGGGTTAATCACAAAAACTTCACATCAAATCATAGATACCCACAACAGAGAAGACCTTCAGATCTCACGATTTTCCAAAGTACTGTTAACTCTGGCCCAGTACTCTCACAAAGTGCTGCTCAGACAAAACAAGGTACTGATCACAATACTTGGTATAGAAATTTTAGGCAATCTCACTATCAACCTAGAAGGTATTCCAATTCACATAGGAGATTTAGATCAGAGGAACCAAGTGTTAAAAAAGAATGGGTTAAAAGGGAAAGTACTGCAGAGGGACAGACAGTACTTTCAACCAAAAGTGAATATGATGTTTTTGTGCTACAAGAAAAAGAGATTTGTGTTGAAAAACCAGAAAGTTTTGAAAATCCACATGTTTTGAATAACAAGATAATACTGGATCATGCTTTAGAAAACAGTGGAAATTATGTACTCAAAGAATGTGAGTATGTCACTCCACAAGGGGAACACAAGTCAGTAATGGCTTGGGTTCCTCAAAGCCACTAACTTTTTCATCTTATTAGACAGGGCAACCCAGAAGAGGAGCTTAAAGATCATTTTTGATAGTGGTTGTTCTGTGAGCATGACAGGAGACAAGGAGTTTCTGTCAGGTGTTTTGGAGTATATTTAACTACTAAGCTATGTTTGAGGGGAGGACTATAAGGTGTTAGTATAGTCCTGTGTATTGCTTGAGGGGAGGATGCTTGTTTATACTTAGTTTATATGAAGAAATTTGGCAAAGTACTGTTTTTCCTGAAAGTACTGCTTGGAAAGTACTGCTTAGGAAAGTACTGCTTATGTGGAAAGTACTATTTTTCGTATTAAAGTACTGTTCCAACGGTAATATTGATGGGTAATTGATAATAACGGTAACTTTGTTATTATAGGCTGTGATTTTTCAAATCCTACCTATAAATAACTACTTTCCGATTTTCCCTCTCATATTATTACTTTCCATCTTTTCCATACTTCTCTCCCGATCACCATCTCTTTATTCTTCGATAAATTCATTATTGTGCTCACTTATTCAACAATGGCGAATCGTTTAACTGTTTCAAAGCACAATATGGTGGCTAATTTGGACAAGATTGAGGCGAATATAGCTTTTCATGATATTGTTGATTATCTTACTGGGTCGCCTATTAGTTATGCTCTTTTAGTTGAACCAGATGCTATTGAAACATGGATTCAAGAATTTTGGGCTAATGCTAGAGATAACATGGAGGAGGATGCATATTATATTAGATCTACAGTTGCTGGACGGACTATCAAGATTACAGAAGCCTCTATTCGAGAAGATTTATTATTTGGAGATGAAGATGGGGCTATTCGATTTGACAAGCAACTGATTTGGGATACTTTTCGGAATCTTGGTTATGAAGGATCTTTAACCGAACAAACATTCAAGAAAGCATTATTCTGTCCTCAATGGAAGTTTTTGATTCATGTACTGCTTCATTGCATAAGTTCTAAAAGTACTTCTTGGGAGCAGTTTGGGTCTAATATAGCATCTGCAGTGGTTGGACTAGCTACTGACAGAGTATTTAATTTTTCAAAGCTTATTTTGGATGGGATGCTATCACATATATCCTCTGGGTCAAAATGGCTGATGTACCCAAGGTTTGTACAAGTTTTCTTAAACAAGCAATTGGCTGATGTTCCAAAACCTGCTGCTTTGTTACCTGTTATTGTGCAACAAGCCAAAATCTTTACATTTATGGCTAGGATAAGTGCTTTGTTCAGAGGTGGAGATATTCCATTAACTTCTACAATGATGGAAGTTGTTCAAGCTGTACGTAATGAAGCTGGAGAGGATGAAGAAAGTGAAGGTCCTGATTCTGTTTCTCCAAGATCTGCTTCACAAAGTGCTGCCTCACAAGGTACTGCATCTGAAAGTACTGCTTCTATTGAAGGTACTGCATCTTTACAGGGTACTGTTTCTCCAAGCCCTGAGGTTCAAGCAGAGATTGAAAGAACACCTACTCCATCTCCACAACATTATGTTCCTGTTTCAGAAGAACATTCACATCTTCAAGGTGATGATCATACTATTCCTCGTGAAGGTTTGACTTTAGATAATTATGCTTTGACAAGGGAGCTAGTTAGGTTGAATAAGACTGTTGAGTCTCAAGCTAAAGCGCTTAGGAAGTTGAGACGTAGGTATATCTGGTTGAGGAATTTTATTAAACCCTATATTCAAGGTTTCAATTTATGGGTTAAAGAGGAAAACAAACGTCGTAAACACCTTCGAAAGGAATTCAAACGAAAGAAGGTTCCTAAATCATCTTCTGTCAACTTAGGGAGGAATTTAGAAAAGGAAAATTTGAAAGAAGATGTTACAAAGAAGAAAGAATCTGTAAGTACTGCAGAAAAGATTATTTCAGATTCTGAGGAAGTGCAAGTTCAAAGTACTGATATTCAAAGTACTGAACATCAAGGTACTGATGTTCAAGGTACTGATGATCAAGGTACTGAACATCAAAGTACTGATTTTCATGATACATCTAGGCAAGAAGTGATAACTCCAAGGGTATTGAATTTTGAAGAAGAAGCTGGTCCTTCTACATTTGTTATAGAAGAAGAGGAGGAATCCACATTCATACCTATTCATTCTGCTAGTGATGATGAAGTAATTGCTACAATATTAGATTTATCACAACCAAGAGGAGGGGTTACTATTAGAGATGTACAAGAAGAAGAACAACCAAGAGCTTCTCAACCAGTCATTGATCCTAAAGACAAAGGGAAAGGTATTCTGGTTGAAACAAAGAAAAAGAAACTCACTTTGGCAGAACTTAGAGCAATTGAAGTTGCTAGGAATGAAGTTGCAGCTAGAAAAGTTCAAGAAGAGTTAGATGCTAAAGATAGAAAAGAACAAGAAGCTCAAGAAGCTCTGAATAGAGAAGCAGCTCAAAAGGTGCAAGATGAATTAGATGCTGAAACTACTGAACCTTTACAGTCCCCTACACCTGTTAGATTTATGCCAAGAAGACCTAATTTAGCTAAGGACAGGAATGCTATGATGGCTTATCTGAAAAGTCAAGGGTATAAAGGATTACAGAAGTTTAATTATCTTGAGATGAAAAGATTATATGATGCTGCTAGGAAGGATTATAAGAAGAATGTTGCAGGCATCAAAGATTTTAGAGAAGAAGCTACCGGGACTGAAACTGAAAGGAAGAAGAGTTTAAAGAGAAAAAGAAAAACTGAAGTTACAGATGTTCAGTTTTCAAAGAAAGAAAAGGTAGAATTAAGATCCGAGACTAGTGATGAATTGAAGAATTATCTCAGAGTGGTAGATTTTGATTATTCAAAAGAAGATAATGACATGAAGATGAATAGATCAAAGATCGGTGTTTTTAAAGTTGTGAAATCCAAGAATGGAGATTACATGATTTTTCATAAAGAAGATGAAAGCTTCAAAGTTTTCAAAAGGCTATGGGATTTACTGCATATTATAGATAGAGTAGACTTATTCTACTTATATCATGTTGTGAAGGCTTACTTTGAAAATAATCCATTGGAAGGGATTGGTTTGGTTTTACATGGTGATCTCATAACTATATGGGAAACTGATGAAGAGAGCACTGATGATATCTGGAAGAATCAAGAAAGCTGGGAAATAGTTTGCTGGAGATTCTTTGAAGAATCTGGAGTTCATGTTTTGGAGCTGGAAAATGGAACAATGATACACATGTTTGCAGAAAGAAGATATCCTCTCACAGTTGAGCTCATGAGAAGAATGCTAGAGCATGGATTGGAAGTGGAAGAGGATAATGAAACTGCTTGCATGGTTATCAACTTGTTTATAAACTGGACTACCATTGCTGAGGATGATCAATAACTGGTATGAATTTTATTTGAATAAATACTTTTTGATATATCAGTACTTTTATTCAAAGTACTGCTGATCAGACAGTACTTTCATCAAAGTATTGTTTGCTGCTTTAAACCAGTTAAATAAATTTTAGAAGAAACCTTGTTGCTAAGTAATAAATATTTTGAAATAAAGGTTTAGTAAATGGTTTTTGTGATAATAACATCAATAGGTTATCAATCCACCATGGTTACAAAAGGATTGACTAATCCATGAGCAAACGGCTCGGGTAAAGATATATCAAATCCGTTTTTAGTTGACAACTTGCTAATAAGTTGGATGGTATTCAACTCACCATATCAGTAATGTGAAGAGTTGGCTAGCCCACAAGAAAATGGCTTGTGGTAAAGGCGGTGGAAAAACCATTATTGGTAATTAGTTCACCATTAGATAGAAGAACTAACTAGTCCAGAAGGGTACAGCTTTTGGTAAAGACAAAACAAATCTGTTGATAGCTGGTGGTTTGCTAAAAATGTTATCAATGTACCATGGTCTTACACACCAAAACATTTGGCTACTCCAGAGATAATGGCTTTGGTAAAGAGTTCTAAATCCATTATTTTTTCAATGATTCACTTGAAAGTGATGAGAATAGTATGTAACTTAAACTGAATTAAATGTACAAATTGTCATATGTTGCTGTGTTGCTGAAAAGATGGAGCTTGTTGGATGCTGCTGTAAAGAGAACAATTCTAAGAGATACTTTGACAAGAACAGATGTTACAGAGATAAAAGCTTAAAGACTAAGAAACAATCCGTCTTTAAAAGATGAAGCTGTTAAAGATATATTCACAAAGGAACTTGAAGTCAAGCAAGTAGAATTCAAGTTAGGGGAGGATTGTTGGGATATGAAAGTGCTGAAGATATCAAAGTACTGAAGATATCAAAGTACTGTAAGAAGTTAAAGACTCAAAGTACTGTTAAAGACAAAGTCAAAGTACTGCAATATGAAGTCAAAGTACTGCAAGAACAAAAGAACTGTTATATTCGTTTATGGAAAGAATTGTATTCTATGTTTAGATTACTTGTCATACAAGGTTATCAATTGTAAACCGACTAGGATATCCTTGAGCCTATAAAAGGACTCCTAGATTGGCATTAGAGATATGACTTACGATTTTAGAATTAGAGTTTTAGAGAAAAGTTCGATTATCTTAGAGTTGTATTAGAGTATCTGCATAATAAGCAGATTTAGAGTTTATAATAAAAGGTTATTCTTCTTAGCTTTGTTAAGTAAATTCCGCGTACTTAATAAAGATTACTCAGTGTTTCTTTGTTAATAACTTAGGATTTATCCGAGGTTATTAAACCTTAACAAGCTAGTTAAGATAGTTTGATTAAAGTATATCGATCCAACAATGTATAACAAAAATAGATGTTTATGGTTTTTGAGTAGGAGTCAAGGATTTATGATGATGGTGCCCATTGGCTACTTAGCTTGGGGCTAAGATAAGTAAAGTGATGTATATGTTGTTTAATAAATTCTGAAAGTTTTGATGTTATGTCATGTTATAGAACTCGTTTTCTGGAAAAATGGTTCAAAAGTGCACAAAAAGTATAAAACCCGAATTATTCGAACCATAAATTTCTCACCATTTTGAATTTTTACCCTAAATGCGGGATATAGTTTTTAAGTCTTTGAAACTATTCCTTATAATTAGAATGCATAATATAAATTAACAACTAAACTAAATAATTATAAGCTAAAGTTACCTAATTCTAATACTATCCTAAAGTCCTAGCCATTTCTCTTGGTCGTGCAATTCAACATGTATAAGTCGTACACTTTCTCTTGGAGTTTTGGAAACAAATTTAAAAACGTCACATGTCCCCTATGCATGACCAAATTCATTTTACCACTGGAAATAGGATAACATCACAATAAATGGGAGATTTACATTTGACTAATTCATCCAAGAATTTCGACAATAATTTCACACGCTCCACCCATTTATTAGAGCAAATCTCACGTTTCCATCTCAAATGCATTAAGCCCTAGAAACTCAATACAAACGACAGCTTATTTTCCTTTCCATCGACTGATCTCTCCAAGGTGTAAGCAGATTCATAGGCGTACGAGCAAAGGGGAAAGTTTGGTGATCATTTTTGTGTACTAGCGTTGGTGATCGTTTGGTGTTTAACGATTTGTTGACCGTGTCTCGAAAAGGTTTTGTTTCTAAGGCACTGGTTTGGTTCGTGTGTCCTTTGATCCGTCCTATAAATCCGATCCAAAAGGTATCCCATGTCGTTTCTTTCATCATCCTGATTCGAGGTTATAATATATACGAAAAAGATATGAAAACCCTAATCTATATAGTGTTGAGTCTTCATTAATATGCTAAGTGTATGAATCAAATGGTTTTAATCTATATGTAATCATATATCACCAGCTCTTATGACATGTTTAAAAAGGAAACCTACCAAACCATCTTTAACAATCTTATTTATGGTTTTAAAAGTAACATGACCAAGTCTCCTATGCCACAACATTGATTCATCCAATGTGGCTTTTGCTACAAGACAAGTTAGGTTCTCTTTAGGAACAATTTTCTTCATATCAACACTATACATGTTTCCCTTTCTAGGAACTTTAAGTAATACTTGACTTTCATCAGGTAGCTTAAAGTCAGGAGAAAGAACAAGACATTCAGTGTCTTCTTTTTGTCACACATATGTGAGACACTAAAGAGATTAAAATTAAATCCCTGCACAAAATACACATCTTCAAAATCAAGTTTACCGGTTTTAATTGTACCTTTACTAGTAAATTTACCACCTTTTGCTCCTCCCTCAAAGGCAACATATCCTCCATGACATGTTTCCTGTCATGTGCCTAGAGCATCCACTATCAGCATATCCTTGATCTTTTTCATCATCTTGTGATGTTCCTGCACATAAAATAAAGGAAATTAGTTTCCTTTGGGGACCCAAGCCATTACTGACTTGGATTTGCCTCGTGCATCAATGTAGTTATATTTCTTCATAGTGATTGATGCACCATTGGGTTTGGTAGGTTTCAATTCCCAACATGTTGAGGCCTTAACATCATTGCCCCTTTGTCCATTAACAACAGTCATATGCCTAGCATTAATAAACTGTTGGCCTAGCAGTTTTGACTGTTGGGCTTTATTTCTTGTTATAAAGTACTTTTTTTCTCATTAAGGACCTTTTACCAGTTTGTTGTGCTGATTTAGTAAAACATGTTATTGGTTTAGCACTTGAAACTATTGATTTGGGGTGAGCAGTATAAACAGGCCTGACATAATTCAAAGGTCTGAGGCCAGTTCTCATCAACACTACTCTGGGAGCCATGTTCCTTTGAGCATTAGGGTGATTATGTTTGGCAAAGCCATATGTGTTTACCCTAGAAATCCCATTTACCACCTTTTCCCTCTAGTGGTATTTGCAATCAACCTAAACATGATAAAACCTGACACAAGTAAAACACGCTTTATTATACATGACAAAGTCACTTCCTATTTGTTTAGAATTCAAATTATTCCAGTTTCTCTGGTTACCCCTGGGACTTTGTAACCTATTTTGAGATCTATACATCTCAGCATATCTAACATGTTTCCTAACTGGTTTTCCAACTTTAACTTTAACCACTTCAGGAACAATAATTTTCTTTTCTACCTTAACTTCAGAAACATTTTCCTCAACTAATGATGTGTCACTTGCACTTTCAAATGATTCTTTAACCTCTTCAGACTGTTCTACCTTAGGACTCTCACTAGTCTTAGGTGTATATTCAAACTTAGCACCTTGATATTCATCTAGACCAGTGTGTGCCAAATCAATACCTGGGGGTGAAGGTACCCCTCTACAGGGAGGTGGAACTGACTTGTATCCTAGACCAGACTTAGCCTTATTTAAAAGCTAACACTCTACTATCTTTTTAACTCCCTTAGATGCATATTCAACAATGTCTATGTAACACCCCAACCCGGTAAGGGTAGAAGTGTCACATTCTGGTGTCATATCAGAACATACAAATAAAATTTTACAAGCGGAAGCCTTATGAAATTGAAATACCAAGTCATATAACGGATGACTTACAAAGAAAAAATACAAAATCCAATATGTCTAAAATAAAATGAAATCCCAAACAATAGCCCATCAAAATAAATCCAAGATAATAAGGTATCTAGGGTTGGTCCACTCATGCAATCCAACTCTCAGCCCATCTTCCAACATAAAACCTGCCGCAGGAAAAGAAATGCGGCTGAGCTTAAAAATCCCAGTGAACAGATATAACAAAATGGAAGCTAAATAAAATCAGAAATGCGAAATGAAATAAGGAAACTGATAACAAGGTCGCAACAGAAAGGAAACAATGAGTCAGTGAGGATCCTGCAGGAACACAATTACACAGATATCCAAAAGAACAGATAACAGAGGAGGACAAAGCACATAACACATTGATGACATATACTCAAGCACATCAAAACAACCAGGCATACAATAAATCAGTAAATCAGAGTACAAACAAGCCAACCGGAAGTCCAAAAGCTAGCTGAAGCAACTAACTAGAAAGTGAGCATGGCAATCACACAAGTCAAATAATTTACAATTAATAACTTAACCAGTATCGTAGCAGCGGAAGTACTAGCAGTAGTCGAAATACAGTAGCCACATGTACCAAGTAAGAATAACAGAACGAACATTATAAACGAATGAATTATCTAAACAAGGTCCTAATACAACAACTAAACAAGTTAACATGCCAGACCACATACAATGAACCATTTACCAATTCAAACAGAAGTATAAGCAGTAATGTAGCATACCAGGTCAACAATCAGCAGACAAGAATACTAACGGATAATCATAGCCCATGAACATAACTGAACGAAAGTATACATGATAAACAGATAACTTAACTGCTTTCACACAAGCATGGTCACCAGGCACATCAAAGAGTCACATAACAGTATGATAAGCGGTTTATCAGTTATTAGTATGAAAATAGGTGAATCAGACAATCACATATTAATCATGTAGTAGCAGGGCAAACGATAGTCACGCAAAACATGTAAAAGCATAATCAAATTCAATAATCATATAATAACCCGGTACGTGAATGGAACGATAGTCTGAAGTAACGGAATAAGAGTATGACAGATCAATGCAATGGAATGTATATCATGGTAGTAGAGTGAGTCACATAAGGGTATTGAGTAACGGGCAATCAATACAGAATATGGTGCGTTGGGGTAAACAAACGGTACAATATAAGTATATCAACAGTGTAAAGGTTGTCAGAAATCTATCCCGAGCCAACAGTACAGTACAGTAATATCAGTAGTGGCAATAGCAGCCCAGTAATCAATAGTAACCATCGTATTCGGAGGGGTGACCTCGGAATACCAGACAATAGGAGGGGAGACCTCAGTAACCAGTGGAGTAGCTAGCTCCCAGACTGTGAGGGGGTGTATTGCACACACGCACCACATCACCAGAACAGTATATATATCAGTAACAGTACAGTACAGATCTAGGATGCATCCATACGCCCCTGCAGACAAATAGTGGCCATACAATATATATCGAGCTCATAATCAGATAACAGAAAGGGACGGTGTGTAACATCACTCATACACACTGGAGTCATGCCATTGGTGCATCAATGACACGGTCATGGTACCTCCATGACTAGTTAACAGTATTTGGCTCGGGTATCAATCTGAAGGGTCAAACAAAGGTCCACAGTGTAGCAATATGTCAGTCATCATAATCAAAGGTTCAATATCAGTAGCTCACAATTCAAAGGTTCATAGCAACAGTCCATATCAAAGTCCAATATCAAAGGTTCAGTAACAGAGGTTCAATAACAGAGGTTCAGTAACAGAGGTCCAATAACAGAGGGGTCAATAGCAACAGTTCAATAGCAAATGGTTCAATAATGGAAGTTCAGTAACAGTGGTTCAATAACAGAAGGGTCAATAGTAAAGCAAGGGTTCAATAGCAATAGTTCAATAGCAATGGTCAATAGCAAAGGATCAATAGCAAAGGGATCAATATCAAAGGTTCAATATCAGAGGGTCAATGGCAAAGGAATCATAGCAATGAAATATCATAAGCGAACAAATTCGAGGAATAAGAAAGTCATGAAAAACCCCTACTGAAAAGGGATAGAATATCTGTACCTCATTTCGAAGCAAACAAAATAGGAAAGTACGATCAAACGATGAATCAATCCCGCCGTCCGGAACCTATATGAATTTGATAACGCTTATTAAAGTCGGATTACTCATTTTAGACGGCTTTCCATTTTTAGCAGGTCTCCACTTTTAGTAACTTTCCATTTTAGGAAACTTTCTATTTTAGGCAGGTTTTCATATTAAGCAGCCTTCAAAAATAGCAGGTTTAACCATAAATACTGTATTTAATGTCAATTTAAGTTAAAGTGGTGAAAATGATTATCATTATAGTTTAAGGGTCATTTATGACAAATTGTAATTATAGAGGGTCAAAAAATGCCATTATTACGAAGTATAGGGTCAAAAGTGTAAATATCATAAGTTTACTCATTTTACGGCTGTAGTCCATTCATTTATTTTATTTTTTTAACGAGCTAAACCTTCTAGTTTTATAATGTACAAAACGAGTCCTCTACCCTTTAATTAGAACCTAATACCATTTAAAACCCGAGTTAGTTTTAAATTTCCATTTCCATTTTATACATGGTCGAACCTTAAACCAATATTAACACGACCCCCTTATGCAGTCTAATTTCAGTCGAGACCTATATCAAATCCATTTCTATTCCATACGACACAACATAAACCATTCGGAACCCATTGGATTATTATTGATACGAAGATGACCAAGATGTAAACACGATTTTATGTGACCCGTTTAGCTCGATAAAAGAATAGACAAACATGTATATGTGCATGTGAACGTCGAACAATATTTATACAGATTCATAACTAAGGCTCTCCTCATTGTTATTTCATGTGTTTCAAGCCATGACTGTATGTAAATTCAATTCGCCTATGTCCCATTTAGTTAGATACAGAAATGAAGAAAAAAAATATGCATGTCATGTAAAGTGAGGTCAAGATACATGTGCATGGGTAAAAAACAATGTCTTTCTCATTTGCTGAATTTTTACGTGATATATGCATGATAATGAGATCCTTTATTTTCATGTGATTACCTATTGTTTTATGTGAGGTATTTAACGCCTAACACGCATTCGAAAGGATGTCATTTCATACGACCATAATCAAAGAAAACAAGGAGGAAGAATAGAAATGTGGTCACGGATACAATACCTTTGATGAGTGTCGAATGAGAGAAAAACAAGAGCCACGTAAACATGACCACTACGGTTTCGACCTAGACTCCACGATCAGCAGCTCGAATAAACACCCACAATCAGCCACCTTTGAACGAACACCCATGATCACAGCCACACCCCTTCCCTCGAGTTAGAAATCCCACGCCAGCCTCCTTGATCACTTGTAGTCGAATGAGAGGGAAAAGAAAAACTATGCCGTCACTTATACAAATTAGGGTTTGATGTGTTATTATTATTATTTTTTATTTTTGAATGAGATATCGGAGGTTACAAAAGAGATGATCCTTGAGATTAATATGGAAGATTATGGAAGTAAATGAGAGAAATATTCGGCAGACTTGGTGGGGCAGTTATGGACAATATAATGACATTCAATTTACTATAATTAAAATGTTTTTATTATTTAGTTAAATGTATATAGTAAGCCTTGTATATTATTAGGTCCAAGTATTTAGGAATTGTCTCATATTCATATGGTAGACATAAGTGAAAGTCAATTTTATTATCTTGTATCATTTGGTCAATTATGAGTTACGTTTTTAACATATTTAACGAGCTTGACGTGGTTTACGAATTCTTATAATTATTGACTTGAGGGCATAATGGTCTTTTAACACATTTTAGATTTTTAGGGTTTTACAACTCTTCCCCTCTAAAAGAAAAATTTTCGTCCTCGAAAATTGAAGTCGCAGAGGTACAAGAAGACGTACAGTTCAAGGCAGATGTAGCCATCCATAGTCTCATATAGATCATAACGATTTCGGTTCCAAAGCGTACAAAACTTATACGTAACAGATGTTGGTGAGAATTTCGCAAATAGGTACAGAATTTCAAACGAATATGAGGAGTGACAAATAACGAATATAAGCCCTAGTCCATTCACGTACCCACCCCAGGCATTTCCCAAGACGTCGTATGGTTTCAATAAGGTCAGATTATATGATCTCGGTATTATCACGTTGATAAGGCGTCATAATACTTGCATCACATAACAAGTTCTTATTGTCATCATATTCTGTCTCGGGTCATGACAAACCACAAAACCAACATCACAACAAAACAGATAACATACAGATAGCAAGTAACATACCAAAACAGGCCAGATTCACATAAATGCAGCGTATAATACCTCAAACCAACTTACCATACCGCAAAGGAAAGAAGGCTACCAACTTGCTCGAAACAGTTCCTCATGACTCATTACTGATGATCCAAAAACAAAGCTGAGATGTTACCAAAATGCTAAATCATAAAACCTCACGATTCAAACCGAGTTCTGAACAAATCGACGAAAAGCAATACTGATCAAATCATATAGCAAATTATCAAACCGTCTTAGAACGCGTGACAAACAAATTGGAGTAACACGAGTCGCGCCCAATCATAGGAAGTAGATGAACCTTCTCAGCCACCAGTTAATTCTTGTCTCCGTCTTTGCTCCTTTGGTTGATTCGTCCAGCTCCCTCCAACAGCATCCTCATGTCTCCAGCAGCATTGCAGTCAGGTGCGGCTTCTGCTTCACGAACCTCTCCAGTTCAGAAACTGCTGCAGCAACGCAGGGTCGGCACCATCATCTTCGACTCCACTAGCAGTCTCCTTTTAAACGGTCGACAACGAATGCGCGAAGATAAAACAAACAAAATCAAATGCGAAAAGAAGGAGGTCAAATCAGCGAATACAAAAGAATATCGAAGTCAAATATGAACGACAATCAAAACGAACCGAAAGAGATAAGAACAGACGGAAGCCTAATGTCTACCCAGTCCTCACAGGTCAATCCTAAGGTCAACAAGACGAAACCTTTGCTCTGATACCATAATTGTAACACCCCAACCCGGTAAGGGTAGAAGTGTCACATTCTGGTGTCATATCAGAACATACAAATAAAATTTTACAAGCGGAAGCCTTATGAAATTGAAATACCAAGTCATATAATACAAAATCCAATATGTCTAAAATAAAATGAAATCCCAAACAATAGCCCATCAAAATAAATCCAAGATAATAAGATATCTAGGGTTGGTCCACTCAGGCAATCCAACTCTCAGCCCATCAAAGCCCATCTCCCAACCTAAAACCTGCCGCAGGAAAAGAAATGCGGCTGAGCTTAAAAATCCCAGTGAACAGATATAACAAAACGGAAGCTAAATAAAATCAGAAATGCGAAATGAAATAAGGAAACTGATAACAAGGTCGCAACAGAAAGGAAACAATGAGTCAGTGAGGAACCTGCAGGAACACAATTACACAGATATCCAAAAGAACAGATAACAGAGGAGGACAAAGCACATAACACATTGATGACATATACTCAAGCACATCAAAACAACCAGGCATACAATAAATCAGTAAATCAGAGTACAAACAAGCCAACCGGAAGTCCAAAAGCTAGCGGAAGAAACTAACTAGAAAGTGAGCATGGCAATCACACAAGTCAAATAATTTACAATTAATAACTTAACCAGTATCGTAGCAGCGGAAGTACTAGCAGTAGTCGAAATACAGTAGCCACATGTACCAAGTAAGAATAACAGAACGAACATTATAAACGAATGAATTATCTAAACAAGGTCCTAATACAACAACTAAACAAGTTAACATGCCAGACCACATACGATGAACCATTTACCAATTCAAACAGAAGTATAAGCAGTAATGTAGCATAGCAGGTCAACAATCAGCAGACAAGAATACTAACGGATAATCATAGCCCATGAACATAACTGAACGAAAGTATACATGATAAACAGATAACTTAACTGCTTTCACACAAGCATGGTCACCAGAAACATCAAAGAGTCACATAACAGTATGATAAGCGGTTTATCAGTTATTAGTATGAAAATAGGTGAATCAGACAATCACATATTAATCATGTAGTAGCAGGGCAAACGATAGTCACACAAAACATGTAAAAGCATAATCAAATACAATAATCATATAATAACCCGGTACGTGAATGGAACGATAGTCTGAAGTAACGGAATAAGAGTATGACAGATCAATGCAATGGAATGTATATCATGGTAGTAGAGTGAGTCACTTAAGGGTATTGAGTAACGGGCAATCAATACAGAATATGGTGCGTTGGGGTAAACAAACGGTACAATATAAGTATATCAACAGTGTAAAGGTTGTCAGAAATATATCCCGAGCCAACAGTACAGTACAGTAATATCAGTAGTGGCAATAGCAGCCCAATAATCAATAGTAACCATCGTATTCAGAGGGGTGACCTCGGAATACCAGACAATAGGAGGGAGACCTCAGAACCGTGGAGTAGCTAGCTCCCAGACTGTGTGGGGTGTATTGCACACACGCACCACATCACCAGAACAGTATATATATCAGTAACAGTACAATACAGATCTAGGATGCATCCATACGCCCCTGCAGACAAATAGTGGCCATACAATATATATTGAGCTCATAATCAGATAACAGAAAGGGACGTTGTGTAACATCACTCGTACACACTGGAGTCATGCCATTGGTGCATCAATGACACGGTCATGGTACCTCCATGACTAGTTAACAGTATTTGGCTCGGGTATCAATCTGAAGGGTCAAACAAAGGTCCACAGTGTAGCAATATGTTAGTCATCATAATCAGAGGTTCAAAATCAGTAGCTCACAATTCAAAGGTTCATAGCAACAGTCAATATCAAAGTCCAATATCAAAGGTTCAGTAACAGAGGTTCAATGACAGAGGTTCAGTATCAGAGGTCCAATAACAGAGGGGTCAATAGCAACAGTTCAATAGCAAATGGTTCAATAACGGAAGTTCAGTAACAGTGGTTCAATAACAGAAGGGTCAATAGTAAAGCAAGGGTTCAATAGCAATGGTCAATAGCAAAGGATCAATAGCAAAGGGATCGATATCAAAGGTTCAATATCAGAGGGTCAATGGCAAAAGAATCATATCAATGAAATATCATAAGCGAACAAATTCGAGGAATCAGAAAGTCATGAGAAACCCCTACTGAAAAGGGATAGAATATCTGTACCTCGTTTCGAAGCAAGCAAAATAGGAAAGTACGATCAAACGATGAATCAATCCCGCCGTCCGGAACCTATATGAATTTGATAACGCTTATCAAAGTCGGATTACTCATTTTAGACGGCTTTCCATTTTTAGCAGGTCTCCACTTTTAGTAACTTTCCATTTTAGGAAACTTTCTATTTTAGGCAGGTTTCCATATTAAGCAGCCTTCAAAAATAGCAGGTTTAACCATAAATAATGTATTTAATGTCAATTTAAGTTAAAGTGGTGAAAATGATTATCATTATATTTTAAGGGTCATTTATGACAAATTGTAATTATAGAGGGTCAAAAACTGCCATTATTACGAAGTATAGGGTCAAAAGTGTAAATATCATAAGTTTACTCATTTTACGGCTATAGTCCATTCATTTATTTTATTTTTTTAACGAGCTAAACCTTCTAGTTTTATAATTTACAAAACGAGTCCTCTACCTTTTAATTAGAACCTAATACCATTTAAAACCCGAGTTAGTTTAAATTCCCATTTCCATTTTATACATGGTCGAACCTTAAACCAATATTAACACGACCCCCTTATGCAGTCTAATTTCAGTCGAGACCTATATCAAATCCATTTCTATTCCATACGACACAACATAAAACATTCGGAACCCATTGGATTATTATTGATACGAAGATGACCAAGATGTATACACGATTTTATGTGACCCGTTTAGCTCGATAAAAGAATAGACAAACATGTATATGTGCATGTGAACGTCGAACAATATTTATGCAGATTCATAACTAAGGCTCTCCTCATTGTTATGTCATGTGTTTCAAGCCATGACTGTATGTAAATTCAATTCGCCTATGTCCCATTTAGTTTGATACAGAAATGAAGAAAAAAAATATGCATGTCGTGTAAAGTGAGGTCAAGATACATGTGCATGGGTCAAAAACAATGTCTTTCTCATTTGCTGAATTTTTACGTGATATATGCATGATAATGAGATCCTTTATTTTCATGTGATTACCTATTGTTTTATGTGAGGTATTTAACGCCTAACACGCATTCGAAAGGATGTCATTTCATACGACCATAATCAAAGAAAACAAGGAGGAAGAATTGAAATGTGGTCACGGATACAATACCTTTGATGAGTGTCGAATGAGAGAAAAACAAGAGCCACGTAAACATGACCACTATGGTTTCGACCTAGACTCCACGATCAGCAGCTCGAATAAACACCCACAATCAGCCACCTTTGAACGAACACCCATGATCACAGCCACACCCCTTCCCTCGAGTTAGAAATCCCACGCCAGCCTCCTTGATCACTTGTAGTCGAATGAGAGGGAAAAGAAAAACTATGCCGTCATTTATACAAATTAGGGTTTGATGTGTTATTATTATTATTTTTTTTTTGAATGAGATATAGGAGGTTACAAACGAGATGATCCTTGAGATTAATATGGAAGATTATGGAAGTAAATGAGAGAAATATTCGGCAGCCTTGGTGGGGCAGTTATGGACAATATAATGACATTCAATTTACTATAATTAAAATGTTTTTATTATTTAGTTAAATGTATATAGTAAGCCTTGTATATTATTAGGTCCAAGTATTTAGGAATTGTCTCATATTCATATGGTAGACATAAGTGAAAGTCAATTTTATTATCTTGTATCATTTGGTCAATTATGAGTTACGTTTTTAACATATTTAACGAGCTTGACGTGGTTTACGAATTCTTATAATTATTGACTTGAGGGCATAATGGTCTTTTAACACGTTTTAGATTTTTAGGGTTTTACAGTCTACCTTAGCTGTATGTTTTCCTTTTGTTGCTTAATCTTGTCTAGATCATTTTTAAGTACACTAATCTTAGCATCTTTGTATGAGATATCTCTTTTAAGTACAAGAATGTCCTCAGAAAAGACAGTCTCATTTTGCTTATAAAACACTATTTGTTCTTTTAAGACAACTAAACCTCTTTTATGATTTTCCAAATTAAAATTAGATTGGTTAAGCTCTATTCTCAGGTCATCATACTGTTTTTTAAGTTTTTCATAGTCATTTAAAGCTAAACAAGCTTTTGAACAAGCTTTGACAGTATGTACCTCATAATCAGAGAAAGCCATTAGTGCCATTTTTGTAGGTGCTTCCTCTTCTGCCATGAAGCTCCAATAAAAACTAAGTCGATCAATGGCTACCATTGCCTTTGAAGAAGTCTCTTCTACATCCACAACCTTCCTGGTGCTCTTTTGAGTCCTATAACCTCTGTTATCTTGGCCTCTACCTCTGCTATCCTCGTTTCTTAGCCCTCTACATTCCCTAGCAAAGTGTCCCATCTTATGGCAGTTGTAACACTCCATTTTTTACTTGTCATACCCAGCAACATCACCTCCACTGATGGTGATTTTCTTCCTAGTCCCTTGATAATACTTCTTGGCCCTCATGCTTAGCAAATATAATTGCCATTTCAAATCCATCTCCTCCAGATCATCTTCATAAATTTGAATAAGGTCTTCATGATACAGCTGGGACCCACTAGCTTGACTGGCCAAGAATTCATAAACATTTTCATCTCCTAAGCTAGCAACACTGTATTGTGAACTAGCAGTATTAACTTTAGGGTTGGCCGTACTAACTCCTGAAGCAGTACTAACTTCATCTACACTGTTATTGTTGGGAGAGGACACAAATGCCATGTTCCTAGAGCTAGAACTTGAGCTTCCAGTCTTCTTTAACTCATGTTCAGTAATTATGAAGTTGTTGTACAGATCATCAAGACTCATGGTATTAATATCTGGCTTGTTTCTCCAGACCACTACATGAGTGTTCCATTCAGCAGGCAAACTCCTTAAGAATTTGGAATTCATATCTTCTTGCTCAATGTCGACATCCAAAACAGCCAATTTGTTGATGATTAATATAAGCCTATTGTAGATAGAATCAAGAGATTCTGAACTTTGAGCACTAAAGTTCTCATAACTTTGCTTCAGCAATGTCTTCTGTGTATTCTTGGTGGCTTCATTACCACCAAACCTTATAGTTATGGCTTCAAAAAAGGTTTTAGCTTTCTTGTACTTGCTGAAAGTCAACAGGTGCTCATTAGGAATAGCCATCAGCAACATACTCCTAGCCTTGAGATCATTCTTCTTTTGAAGCTTCTCTTCTACAGTAATAGGAATAATGGAATAATGTTGATCGTTTGAGTTTTGACACCATCAACAGTTGATTCAGTGATTTTAGGTGTGAAAGAGTTGCCATTCTCTATGATTTCCCATAGAGCATAATCCTGCACTTGAAAGTATTGCTCAATTCTGAGCCTCCACATCTCATATTCATTTTGTTTCAGCATTGGCAACTTAGCCGTGGTAGAAGTTTGAGTTATCTCCATGTCCATCTTCTTTATAGGGAATAAAGAATTCTTCTGGTTTGAATCTTCTAAATCAAAGTATCAGACCTTGGCTCTGATACCACTTGTGAGTAGGGGTGCAAACAAGTCAAGATTTTATCAAGCAACTCGAGCTCGAGCTTGAGCTTGACTCGATCGAGCCAAGCTTTTATCAAGCTCAAGCCTGAGCCCGAGCCTAATAAACAAGCTCGAAACACATAACGAGCCGAGCTCAAGCTTTTAATAGCTCGAGCTCGAGCTTTTATCAAGCTTTTTGAGCTTTCAAGAACATAAATATTTTAAGTATACATATTTATATAAACAACTTAAAACGAACGTGAAAATTGGTATAATAACTAAATATTTGTAGAAGGGCCATTGAATATTTTGTATAAGTTCTTTCCTCTCGAGTTCATTACATATCTTCTTGAATTTATTGATGAGTTCGACTATTAAAATTTAATGTTTATATATACATTCAAGCTTTTCGAGCCGAGCTCGAGTTTTACTCGAGCCTTACTTGAGCCGAGCTCAAGTCTAGATGATTAAAGCTCGTCAAGCTATCAAGCCAAGCTCAAGCTCAAGCCCACCTTATAAATTTCAAGCCAAGCTCAAGCCCTGTCAAGATCGAGCTCGGATTTACTCGATTACACCCCTACTTGTGAGGATCTAAACACACTTGAGCCTTGTACTAGGATACCTTAAGTATGATCAAATAGTATGCGAAATCTACTACTTGATACTTAGAAGAATATTAAGAATATGTAAGACAATATAACAGTAATTTTTGAACAAACAGTTAACACCGAACGTTTCAAGATTATTAAGCAAATAATATGAGTGATATGACTATCACTAGGGTTTACAACCTTGAAGCAAAACGTATGCAAATATATGTCTAACACCTTAACCTAGGATCTCATTTTATAGGCACATGGAGTCCTTTACAAGATAACTATCAATATTCTAAACATGCAGAATATTTTTATAAGTCTAAATATATGAGATATATCCTAAATATCTTCTATACCTATCACTTTACAAGTCTTCTAACAATGGCAATACAAATCTTCATTCTGGCAGACTTAGCAGTACAAAGTCTTCTGGCAGTACTAACTCCATTAGTACTGTTAGTGTAATCAGAAGTACAAACTGTTAAGTGTTTTAATTCCCAACAACCACCATCTACATCAATATCTTTGTTTCCATATAATCCTCAACAAAACTCAAATCAAGAACGTTCTAGACAAAGAAATTAAGATAAAGACAAAGTATTTCATCAAAGTCAAGATTTAATCAAACAACGTCAAGAACAAGTTCATATTTTAAATGAGGAAAGCTTAAGTGTGAAGATCAAAGTTATACAAGACGTGTGAGTATATTGGAAAGAACGTGACAAAGACAAGATGGAGATATTGATCAAAGGCAAGAAAAGACAACATATTTATATCACAAGATCACATAGCATGAAAGAACAAAGAATCAAGACTAATCTATCTCAACATTCAAGGTTCAAAGATCAAGATAAAAGAAGACCAATTCACGATAATGCATAAATATAACTAAGGAATGACATCCCTTAAGGGGAGATTGTTAGCATTACTTTTACTAATAGAAGTGATAAAAGTGATTGTCATTCTACGTTTAGGAACTATGTAACATTGATATAAATTATATAAGAGTTTAGTATCGGGCTATATGAACTAAGCTAATAGGCTATACATTTTATTCTAATAGTGCATGTATCCTTAGTCAAGCCCACGAGAACTAAGCCCAAACCTAAGCCCATTAGGAGGCATTGAGATGGTATATGAATTCACACAAGCCCACTTGTGTGTGTGTGTGCGCTTGTAGGTGTTTATTGTGTGAAATAGAAAACTCCCTCTTTCTCTCTTCTCCTCTCTATCTCACGACAACAACACCACCATCACCAACTCACCACCTTTTAATGTTTAAGTTGATACAAATAAGATCTTACAAATCACAACGTAACACAAACATAACACAACATAAGGACATATTTATCACAATGATATCGAGTACTAGAATTACCACCATTAACATTCATTACACGAACTTGATTATGATCATTCCCCATTCCCATAATCGATCTACGACATGCCATCCATAACTGAAACCCGAGTTCACCGATAAAAATCCACCAACGCCGTCAACAAAAACACTTCTTAAACCTCTCATCCACTACATGAATCATCTTGGAACCATTTCTCCACCTTCAATAATATTTACTTTTGTCTTGTTGCATTGTTGCCCAATAGGAAAAAACTAGATACATTTTTTTGTTCATCATCAATGTGCATACTCTTGTTATTTTTATCTATATTTCTTGTGATTGCATCCAAAAATCCTTCTGCTCCTCGTTCCATAGAAAATGCAATGCCCGAAATTTTTGTGCACCGTCTAGAATCAGAATCATGAATTGTACATACAATTAATGTATGTTTCTATGAAGATACACCATCCTTGTAGAATACCATAACCAAATTTCTTTTTGTAGTGTTAAGATAATCGGCTGGTTGTTTAGGAGAAAACACAGAAACATTATGAAGTATTGATGAGTGTGTAAATACTCATCATTTTTTGGTCAAAACTGAACTGCAAAACGTTTAAAAATGCTCAGAAATGCATCAAAATACTGAAAATATCTCAAAATTGCATTTTATATGTTTCAGATGCAAAATGTTTAAAATCAGATGAAAAATGAGCTAAGTTTGCATAATTGGCAGTTTCAGTCCTCCAAGTTTCAAAAATTGTCAGAAATAGTCCCTGAGCACTTATTTCAAAAGTAAAATCACCAAAGGTCCTTTAAAAATCATAAGTTTTCAAAATTAGTCCTTTGGTGAAAAATATCAAAAGTTTTGAGAAATTACAAGTTTGGTCCTTCAAGTTTAAAAATTGTCAAAAATAGTCCTTGGAAATTTGAAAATGTCTATTTTGGTCCTTGTACTATTGAAACTTGGCAAAAGTGACCCTTGAAACAACTTTGGAAATTTGGCAGCTTTGGTCCTTGTACTTTCAGAAATTGCAAAAAAGGTCCTTATGATTATTAAGCCTAAATACCTTAGACCCTATCAAAACCCATTTGGACCCCTGCCAAGCCATTTGGACCCCTGCCTATTTTGACCCCTCCCTTTTAATATTAAACCCCGTCAACTCCCTGGTCAAACAAACACACCCTCCCGCCAAGTCTTCTTCTTCACCAACTCGCCTGCAACACTCAACCATTCCATCCCTCCAGCTCTTTCCCCACTCACCATGTTCCCTCCACCTCACCAAACTCCAAAGAGCATTAATTGCTTCCCTCCCCCATTGCACTCAACCCCCACTGGCATATATACATATTGGCGCCAAAAATCAATCAAACGGCCAAGATTATCTCAAGTCATCCAATGGTTAAGATTATTAGTGGGATTTAATCAGAAGACACGTGGGAAGCTTTTTGGGTATAAATAAGAGAAGAGAAGCAAGAAGAGGGAGAGTACTTAGTTTTTAATTTCCTATGTATGTCGTTTTTGTTTAAATGGTCTTAGTTTATTTCTAAAGTGGAAATCTTTGCTTGTATTCTGTTACCTTAATGTAATTTAACCTTATTTCAATCTCAGTTTCAAGTTTGTAACATTAATTCTCATAGTTGCAATTTTAAAGTCGAATTTCCAAATTTAGCTTTGTTGATTTAAAGATGTAACATTGGACTGATTAGGCTCACATAAGCTCCTAAATAGCTTAATATAGTTTTTAGAAACCTTAAAAGTTTGATTAGTATCAAAAAGCAAAAAAATACCAAAAATAGAAAAAAATAGTGTAAAAATAAAAATCACAAGAAAAAGAAGAAGAAGCAAGGAGCAAGGTGAATTCTGGATGGCCTTGGGTTTAGAACCTCATGGGAGGTAGTATGATGGTCCTTGGTCTTTAGTTCATGGTTCTTAGCTTGGATGATATTTTGTAAGAGTTTTTCTTAATTATGTGATTTTACTGTTCAAATGCTTATTCTCTGCTTATTTTTAGTTCTTCTAGCTTATTAGGCATATCTTGGTTGAATTAAAGCTTAATATTGTAGACTTGTTAAGTAGTTTTCATTTTTCGTAAAAATCTTTGCATTAACTGTCATTGTAGCATAACATAGAATCTAGGATAATTGTGGTTTAAGCTAGTGTTTCTATGTCCATTTGAGATTATTAACTCATAAAATGTTGATCAAAAGCAGTTTCAAAAGCCTTGGTCCTCAGTTGCTTTGAAAAACCAAAAATCAACCTTATAAGGGGTTGTTTGGATTTGCTGAGTATGTGGACTCAGAGGGTGTTTCTGTTGATATTGCTAGTTAGTACATGTCACTTTAGGTTTAAATGAGTTAATTCAGTCATAAGAACCAAGCCTCATTTGATTAAAAGTCAAAATCATCTTTAATCTGTCTTAATTGCATATCTGTGGAATTTTCATAGCCCAAAAGCTTGCATTGTGTTTATAATTCATAGGAGTAGCTTAATTTAGCTTTATGATAGCTTATAACATCAATATCAGTTCATAACTTTGGATCAAAACTCAATTAAGTCAACTTTTCATTTCTGTAAAAAAAAGTCAAAAACCATAAAAACCAGTTTTCCCAAAACTTTATAGATTTATCATTTGTTAATCCTTGGTTAAGAGATTTTGGTATTTTGGATTTAACAACTTGAACTGGTCTAGTGTTGAAAAATGATTTTTGTGAAATTTTTGTGATTCTTTATAAGCTTCAAATCAGCTCTTCAAAAGAGCTTATTTGCCCTGTGCACACTCATCACACACTGAGTTGTGTGCAGGCCTCTTGCAAGCTCTGTACAAGCTTCAATATAGCTTGTCCTTGGCTAAAACTTGGTCTAGAGATAGTTCAGCTGGTGGTCTTGAGATTCTTGGTTCTGTTTTTCACATTGGCTTATTAAATAAGCTTGTACTTAAGCTAGAAGTTAGGAGAAAAACTGTTAAGCACTTGAATTTTCAAATACATCAAATCATAGCAGTTTGCATTTTAGAGGTTTAGGATAGTTGTAATTAGTTGCTTTTGAGTAGTTATAGCTTATTATAGCTTCTGTGTTCAGTTGGTGCTCATTTGGTACCTTTGGCTTATTCCAAGTGCTTATTTATAAGCCCTTGTCACTGCAGCTTCATATTCCTTCACACAGGCCACTGTTTTTATATTTTTCTTAGATTCATAATATTAATTTAGACCTTTCTTGAATTTTTCATATTTTTCTAGTTCAGTTTGCTATTTTTCTTCATTTAAAACAGTTTTTAGGCTTATTTAATTAGCTTTTAATACAATTAATTCAGAAAAGTTTCAAAAAATTAAGTTTTCAATTTTCCTAGGTTAAGATAAATATAAAAAGTCAAAAAAATATTTTTCCAGATTTTTCATAGTTTAATTTGTAATTTTTAGCAATTTAATTAGTTTTAAATAGTTTTTAATTCATAGAAAATATAAAAATAATCAGAAAAATACAAAATTAGTTTTGAAAATTTTCTTTAGTTATTTTAGATTTTTCCAAGTCATAATTTCATTTTTCTAGCCTTATTTCATATTTTCTTGTATTTTAGGCTATTATTTAATAGTTAAAAATAGTTTTTAATTAATAATAATTAGATAAATAGTTTTAAAAATAATTTTCTTTTTTCTAAAAATTTTCTCTTATCATTAGGATTGTAAAAATGTCATTTTTATATTTTTAGGATTAATATTGTTTAAGGTTCACATTCTCTTTTGCACGTCACGTAGTTTTTGATTTAAGTTTTATAAAAGAAAAATCAAAAACATCATTTTAAAAATAGTGATAGCGTTTATTTAATATAATTTATCTTTTTAATTTTCTTTAATTTGCATTTAAGCCCCTGTAATTTGTATACTTTTTCTTTAGGTATAATCAATCATATCCCTTTTCCGTTCAAATCCTTTCGATCACTATTCGTTTGATTATTCTCGCACAGCTCGTTGGGACATAACGACCTGGGGAAACACTGTACTCTCCTGGACTTCATTGCATTGGTGTCTGAACTGTTTGAAGTTTCTTACGGTTAGCCATTCACAAGTGGCTAGCTTGTGTGAGATAACTTGACGGTTTGCCATCAATCAAGTATCAAAGCAACTCCTACAGTAAGAACCTTGCCAACCCCCCCCCCCCCCCCCCCCCAATGTAAGGAATTTGTGATGAATAATACCAGAAATTGACTTGAAGGATCTTTGAGTGTTACTGTTAGATCACCTAGCGCGTTCGGAGTAGAAGACTTGATTAATGCAACAACCTTATCAAATTTTCCATTCTTGCAAAAGTTATTGATATCGCCAAAACACCCACTCACGATCCCCCTACCAGCATTTACAAACTCAACCGCGCTAACACACTGCCCACACGTAAAATACCCATCCTCACTCACATCCTCAATAACTTTCCTAATATAATCATGTGTCGCTATTACACACTCCTGCCCACCTTCCTGAATATCGCTATTTTACGGAGCTTCGTTGCTTGAACAATACCCACAAAACCTGGTATTATCCAAAACGACTTTTCAACATAATTATCAAATTTAGTGGTTTGAGATGAAAGTTGGGTTTGGGTGTTGGTGGTTGTTTGACGACGTTTGTGGTGGCTGTTGCAGGGACGGAGGAAAGGCGGTTGGTCGGAGATCAGAGTTGTCTACATCAATGGATTGTTCCCATTGATGATTTTTTTTATGGCTACAACAATCATATGAAAAATTATGTGTATGGTGAGGGTAGGAGAGAACATAAAACAAATCCGTAAAATGACTTTTATGCCCTAACGTGAAATGCATGTGAGGGACTTAACAACTATTGACTGACAGGTGGTAGTCAAAGGGATCGTGAAAGTGCAAAAAAATGAACAGTAAGAACGGTGGACGTATTATTTTGAATTTGGAACGTAACTGGGTATATTTAACACAATCTTAGAGATGAACGGTGTATTTTACCCTTGAAAATATCAACTAGTTCCTTTTTTTTCTTTTTTTTTTTCCCTTTTAAAAATTGTTAGTCCCTAATTAAAAAAAAAATGGGTCCCAAACACCCTAAACACGAAATAATATCCTTCATCTATAACAATAAATCCAAACACCCCTAAAATTAAGTTATAAATATATCTCTCCCCCAAAAAATTAGCCAGCTGAATCCAGAAACCCCTAATCGGTGCGATCAACAATGAAGAAAGAAGACACAGTTAAGCTCATTAGCGCAGAAGGTTTCGAATTTGTCATTGACAAGAATGCCGCCATGGTTTCTCAAACCATCCGTAACATGCTTACCTCTCCAGGTCCCTTTTTTAAACCCTAACCCTAACTTTTTTTTCTTTAATTCTGACATTGATTGCCTTAATTCGAAGAATTCCAGTATCTGAATCCGATTTGATGGCTATATAAATTGAATTTGCAGGGGGTTTTGCGGAAACTGAGCACAGAGAGGTGACCTTTCCGGAAATTAGTACTACCATTTTGGAGAAAATTTGCCAGTATTTTTATTGGTCTCTTCAATATGCAAGGTTTTTTTTTTATTAAATGTGAAATTGGTTGATTTTGTTAGAGTTGATTGCATTAGGTGAATAACTTAATGGATTGATAAGAACATAATCAATATGTAAATTTGCTTCTATTTTAGCGACTTTTTACATTTTTGATGGGATCTCTCAGTGTTTGTCTAGATGGTCGTGCGCTAAGTTTATTTCACGGAGTATGGAACATATTTAAATCTAATGTGGATAAGTTAAACTATAATGCACCCTCCATCAGTGACGGAGCCAGATGTGTTCACTCGGGTAGGCCAAAACAGAAACTGAAAAAAAGAATTCGAGAAAAATGAATTGACAATTGAATTTCCGTCATCCGTAAACCATAGTTTCAGTTTTCAATTATTAAATTGGACGGAAATTTTTTCTAGTATCCATGCGCATGGGATGGCTTTTTTTATTTTGGGTGGGCTGATAGAAAAATTTGTTTATAAAACATATATACTACTCGTACTTGTACAAAAAATGGGGTTGGTCATGGCCCATCCTAAGCCCAACGTGGCTCCGTCCATGCCCTCCATCCATTTGATATTGTTGTTTGCTAGCACGTTTGTCTTCCGTCATTCTTTTCTTCACAAAGCATATCTATAAGATACTTATATACGTATCCTTTGTACTTCGTATAATGTGTTCGAAGAGCTAAAACTTTCATCGAACATGCTTTCACCTTTAACGAGGTTACATATAATTGTATGAAAATTTAAGTATGTGGTATGTTGCATACATTTGTAACTTAGTAAAGTAAGTTGCGTAGAATGGACCAAAGGTGAGAGTATGTTACATTTTGGTGGTCTAACTGGTTAGTATTATGACACATGATACAAAGGCCGTAGATATATTAGCATCCTATATGTAAGTAACGAATGATTAGTGTCAAAATCTGGTCTATTTATTTATGGGTATTTAGGCATCTGGTTGGGGGCAAACATTTGGCACATCTCTATTTTTTTTTTTTAAATATATTATGCAGGTTATCTTATATTTTTATCATATACCATCACTTTGTTATAGCGCATGACTTTTAAAATCTGCTCTGCATATGGTGATTACTGTTTGTATTAACTTAGGTAGCCTGTTAGGTAGTGATAAAATCAGGGAGATATAGTTAAACCCAAAAGTAAACTGCCCAAAGGATCAAACTGCACCAATCCCTTGGTTCCATTTATCAAAGTATAAAAGACCCTTAAACAGAAAATTAACATAAGCATGGGGTTTCGAGCTCCGCACCAAGATAATGCAGAAGATTAGTATTTGGTGATGGAAGGATATGGATTAAAAGTTAACTAGGTGCGCTATGTGCTTTGTCTATCGTCTGTAAGTGCTCGTAATCATCCATCATATAGCTAGCACCAGGGAGTACATGCATGATACATTACTAAAAAGATTCTTCTAGATGTATATTAATATTAATATGATAGGATTCGGTATACGTTATAGGACAATTGGTATGCCGCATGGAACACCCACACGTACATTGGTTTTTTATTGTATTTGGATATGAGGTGATGCAATACATGATTTGAAACCTAAAAGGAACACATACGTTAGACCTATTGGCGATCTAGAATAGTTTTAAAATTTTTAGTTGAAGGATCAGTTTTTGTTTGCTGGTTTGTTTAGACTTGCTTGTTTATAATACTCTGTCTTTACAAAATAGAACATTTTCTTTTCATATGGTTTCATGCCTAATTGCCTTTTTTGCTTTGGTATTTGATAGACAATAATGGCAAGTGGCAATGTGAATTTTGGTACACAAGGTTCCTCTTTATTAGTTGAGTGGTATATTAGTAGTTATCTGACAAGTCAAACTCTCTTATTAAACTATATGCATGTCAATTGTTGTATTTCAGTTGAGATGGAAGGTGGTTAGTGGTTTGTTGCAGTTCTATGCATTTATAAATTATATTGTGATTATGCCTGCTAAATATACCATAAATTTACTATCAGATGACATGACATGTTAAATCTGTCAAGTAAAATAGTAATGAGGATATGCGATTGTTTTATCATGACACAATATAGTGCGTGTGTGTGTGCACCTTGTAATTATGATGTTTTTCTTAAACTCTGCATGTGTGCGCGCGCGCATGCGTGCGTGGTCCGGGAAGGAAAATAGTTACAAGCTGGAGTTGTAGATAGAAAGAGAACGTGATTCTACTATAATGTGATTCATAATTCATACCTATACTTCCCACTTTGCGCCTTATGATTGCCGGAACATATCTTTTCCTTTCTTGTATCGTCTTTTTTCAATTCATATTCTTATTACTGAATCCATTTTATTACTTTAATTTGGCAGTGGGAAGGAGACTGAATTCCATATTGAACCTGAACTGACATTGGAACTGATGATGGCTGCTAATTATCTGCACACTTGACAAATGTCCTCATCGGCAACATCTCGGTAAATGACCATCGTATCTTTCTTCAATTAACCCACACATAAAAATTCACACATGACTGCTACGAGAAGTTCTAATACTTGCGCGTGCGCGCACACACACACTCATTTTGTGGCTGTCATGTGGATATTAGTTGAAGAAATATGTCAGATTTTTGGCAATGTGTTGCTTGGGTACTATTGAAAAAAGGCCAGGTTGACCCACAATGCTTTTCGCCCCTTTTTTATCAAATTTATAATGCACCAACTGTATGTGATATTATCTCAAATACAACCTAAACTTTTTATTAGATCAGTTAAAGAGGGTTTATGCGTTGAAAATACCCTTTGGGAGACTTGTACCCATTTTGACCCTTTAAGCTATTTCTTGTTACCGTTTGAGATAGCAATGTATAACCCAACCAGTCCTCAAGAAAAGGGTCACACATTGCCACCACTACTCAACTTACTTGTGAGTCATTACCTAATACTTATATTTTTTATTTTTGTTGTTAGATCAAGGATGCTTGAAGATCGTTTTGTTGGCTGAATGAAAGATCACAGTGTCGTCAGGAGCAATGACCAAAGTGGTATATGTATTAATGTTTACTAGTTCATGTGAGCAGTGTTAGAAAACGAATTCATAAACATAAAATTATTTGTTTGACTTTTTCTTTTATGTATCATTTTAGTTAAGCTTGTAAATACTATCCAATAATCCATTAGTATATTTGTGGCAAGAGCATGTTGCATGTAAATTTATTTTACTTTTGGTCTGACCTTTGTCTGAATTTTGTAGTATGATTTTAGAGTTCTATTCTAATAACATGTTTCTAAAGATTATAAACATGAAGGTACTCATATCCAACACTTCTTTCAAAGATGTAACCGGATGACGATCAACAATCCAACATCGTGTAGAATATGATAGCTTTGTTGATGTGAATGAGTTGACAAAATATGTATATGAAATACTAGTCGATGAGACAGAGAAGGCCAAGGAACTTGAAGCGTTTAAGCTAGATATTTTTTGAACTTTAAGCACTAGATAATTTGAAGAGAGTTTTGACATTTGGGATAATGAATGAACATTTGGTCTTGTTTGTGCGCGAACCCCTTTGTGCAACTCATAAACTTACACAACCTCATACTATGTATATTCTCACACGATTACATCGATCTCACATTTGTCCCAACTGGATTTGAACCTACATGCTATTTGTTAACTGTGTTTTTGGAAAAACCCCTCTTACCAATCTCTGAATCTAATCGAGTCAGATCTAACAAGCTGAAAATGTGTTTGTTTATTCGCAATGCTGGGACACGGGCAGAGGCGTATGTCTCATACTGGATTAGACTTGGGAACCCCTCTAACCACCTCTTTTTGATTTCTTTCTTTACTACTCGCATCAAAAGCAAAGATTTCTTTTTAGTGTATTATAGAATAATATTATATTTCCTATCTAAAAAGATATTAATATGCGAAAAATGATTGGGAGACCTAAAAATAAGACAATGCTCAAACATGTGTAGCATGATCCTCCTAGTTTGTGAAAAAATAAGTCTCTTAGCTGCAACCAACACGATGATGTCACACAGGTTTAGACATGAGTGTAGGCATATCTTTAGACCTCGCAATCTCTTCTCATAATATATATCACGTAAATGTTTGTTTTTTTAAATACCTCTTAAGAACCTCTTAATCTGACTCATTCAGACGCGGTCAGACAGTCATTAAGTGGGCGTTTTTTCTCGTTCAGAGGCTTCAGCGTCTTACCCATCAAGATACAAAGAAAATGTCTTACTACCTCTTAATGGTTTTATTATTATTATTATTATTATTATTATTATTATTTATTTAGTATAAACATCACTTTATTAGAAACTCAAAGGATTTACAAGAAGTTAGTTGACAAAATATGTATATGAAATACTTTCGGATTCGCTTCAGTAAGGTCACCGCATCCTTCTCAAGTTCCCCAAAAGAGGAGAATGAGAAGGGGAGAAACCCATATCCAATATCCGCACACTTAGCCTCATACTTGACGCGTTTACTTTGTGCAGCCACAGACACCGCATGACAGGGCACAAAATCAGCCATACTAGTTTGCGTCAAGGGCGATGACCCAGTCAAATCAACACATACATCAAGCCCTCCGTCCCATGAGTAGAGCAACATATCAGCTGGACGTAATGGTTTGTCCCTTTCTGCACTAAGCCCGATGTCAACTTCTTTACGAGCTGAAATCCCAGATCGAGAACAGATGTCAACCAAGGTATCTCGCACCACGTTATGCCGATGTTTAATACCAATAATGCCAGCACACGATACAGCATGGTCCCCATAAATATCCCCGGTAAAAACCCTAGAACAAGCTGGACATGGCATCTGAATAGAAAATAAAGGAACACCCAATCGATAGCATAACACACATCGGTAGGTCCTAGCATTCATAGTCTGCCCCAACCCAGAGATCGGGACCACCCTAAGCCAATCAGAAGTATGGTCCTCCATCTGAGATTTCCATAAAGCCATTTGTCGAGTAGATAAAGAAAATGAGGATTCAGTCGTTTGAGTAACACGCGTGAAATATATATCTGCCAGTTTCTTCATAAGTTTGGGGGCAGCGATCTCCATTGAATTACTCAAAAGGTCAATCTCCATTTTAACATTAAAAGCACATAAAGCATCATCAAAGGAAGGCCCAGAAGTAACAATACCATAATGTCGGAGCAGCTTAGTCTGCAAGCTAGTAGATTGGAGTCTTGATGCAAGGAATGCATAGTTCAAGACATCACCTGCCGAGTAAACACCAAGCCCCCCCCCCCCCCCCCCCCCCCCCCCCCCCCCCCCCCCCCCCCCCCAAAACATAAAGGGTAAGGTGGCAAGCCTCCATTGCCAATCACCAAAACCAGGCCCAGAAGCAGTGACAATACGCTCCAAGGAGGAATGAAGTGCTGCATCAAATGAAACCTGAGCACACTCAAAGACCCGAGGAGAACATGTGCGCATAGAAAAATATAACTTGGAAATACCGGCACAAGCACGAAGGAGCAACAATTCACACTGGGGGTCATTAATCTTAGCAACAGCACCCATAAGCTCAATAGTTTTGTCAACCCTTTTCATAACAAGATCACTACTAAAATCAAAGTCCACACTAGCAGGCCCACCCAGTAATTTAACACCGTGCAAAGGTCGGGCAATATTAGGTGGGAAAACACCCACAAGCCTGCTTCTCGGGTCTTCCTTAGGCCAAAAAACCTCAGTTTTATCAACATTGAGGTGCAAACCACGACGAGGTCCATCCATCATAATAAGCTCTAAAACCTTCCCCACGACTAATGTAACACCCCCAAATTTGGTTTAGCGGAAGCATACGTGTTATTTGGGAGCGTTACGGGATCGGTGAATCATAACACAAGTAATAAAGAACGGAATACACACTCCGTTTAATTCCATAAAATATTTTAAAACATTATCTTACAATATTGTTTTAGATAAATGGGCACATCCCATTAGTTTTAGTGGTCCCAATGTAAAACATCGTTTCTGTGTAAAAACACTTCTTTAATACTACTACGACCATTTACCCGCTTCTTGCCTTGCCTTCATGATCATAACTTAAACACCTGAGAAAATATTCTAAAAATGTCAGCTAAAAGCTGGTGAGTTCATAGGTTTAAGTTAAAATAGTAAGTTTGGACCATAAGCAAAGTCATATAATCATTACAACGAATATAATGATATATGGATGAAAGTCTATTACGTTAGCTCTAAGTTCATGCAACCGATACTACGACAGTTTCTGTATGCTAAAAGATGTCATACAATATAGGGGCCCATAGCGAGTGTTTTGTCCCTCTACACTCGGTTCCGACATGGTATACGTTTCGCCTTGGCCTAAGCATGGCCAATCGAACGGAGGAGTCACCCTCAATAGATCTATTTATAATATTCGCGTTTCCCAATGGGGAATTGACGGTTCATGAAAAAGGGCATTCTCTAGGGACATAAGGGCTTAGGCTAAACCACGTAATAGTAATCATGTAATAGTTTTGGTCCATAAAAAGGTTTTGCATATCTCTCACCCCAAAATGTATAAAACAGTTTATCACGTAAAAGAGGGGCTATGAAAACTCACCTTGGCAAATGTGCAATCCAAATGTGGGATTAGTGATGATTGTGGAGCGGCACCGACACGCGACCTAGATAAGGAGGGTAATGTTTTAGTTCATTGTTTTAAGTATTTGCTTACTCAAAATAGTTTAAGTGTATTAAAGCTAAACTTTAGTTTGTAAAAGTTATAAAAATGATCTTACTAGTAAGTATACGAAGTATATATACTCTTCATGTTGACATTAGTATGGTTTTAATATCCAAAGTTTGATATGAAAAATAATTATAACATTCCACTAGTAAGTATATAAATGTGTATATACTTATTTAAGTTGACACAAAATGGTATTGTCAAACTTGTATATATATATAATTGATTTATTTTCTAATTGTATTTAGAAAATATTCAAGTTACATTTGAAGACTTTCGAATTTAATCTATCATAAAATGATATAGCGGTCTTTATTTGTTTGTCAAAAATTGCTCCCGAGATACATGATTTTCTTCTAATAGATCCCTTGACATATATATGTGTTTACTCGGTTACGTTAGACGTTAACTTTGACGTAAAAATTTATTATGTAGACTATGCTGGAAAACATTTGTTTCATTGTATCATCACATTTCCCTTTTGTTTATTTGACGTTGCATATGAGTGTAAGTCTAAGCTAGAAGACTTGAATATGTAGTAGACGAGTTATATTTATAAAAATTTTCCGGTTTACGTTAAGTGTTTCATTTTTGTTGTTGACTTGGCTAAGCTACCCAACGCACCCCCGTATAGTATGGGCTGAGGCCCGATGCTCAAAGTGATAGGATAGTCGGATTGGGCCTAGGCCCGAAGTGGTTTATACACAAGGAAGGTTTCGGCCCATAGTGGTCTAGGAAATTCTTTTGAGGAAAACAGAACTGTGACCCAATATGGTTTTCAAACAGGGGAAATACCAAACTATTGGTAACATAACACTACTCTAAGATTTAGTGCTAGGGATGTTCTTTTGACGCGGGGTCCGAAACAACCAGTTTAGACCCATGATACCAATCAGGTAACAAGTACACACGCGTCGTAATTAAGCCTATTACCACCATTTTTGTTAACTTAAAAGGCTATACCAACGGGTTCATATTGTGGAGTGACAATACTAATACTAATCGTTAAGGAAGTTTTTGAGCTCTCGACCAAGACATGTATCAAGTTTCTCCTTTGGAGCAAAGGTGATAAAACCCATTCCCATGCCCATTGCTGGGTCGATAACTCGAGGATGATTTAAAGGACTCGAGTTGACTAGGACTAACTTCCTACTTAACCATTTTAGCAATGCCCGCTGGGTGATCTCGACTTCACACAAGACTCGGATATGACCTATCTAACTCGACAGTTGTTACTTCGACAAGAAAAATGTCCAAATCAGATTTCGAGTGACACTTTCATTTAACATAATCGCAAGGTTTGACAATGGTTTAGGAGCTATTTAGCATATCATCTTTCATTACGAGTTCGACAATAATAGGTTTGACAACGAACAGGTTAACAACAAGTCTCAGGTTCTATATCAATGAGACTCGAATTCTTATAACCCTTAACTTCTAGTTTCCTTGTTTCCCCTACATTTCGACAGAAAACTTAATCAAGCAGTTGCAAATGACCACTCAAGCCTAAGGTAACATAGATTGTTTATCAAGCATCAAGTATCACTAGTTCTTAGTCTAAGTTTTACAAAACTCAACTTTGTTTTCTTTGATTCATAACTCGACAAGACCAAAACAAAAGAACCCAACAACACACCAAGTTTACATGAAAGTTTATTATTCACCAACAAACATAAACATCAAAACACTAAGTTTCATAATCAAATAACCATTTTCATTCAACTCGAATAGAAATTTTAACAATATGAGATTTAGTAAATTTCTTACAACAATCTTGAGGACAATGAATCCGAAGGCCAACCCAAGAGTTTACCACCGCCACAACTTCCAATCGACCTAGAGCAAAACACAAATGATGTTTCTTCACCCTTAGAGCTTTCTTATCTTTTTGTGGTGGGACTTGAAGTGTGGCACTCTTGGGGGTCTCGGCTGAAATAAAAAGGGAAACACAAGAGGAGTTTTTGGCCAAGCTTTCTCATCTTGTAACTTGGTTTGAAGCCAAATTTAGTTAACTTCCAAAACTAAACGAATCTTGGACATAGGCTCAAGATAGATTGGTGTGAAGATTTGTTTCTCTTAGGTGGTTTATCTTGATTTTCCTTGGATTCCATCGAAGGGTAGTGGCGCATCAAGAGGGAATTTGGGAAGTAAAACTTTCATGGATTAGGTATGAGAGAGGAAAGGTAGGATGGATGAATATGTTGGGTTATCTCCTTTTGGGGAGATTCGACCTAGATGGGGAGGCCTGAGGACTAGAGGAGGAAGAAGATATGATATCTTGATATCCTGCTTTTGGGTTTGGCTTTGTCGTGTGTGGTATAAGAAGACAAGAGAGTGATTATTTCACTTTATAAATGAAAAGTTTATTTTTATGTATGATAAGCAAGGTTGCAAAAATCGTGAATCGGTAGTGAGGCGGTCGACCCCCCTTTAGCTTGTAATCGGTCTAGGCGGGATTAATCGGTGATTAATCGGATTGACATTTTTGGCAAGTTTTAGATATTCCTGGATAGTTTTGGGTATTCCTGAAAAGAATTTCCTTAAAACATCTTGTAGTAGATATCAACAGATACTATAAGTGATTACATTTGTTCTAGGTTGCAAAAATAGCGAATCGGTGATTAATTGTATTGGCATTTTTGGCAAGTTTTAGGTATTTACGGCAAGTGTTGGTATTTTCAGCAAGATTTTCCTTGAAAAACATCTTGTAATAGATATAAACAATGATTATAACTAATTTACAGCGAGTTTAGAGTGTTTCTGGTAAGATTTCTATGTTTTTGGCAAGTTTGACCATCGTTAACCGTCGTTGACCCATGGTTGACCGATTTGTTTGAACGATTTACACAAATCGGAAAGGTCGGTGGCCTAGTAGCACCTAATCGGTGATTAATCGGCCTTGTAGACCTTTTTTTGCAACACTGATGATAAGTATGTATGTATGTATTATACTTATAGTATAAATTGTGAAAATGTATGTATATACATTACACTTAGGTATTAATTTTATTTGAGTCTTACAAGAGTTATTGTTTAAGTTATAGTGTGTTAAATATTTTGTGCCCCGTGAAGTCATATTGTGACCAAAGTATCATTGTTTGATAACTTTTAGATGTAATATCTTATGGTTACACATCGGCGATATCATTATTTTTGTGATATTTTTCATTACGGTAGTTTGTCATTTGTTTTATCAAGTCCTTATCATAGTGTGTGTCCGATGCAGCGTCGATTAATGGTCACTGAGGAAAACAAGATAACCTCTCGTCTTACAATTTAAATCATAAGACAAAATGAAATATTCATAAAATAATATGAATGCAAGAGTGGTGAAATTTTTACTGTATGCGAGTTACCTACTCAAATGATCAGGCAAAGCTTATGCATGCTTCATGACTCATGCTTAGAAATAATAAATTACTAATTTTCAGTTAAATTTTAGTGAAAATTTACCGTGTGTCACATCCTCCCGCTTGGAAGAGTCCTCGGTTTTCAGTTAGGATTACTTGTTGAAGCAAGGAAAGGTGTGGGTATTTGGCTTGAATTGGTCTTCACGCTCCACGTGTATTCGGACCTCTTTGAGAGTTCCAACGGACTTTGACGATCGGGATGCGGCTTTGCTTAATCCGTTTGATCTCTCTATCCATAATTTCAATGGGTTCCTCGACAAAATTTAATCTTTCGTCAACTTGGATTTCTTCCAAGGGAATAGCAAGAGTTTCGTCAGAAAGACATTTCTTCAAGTTGCATACGTGAAACACGTTGTGTACAGAGCTGAGTTCTTATGGTAATTCGAGTCGGTATGCTACCGGTCCGATTCTTGCGAGAATTTTGAAAGGTCCAATATAACGAGGATTTAACTTTCCACGTTTTCCAAAACGGATCACGCCCTTCCACGGCGCAACTTTGAGCATAACTTTATCTCCCACTTGAAACTCAAGTGGTTTCCTCCTTTTATCCGCGTAGCTCTTTTGACGGTCACGAGCTGCTTGTAGTCGGTTTTTTATTTGTACAATCTTCTCGGTAGTTTCTTGAATTAGCTCTGGACCAGTAAGTTAACTTTCTCCAACTTTGGCCCAACACACAGGTGATCTACACTTCCGACCATAAAGTGCTTCATATGGTGCGGCTTTGATACTTGTGTGATAGCTGTTATTGTAAGAAAATTCAACTAATGGCAAGTGCTTATCCCAGCCATTTCCAAAGTCTATCACACATGCTCTTAGCATGTCCTACAGTGTTTGAATGGTTCTCTCGCTTTGTCCATCAGTCTGAGGGTGATAAGCGGTGCTCATGTCAAGGTTAGACCCTAAAGCATCTTGAAGTGATTTCCAGAAATTCGAGGTGAAACGGCTATCTCTGTCTGAGATGATGGAGATTGGTACACCATGGCGTGCAATGATCTCCTTCATGTATAGTTGTGCAAGCTTGTCCATTCCGTCACTTTCTTTCATCGGTAGAAAATGTGCTGACTTGGTGAGACGGTCAACTATTACCCAAATAGTGTCGTAGCCTTTAGAGGTTTTAGGTAGCTTAGTGATAAAATCCATTGTTATACGTTCCCATTTCCACTCGAGAATTTTGGGTTGTACTAGTAGACCGAGGGTCTCGATGTTCGGCTTTAACCTTTGAGCAGGTTAAACATCTGCTGACATATGTTGCAATGTCGGCTTTCATGTTTGGCCACCAGTACAATTTCTTCAGATCAAGGTACATTTTGTCGGATCACGGGTGTATGGAGTATATAGACTTGTGGGATTCGTGCATAATAATGTCGCGAATTCCTCCGTAGAGTGGTATCCAACTTCGCTCTTTGAAACACAAGGTTCCATCCGACCTTTTCACGAATCCATTTTCACTTTTCGGCATTCGTAAAGGTTCTCATTCGGATGATTCTCCTCCTTGAGTGCTTCTAATTGAGCCTCAATAATCTTGGTTGGAAGAGGTGAACTAATTGTCATACCCAAGGATCTGACTCTAAGAGGTTTTGGTCGCTCCTTCCTCGAGAGCATCAGCAACTACATTCGCTTTACCCGGATAGTAACGAATCTCGCAGTCGTAATCACTGAGTAATTCCAACCATCGGCGTTGTCTCATGTTCAGTTCTTTCTGATCCAAAATGTGTTGTAGACTTTTGTGATCGGTGTATACGACACACCTTGTGCCATACAAGTAGTGTCTCCAAATTGAGTGCATGAACACAACTGATCCAAACTCCAAGTCGTGCGTTGTGTAGTTTTTCTCATGAGTCTTCAACTGGCGAGAGGCGTATGCTATCACTCTCTCTCTTTGCATTAACACCGCTCCTAGCCCCTTGTGTGAAGCGTCGCAATAAACAACAAAGTCTTCACTACCTTCAGGTAAGGCCAGAATGGGTGCATTACACAACTTTTCTTTAAGGAGTTGAAAATCTTCTTCTTCTTTTTCTCCCTAGTCAAACTTGGTGTTTTTCTGGGTTAGCTTGGTTAAAGATTTGGCAATCGTTGAGAAACCTTCAATGAATCTTCTGTAGTATCCAGCGAGTCCTAAGAATTGGCGTATTTCAGTAGGAGTTGTGGGTGTCACCCAATCCTTTATTGACTCGATCTTAGCGGGATCTACATGAATACCACGGTGTCGATTACATGACCTAGGAATTGCACAGTAGATATCCAAAACTCACACCGAGAACTTCGCATCACGTTCTTCCTTCTTCAAAAATTCCAAGATCAATCTAAGATGCTCTTCGTGTTCTTTCACACTCTTGGAATAAATTAGGATATCGTCAATGAATACGATCACAAATTTATCCAAGTAGGGTTTACACACTCGGTTCATGAGGTCCATGAACACAGTTGGTGCGTTGGTTAACCCAAAAGGCATGACTTGGAACTCGTAATGTCCATAACGAGTTACGAGGGTTTTGGGAATGTCTTCTTCCCGAACTCTTAGTTGATGGTATCCGGATCTTAAGTCGATTTTTGAATAAACGCTTGAACCTTGAAGTTGATCGAATAAGTCATCGATTCTCGGTAGTGGGTAACGGTTCTTAATGGTTAGTTTATTCAATTCATGATAATCGATGCACATTACGAAAGTTCCGTCCTTCTTCTTAACGAATAGGACTGGTGCTCCCCATGGTGATGAGCTTGGTCTAATGAACCCTTTTTCCGCAAGTTCCGACAATTTGGTTTGATAACTCCGGAGTTCTGTTGGAGCTAATCGATAAGTTGCTCTTGCCACTAGTGCGCACCGGGCACTAAATTGATTTGAAATTCAACCTTTCGGGTTGGCGGGAGTCCTGGCAAATCTTCGGGAAAGACTTTTGGAAATTCTCTTACTATTGGCACGTCTTCCAGACGTTTTTCTTCCTTTTCTTTTTCGTCCTTTCCGGTGACTTGTGCTAGGAAGATGTGACATCCTTCCTCGATACACCTTAACACCTTGGTACAGGAAATGACATGCAGTCTTGAAGCGTTTCTTCTGTCACTTCTGTCCCCTTCTATTGTTAGGACTTCATCTCCATAGGGTAGTTGGACTAGCTTCTCGTCACAAATGATGGCAGCATGATATTTTGCTAACCAATCCATTCCGACGATGACATCGAAACTACCCAATGCTACTGGTATCAATTCGATATTGAATGGGTGGTTTAACAGGTTAAGGGTGCAACCTCTTATGATGGTATCTACCCTTTCTACGTTACCGTTAGCTAGTTCCACATTGTATGCATTTCCTAATGCAGTTGGGGCAATATCGAGTAGTGGACTAAATGCATTAGAAACAAAACTCCTATCGGCTCCAGTATCAAACAATATGGATGCATAACGGTTATTTATAAGGAACGTACCCGTCCACAACATTCGGTCTTCCTGAGCTTCCACTTTGGTTCTGCATAGACTCTCCCACGAGCTCCTTCTCCATTCCCCGATTACTCGTCGTCCAACATTTCCACTGAATCCCCATTCCCATGGCTTCCTAGATTTCCTCGGTTTCCTTGATTTCCTCCATGGCCTTGGTTTCTGGTCTTTCGGCATTCATTCTTATAATGCCCTTTCTCACCACAACCAAAGCATGTTATAGCACTTTGGGTCTGGTGGGGTGTTTGAATCGTCGCCAATGACTTGGACCTGCGGTTCCTGGTTAAATGTCCGATTTTCGACAATTCACGGCACTTGACTATACACTGTCCCTTGTGATGCGGTGTGCATCGATTACACAATGGTGCAGTCCCTAAGTACGGTTTCTTTTCCCCAACACCCGCTGCATAAGCTCTAGCAATATTTTGCCTCTTGCTTTGATTGTTGTTGTTGTTCCTATTTGTTGCCACGGTATTCATTGTTGTTGTAGCCTTAAGAATGGTCGTCCCATTTCCTCTTATTGTCAACCACTTTGTCCATGGAATCCTCAATCACTTGGTCCATGAGTTTGTTGGCTACTTCGATAGTTTCATGAAGATCGGCAGCCTTAGAAGTGGTGACATTGCCCTTGATAGGTTGGGCGGTCCTCGATGTATCTCTCTAACAATCGGGTCTCGGTGGGAACCATTTAGGACACAATAAGGCTAGTTCTTGAAATCGTGATTATAAGCGGCCCATATTGGTGCCTTGAACCTTGAGGTTCCAAAACTCATGCTCGAGCTTCTTGATCTCATTCGAGGACGAGACTTTCAAGTACCATTTCCTTGAATTTCTCCCATGGCATGGCATAGGCAACATCGATACTAGCAGATTTCAGAAAATTGTTCCACCAGGTCAAGGCAACATCTGTGAAAGTGAATGATGCATACTTAACCTTAGACTCTTCTTCACAATTGCAGATTCGGAACACAGTCTCGAGCTTTTCAATCCATCTAGTCAGACCAAAAGCTCCTTCGGTTCCACTAAAGCCTCCAGTCATGGTCTTACGAAAGTCTTGATAAGTACAAGTGCGGCTGTGAGTGGGTGGTCTCGAAGTTCCAGCGTTAGTAGACGAGTGGTTTCTTTGCAGCTAAAGCGGGTTCACTCGCTCATTGACTAGTTGGTCAATCATGGCTTGATTCATGATAGGTGGGATTGGAGTAGCCCTAGCAGGAGTAGTGGCTTCATCATCGATCATGTGTGACTCTGTTTGGAACGATGCGTTTGCAGCTTGGTTGCGAGTAACCCTCGCTGGAATAGGACATTGGAAGCTCCACCGGGTTGGTAATGCGTTTTGATCTTCGTTTTGGCGGCATTTCTGCGGTGAAAAGGTGGTAAGATATAGAACCTTTTGAACAAGGTAAGTGCCAAGTAATGGTGTAAATATCGCAGATAGATCATACGAGCAATCTATAAAAGAAGTGACAATTTGGATAGGAAAATAAGTCTGACATAGATAGAATTTCGGTTACAAGGTTCCTAAAGTACATGATGAGATACTAGATGGAATACAACAGAAATACAAACTGAAGTACAAGAGAAATAGCTAACACTAACTGTTATAAATCCAGTTTAGTGTGATACATCATGCAATCGTATCTAAGAATGTCCATGCTCGATACGAGATTCGCCAATGGTAGCAATCAACTCTCGCTGCGTATCCTCCAAACTCGCGATACGTCTCATCCGAGATGCTAACATGGACTCTAAACCAGTAGTCCTCGGCCACTCCTCTCTGGCAGTATCTCTAGCCATCCACCTGGTGCGCTCTAGCTCTCTAATCGTCCGTGCATGCTGGCTTGACCTCTGCCCAAAGCTCTCCGTGTCCGCTATCCAACTCTCTAACATCCTCGACCGAGCCTCAACCCTAAAACCCGTCGAATCCTCTCGGTCTCTCGAGTTCCATGCTCTCAAACAATACATCGATAACTTCGGTCTAAACCCTCAACACGCTGCTGCAAGCTTGCAAGCGTGTTGGATCGACTCTCTAGGCGGATCGGTATGGACTCTAGCGAGTCTCATGAGAGTCCCGAATAAATATCCTCTCGTGGGGTCAAATCACCATCCGGAGATCCCGATAGGTCGCACTGACGTGTCTCAACCTGGTGCAGCTTCCTCGATGGTCTCAAGCTGTCTAGTGGCGCGAGCAAGGCGCTCCATGTCTGCTCCAGATGGTATGAATGAAGGTGATGATGGACTGTAGCTCGGACTGGCGATATGTGGTACCGAACTGATCACGCAATCAATATCCCTCCAAGTAATCTCACTACTTTCCTCCTGACTGTGGAGGAAAGCAGCCCTCTGCCCTAATCCAAATGGTGCATCAATGTCCATGTCATCGCTCAATCTCTGAGCCACCCTGGAGCTTTGTCCTAGCTCCTGAATACTATGGACAATCTCTAGACCCCGTGTACTCATATCTGCTGTTGTGCTAACATATTCGGGAACACTCTCAATCGGCATAGGCTCCGGTAGTTCCTCCTCGGATCCTCTTAGGATCTTCTTCCGGTCTTCCTCTAGTAGGAATCGGTAGATCTCCCGAGTCTCGATGAGGTGGTGACTCGTGGATGATGGTGTCGGTGACTCGAAATAGTAGAAGGACCCATGTAAGCGGCCGCGGGTCATCGAGAAGCTAGTGCGGTACAAATGAATACCGCTCGATATCCGGTACCCTCACATCATGCGAGGTTTTCGCTGCGTGTCAACAAAGTGATGGAGTGGTGGTAAGGGTCGGTATAGATGGAGTAGATGCAATAAGCGGCTGCTAATGTGGCTTTGAATATACGGATCGATGGCTAAGTGTGCAAGACCGGGATGGTAGGTGAGTGAGCAAGTAGGATGTCCTCTTGAACATCGTGAGTGAAGGCTGGTGAAGGCATAGTCTGTGACAAGACGGTGCATATGTGTAAGTATGTGGAAAAATATGCTCATGATGAATATGAAATAGTGCATAAGTAAATAGGAAATAAAACATGTAATCCTATTTAAATAAACTCTAAGTAAAATAAAATGCAAGTAAGGCACGCGGCAATCGGCGGTCATAGTATGATGTTTTTGGTGAAAAGTAGTTATAGTTTAGGGTTTATATGTACCTAGTTCTCTATAACCTTGGCTCTGATGCAAATCTTTAACACCCCCAAATTTGGTTTAGCGGAAGCATAAGTGTTATTTGGGAGCGTTACGGGATCGGTGAATCATAACACAAGTAATAAAGAATGGAATACACACTCCGTTTAATTCCATAAAATATTTTAAAACGTTATCTTACAATATTGTTTTAGATAAATGGGCACATCCCATTAGTTTTAGTGGTCCCAATGTAAAACATCGTTTCTGTGTAAAAACACTTCTTTAATACTACTACGACCATTTACCCGCTTCTTGCCTTGCCTTCATGATCATAACTTAAACACCTGAGAAAATATTCTAAAAAGGTCACTAAAAGTGGTGAGTTCATAGGTATAAGTTAAAATAGTAAGTTTGGACCATAAGCAAAGTCATATAATCATTACAACGAATATAATGATATATGGATGAAAGTCTATTACGTTAGCTCTAAGTTCATGCAACCGATACTACGACGGTTTCACGTATGCTAAAAGATGTCATACAATATAGGGGCCCATAGCGAGTGTTTTGTCCCTCTACACACGGTTCGGACATGGTATACGTTTCGCTTTGGCCTAAGCATGGCCAACCGAGCGGAGGAGTCACCCTCAATAGATCTATTTATAACATTCGCGTTTCCCAATGGGGAATTGACGGTTCATGAAAAAGGGCATTCTCTAGGGACATAAGGGCTTAGGCTAAACCACGTAATAGTAATCATGTAATAGTTTTGGTCCATAAAAGGTTTTGCATATTTCTCACCCCAAAATGTATAAAACAGTTTATCACGTAAAGAGGGCTATGAAAACTCACATTGGCAAATGTGCAATCCAAATGTGGGATTAGTGATGATTGTGGAGCGGCCGCACACGCGACCTAGATAAGGAGGGTAATGTTTTAGTTCATTGTTTTAAGTATTTGCTTACTCAAAATAGTTTAAGTGTATTAAAGCTAAACTTTAGTTTGTAAAAGTTATAAAAATGATCTTACTAGTAAGTATACGAAGTATATATACTCTTCATGTTGACATTAGTATGGTTTTAATATCCAAAGTTTGATATGAAAAATAATTATAACATTCCACTAGTAAGTATATAAATGTGTATATACTTATTTAAGTTGACACAAAATGGTATTGTCAAACTTGTATATATATATATAATTGATTTATTTTCTAATTGTATTTAGAAAATATTCAAGTTACATTTGAAGACTTTCGAATTTAATCTATCATAAAATGATATAGCGGTCTTTATTTGTTTGTCAAAAATTGCTCCCGAGATACATGATTTTCTTCTAATAGATCCCTTGACATATATATGTGTTTACTCGGTTATGTTAGACGTTAACTTTGACGTAAAAATTTATTATGTAGACTATTTTGGAAAACATTTGTTTCATTGTATCATCACATTTCCCTTTTGTTTATTTGACGTTGCATATGAGTGTAAGTCTAAGCTAGAAGACTTGAATATGTAGTAGACGAGTTATATTTATAAAAATTTTCCGGTTTACGTTAAGTGTTTCATTTTTGTTGTTGACTTGGCTAAGCTACCCAACGCCCCAGTATAGTATGGTGAGGCCGATGCTCAAAGTGATAGGATAGTCGGATTGGGCCTAGGCCCGAAGTGGTTTATACACAAGGAAGGTTTCGGCCCATAGTGGTCTAGGAAATTCTTTTGAGGAAAAGCGAAGCTGTGACCCAATATGGTTTTCAAACAGGGGAAATACCGAACTATTGGTAACATAACACTACTCTAAGATTTAGTGCTAGGGATGTTCTTTTGACGGGGTCGAAACAACCAGTTTAGACTCATGATACCAATCAGGTAACAAGTACACACGCGTCGTAATTAAGCCTATTACCACCATTTTGTTAACTTAAAAGGCTATACCAACGGGTTCATATTGTGGAGTGACAATACTAATACTAATCGTTAAGGAAGTTTTTGAGCTCTCGACCAAGACATGTATCAAGTTTCTTCTTTGGAGCAAAGGTGATAAAACCCATTCCCATGCCCATTCGATAACTCGAGGATGATTTAAAGGACTCGAGTTGACTAGGACTAACTTCCTACTTAACCATTTTAGCAATGCCCTGTTGGTGATCTCGACTTCACACAAGACTCGGATATGACCTATCTAACTCGACGGTTGTTACTTGACAAGAAAAATGTCCAAATCGATTCGAGTGACACTTTCATTTAACATAATCGCAAGGTTTGACAATGGTTTAGGAGCTATTTAGCATATCATCTTTCATTACGAGTTCGACAATAATAGGTTTGACAACGAACAGGTTAACAACAAGTCTCAGGTTCTATATCAATGAGACTCGAATTCTTATAACCCTTAACTTCTAGTTTCCTTGTTTCCCTACATTTCGAAAACTTAATCAAGCCAGATTTGCAAATGACCACTCAAGCCTAAGGTAACATAGATTGTTTATCAAGCATCAAGTATCACTAGTTCTTAGTCTAAGTTTTACAAAACTCAACTTTGTTTTCTTTGATTCATAACTCGACAAGACCAAAACAAAAGAACCCAACAACACACCAAGTTTACATGAAAGTTTATTATTCACCAACAAACATAAACATCAAAACACTAAGTTTCATAATCAAATAACCATTTTCATTCAACTCGAATAGAAATTTTAACAATATGAGATTTAGTAAATTTCTTACAACAATCTTGAGGACAATGAATCCGAAGGCCAACCCAAGAGTTTACCACCGCCACAACTTCCAATCGACCTAGAGCAAAACACAAATGATGTTTCTTCACCCTTAGAGCTTTCTTATCTTTTTGTGGTGGGACTTGAAGTGTGGCACTCTTGGGGGTCTCGGCTGAAATAAAAAGGGAAACACAAGAGGATTTTTTGGCCAAGCTTTCTCATCTTGTAACTTGGTTTGAAGCCAAATTTAGTTAACTTCCAAAACTAAACGAATCTTGGACATAGGCTCAAGATAGATTGGTGTGAAGATTTGTTTCTCTTAGGTGGTTTATCTTGATTTTCCTTGGATTCCATCGAAGGGTAGTGGCGCATCAAGAGGGAATTTGGGAAGTAAAACTTTCATGGATTTGGTATGAGAGAGGAAAGGTAGGATGGATGAATATGTTGGGTTATCTCCTTTTGGGGAGATTCGACCTAGATGGGAGGCGCAGGACTAGAGGAGGAAGAAGATATGATATCTTGATATCCTGCTTTTGGGTTTGGCTTTGTCGTGTGTGGTATAAGAAGACAAGAGAGTGATTATTTCACTTTATAAATGAAAAGTTTATTTTTATGTATGATAAGTATGTATGTATGTATTATACTTATAGTATAAATTGTGAAAATGTATGTATATACATTACACTTAGGTATTAATTGTATTTGAGTCTTACAAGAGTTATTGTTTAAGTTATAGTGTGTTAAATATTTTGTGCCCCGTGAAGTCATATTGTGACCAAAGTATCATTGTTTGATAACTTTTAGATGTAATATCTTATGGTTACATATCGGCGATATCATTATTTTTGTGATATTTTTCATTACGGTAGTTTGTCATTTGTTTTATCAAGTCCTTATCATAGTGTCGATGCAGCGTGCAAATGGTCCTGAGAGGAAAACGAGATAACCTCTCGTCTTACAATTTAAATCATAAGACAAAATGAAATATTAATAAAATAATATGAATGCAAGAGTGGTGAAATTTTTACTGTATGCGAGTTATCTACTCAAATGATCAGGCAAAGCTTATGCATGCTTCATGACTCATGCTTAGAAATAATAAATTACTAATTTTCAGTTAAATTTTAGTGAAAATTTACCGTGTGTCACAACTAAAGTATCACCAAAAAACCTTCCTTAGGCCAAAAAACCTCAGTTTTATCAACATTGAGGTGCAAACCACGACGAGGTCCATCCATCATAATAAGCTCTAAAACCTTCCCCAAGACTAAAGTATCGCCAATAATAGTACCATCATCCAGATACCAAGCTTGAAAGGAAAGGCTAAAGGAAAGGCTAAAGGAGTCTAAAACCTTCCTTAGGCCAAAAAACCCCAGTTTTATCAACATTGAGGTGCAAACCACGACGAGGTCCATCCATCATAATAAGCTCTAAAACCTTCCCCACGACTAAAGTATCGCCAATAATAGTACCATCATCCAGATACCAAGCTTGAAAGGAAAGGCTAAAGGAGTCTTTAATCTTGCATACCAAAGGATGTAACACTAAGGCAAAAAGCAGCGGTCCAAGTGGATCACCTTGTTGCACACCTTGGTGTGACCATAAGGTATGCTCCCCATAATATAACCTAGCTGGGCTGGAGTAACAAAATTCCACCCAAATCGAAATAGCAGGACAACGAAGGTGAACCTCTTGTAGCATAACCTCACGATCCACCATATTGAAGGCATTTTTGAAATCTACCAACAACATCGAAAGACCCACATCATCTGCACAGTTCTCAATCAGTCGATTCACAGCATGAAGAATAGCCTCCCCTCCTCCCGATACACAAACACCGAACTGTAGATCATTTAAATAGCCATCCAAGGAGTGGCCAATCATAGAAGCACTGACCTTGGAAACTAAACGCCTCCAAATGGTCCCCCAGCAATAGAATAGCGGATGCCACGCTTGAGCCGACCAGCGGTGTGAGAGCACTAGCAATATACTCACCCACTGCCCTAGGGCATTTACCTTCAAGAAAAAGATTCACCACTTGGGTGATAGAAGCGACTAACTCATCAGAAATAGCCACAGCGGTACCACCTAAACAATCCAAAGATCTTTGGCACGCAACCATCCGACCACAAGACGTACCACGAGGGAAACTCTTAACCATATCAAGAACCGTAGCAGGAGATGAAACGAGGTGATGATGATCAGTAAGTATATGTGGCAAAGAGGGAGCAGGTTTAAAAGGGTGCTTAGCCTTTAAGTCCTCAAGAGTAACATCACTATAAGGAGCAACACCAGAAGAAGAAAGAACTCTCGCAGCCGCAGTATAATGACCATCACAAATCTTCCTCTTACATTGCTTGATATTACGATCACCTAAGTCCAAGTTTTCCTCATCACTATTAGACCATGACGGGGAGGGTTCGGCTAAAACCTCTTTCACAAGTTGCAAACTACCACCAGGAAAACCCCAAGATCGAATGGCATTAGCAATATACTCTTCCTGTCGTTGACGCTTAATAGCAGATCGGGACTCGAAATTACTCCTCGGGCAAAAGGTTTTAAGGAGACAAAGGGGCAAGACTAACAAACTAACCCAACAAGAAATATCATTAGGCGTGCATATCACCTTATCAAGAGCACCTTTCAAAACCCGAGAGAATCCAAAACGACACTTAGGAAGGATGGATTTGACCGTACGCAACCCTTTAGAAAGCAAGGTGTCAAGAAGAGACAAATCGAAACCAACATGCTCGTCTAAAACCAAATCTTCAACATGGGCAACAGAAGAAGGAACCTGCGGTTTGGTGAGATCATACAACACATACTTAACAACACCATCACCACAATCAGGGGGTGACACGAAGTCAGAACCCGCACCATGACGACACTTAGCCTGGTAAGTATGCGTTTTGAAACAAATACCACATAACCAAAGTCCCATAAGCTTAAAAGTAACCTCGGCCCTTTAAAAAACAACCAAATCAGAGACAAGAGAGTGTTTAGTGATAGCTTGTGCCTCACCATTGCAATGTCGGTCACGAAGATGTGTGATCAATGAAGTCTTGGTAAGCCCATTTCCACCACCATCACGACACCCACTAAGACCCACGAAGGGACAATGGAATCTCACAATAGGCATAGGAAGGCTATCCAACACACAATCAAAAACCCTTCGAACCTGCCAACAACAGTTACTAAACCCACCAACAAAATGTATGACGTTCGTTCAAGCGTAACCTTCAGAACCTTCACCGCAAACGATTATGAAGACCAACAATCTGTTTATAGTATACCCACCACTGTTACCCAATCACAATAACGAGACCACAAGAACTGTAACTAAACCCACCACTCCAATGTGTGACGGTGCAATAATCAAAACTCCAAACCGCTACAAAACTGCTCAAACCGAAAACTGCATGAAACCACCAAACCAATCTGCTTGAAACCACCACTGTTATCCAAACGAGAAAACAAGAGTGGAGAGATTAAGCAACCAGAATTGATAAAACTCCCACTCAAGCGGGCAAAACAGATCTCCCACACGAAACCCTAAAACAGATCGAATACAAAGAAGTTGAAAACCCAGAAGTTGTAGGATCCACCGAGAAGGAGATAACCACAACCAAACTGTTTTGAAGAAACAAAACAATCACAGCAACAACCAAACGGATTCGGGTCTCGAAACGAAACCCTAAAAAGTAAACTGTACGGAAGAAGGAAAACGAACCCTAGAATTCATAACCGAAGACAAACCAATACCTGAACACTACAAGAATCTGATGGAATACCCACAAAAATTACCCACACTCATCCTTTTGAGGGCATTTACCCACCAAATACCCACATGTTACCCACGATCGATGGTTATAAAGTCGATTTTATTTTCCTCGAATTTCACCGAATTTACCCACAAAAATAGCCACATAACTATATTTGGTGTGTAATATATGGGTAAATAATTGGCGCTAAAATATTTCCCACGGATTACCCACATCGTGAGTTATTGTGGGTATATATGTGGGTAATTTAGTGGGTTAAACTTTCTCGCTAATTTTTTCCCAGGCATTAGCCATAAAGGAACTTATCGTGGGTAAATGTGTGGGTAATGTTGTGGGTAAGTTCTTGTTGTCACAGACTACAATCATCCAATTTGGTCATGGGTGAATTTTTCATGGGTGGCCTGTGGAAGGTATCTTAGCTATATATATTTTGTGGGTATTTTGTTAGCAAAATATTGTTGCTAAGGTATTTTTAAAGATATATATGAAATGATAATTTTAATTTTGATATATATGTAATTATTTAATTTTTAAGGGTATATATGCAATTCCCTTTAATATCAAAAGCCTAATATATTGTGGTTAAAAAGGCATAAGTTCTATCTTGTATTAATGTATTTTTGGTGCAGTTGTCTTATATTAATGTTGAACGGAATGTTTCAAACTACCCCCATTAGACACATGACGTCCTCGTCATGTCCAAACATAACCATGATCCATACCTAGTAGATGCATGATTGTCTAAATCGAAAGATAATAACAAACAACACAATGTGTGACCGCCTCTTCCGGTAAGGTGATGTTTGTTTTAAGATTAAGAATCTGAATCACGAATCGCACATCTGAATTTGAATCAGTAAATGTATGAATCGACCATCCTGGCGGAAAAAAACTCATGTTTGAACCGCACATTTACTTGCTTGTACTAAAAAAAAATTGGTTTTTTTTTCCAGCAAGAGGCAACAAGAGGCATGTAGACACCCTCTCAGTCTAGACCATTAAGATCTTACTTCCTCTGAACGCGTCTGAACGGGGAAAAAAAACAGCGTTGAATGACCAGAATGCCTGACCGCGTCTGAACGGTTCAGATCAAGAGGCTGTTAAGAGCCTCTTTATGAAAAACAAACACCACCTAAAAGGTAAAAGGTTAGCAAGACATTTTTTTAAAGAAACAAACACAAAAGTCATTTGATCAATATTATTTTTATTATTTAATTATAGTAACATATCTTTGTATGATATTCTCCAATAAAATATGAGTTGTTGGAATTATTAATTTTGAATAATTTAATAAAGTTGGAGTAAATTTAATTGTGCCATATCTCAAATTTCAAACGCGATTGCAAAATTGTATGGAGCACCAAAGAAAGTGAAGGCGTTTTTTCCAAAATTTCAATTGTTTTGTTGGGGGCGGGTATAAAATTTGTGTTTCCCTCTTTTGATCCACGAACCAAATATTGCAACAACCGTTCCTTCACAACTTAACATATCCTCCAAATTATAGTGTCACAACATCAAGAATAAAAAATATATTTTTTCTATTGTCACAACAAAGAAACGTTTGCTCTAATATTTCACCTGATACGTGTTTTCAGTTGTAGATGTTGCAAATATTGTTTTAATTTTGCTGTTTTTTTCTCATGAGTTGCTATCTTTTCAATACGTGTGGTGTGTGATTGTTGGTTATTTGAATTCATTTTCACTGATGTGCAATAACTATGGGAATTTGGTGAGTGTATGAAAACTAATCGATGAAATGCGCGAGAGAAAAAGAGGTAACAATTAAATTTTCGGATTAGTTTATTAGCATACTAGCATATAGAAATCAGCGATGGCGTAAAAAGAGGTTATAAACCGAAAGCATAGATCTAAAATTTCTGTAAATTCATTTATGGTGATGTTTCTTTGAGCATGTGATTTCTAGTTTAATTTTTGTTCTAGGCATGTTTGGTGCTTTGTTTACGTATTCTTTGTTCCTTTGCCATCTTTGGTAATCTCTTTGAGGCTAGTGATGTATTTATTGCATATTGACTTGCTCCTTTTTGTAATGGTAACAGGTATAGGTATCTCAGGTTCAAGCAAAGTGCAAAAATAGAGCACAAATAAGAAGGTATTGATAAAGTGGTCTATTTTAATGTATGTGCCATAAGTTTTACATATGTGCAACATATATCATCATAATTTATCTTTGTTTTCACCTGATCAAATGCTATTTTGGGAATGCCATTTTGGGTGGAGGTAAAGCAACAAGCAAAAGAGCTTCTATGGGTTCTCAATCTTTTAAAGGGAAGGATATATAAGGTAGACTCTCATGGTCTGAAATCTATATATAATGTACTAACTATTCTAATATGGTATTTACAAAGATACATATGAGGAATGTTAAGTTTGAGAGTCATACGATGTTGGATGCTAGTTTTGAACTTAAAATCTTATTTGAGCAGTAGACCGTGTGCTTACCACCATCTACTCAACTTATATATTGTTTGGAAATTATCATTCGTGAAACCTTTTTACAAACCTCTCACGTGTTTATAATCATTTGTGAAAGCTTATTTTCTATGTTCTATATATGTAGGGTATGACGGAAAGTGTTAGTTTCAAGTGAAGACCAGCATATACACAACATAAAAGGGAGAAACGACATCGTCTTACACAACCACACACACAATATGGAAACCAATGCAATGGATTTGGATTGACCTTGAGATTATAGCTCAACATTGTAGAATATAGAAGTTACTCTTATATTTGTATGGTGAATTGTAGCTGGAGTTGTTATAATGTTAATATCAGTTTGTAAATTATACTTAAGTGCAATATTGTACTAGTAATTGATTACAACTTTATTTTTGTATTTATTTCTGGGTTTTTATTTGTATACATGCCTGTATGAAATGCATTAGATTGAAATATGTTTATGGCTAATTTCTTATGGAATTTACCCAATATTCTTTCGTGGGAAACCATAATTGATGACCAAAAGCTTTGCTCGATATTACCCACTGAATTATATGATGGTTAAATTTACTTACGACATTACCCACAACTCATCTATGGGCATTTTTATGGCGAGTTAGATAATCCCATGAAACTTCACCCACAAACATAACCCGATCACCCACCTAAATGACGTGGGTAAATTTACCCACACAGTGAAAATGTCATGGGTAAACAATTAGCCTCGGAGGTTTTACCCATCTTCATGTAGTTATGGGTAATCCGTGTGTATTAGCTAATTACCCATGAATTTGTGTCTATTACCCATGAATTTTGCTCGTGGCTATCTGACAGGATTCTTGTAGTGGAAGAAGATCCATGCGCATTTGAATCATGAGGAAAGGTCGATCATGATGATGATACCAGGATAAGAAAGTGAATCGCCATATTTCACCCCTACAGTGAGAGAAAAACGTTCAACTTATTTATTATTATTATTATTATTATTATTATTATTATTATTATTATTATTATTATTATTATTATTATTATTATTATTATTATTACGTAGTATTATTTTACTTACTTTCTAAATTTAGTTTCTTTTTCTTTGATTCTTTCTTTCATTTTGTATTATGTCGTTTCTCGACTTTCATTTAGTATTGATAATCTAAACAAGAAATGTTAAAGATGATAATATGATAATGACGAAAATGCTCAAAGACAAAAAAATTAAAAAAATAATAATATATAATTAGTTTGTGAAATCAAATCGTGACATGCTTATTTAGAGCATGAACTTGAATATTTGTTTTTTGAAAATATTTTAAATTGAAAATGTCATCAAACATTTTACACTTTATTTCGAAAGTTTTATCAATGTAAATTTATTGATAGTGATAGTTTACAAGATGGTAAAAATGTTTAGCAGCATAAGAGTATAACATACATTAACAATATATGACTACTTTACGAGATCAAATTACGACACAATGTCTTAGATGTTTTATTTAACATATTTTATTTTCACATTGCTAGGTTGTGTTAGTTTTATGCCCGATCATTCTATCTAATGTTTATAAACGTTTATGTATTGTAAGTATGAAACTGTTTTATATTTTTACCATTCAGACATTTTTTAACAAAAATAAATAAATAAATAAATAAAATAAAAATAAAAACTATTTCATTCAGACATTTATGCCTCAGATTCAGATGTTGAATCAGGTTCAGATTCAAAGCCTCTTAATAAACAAATAGCACTTTAGGTGGTGTTTGTTTTTTAAAAATACCTCTTAATTGCCTCTTAATTTGACTCATTTAAATGCGGTAAGATGTTTAGCCCAAAAAATGTGTTTGTTTTTTTTCATGTCATTAAGAGGCGGTAAGAGACGGTGAGTATTAAGAGCGTTTCATTTTTTTTGACCATTAAGAAGCAGTAAGAGGCATAAACCACTTATTGAACTAAATGGAAAAGGGATGTTTTAACACCTCTTAATGTGTCTTTTTTTCTTTCATTTTTTTTTCTTGTTTGTATTTTTTTTTTCATATGATTTTTTTATTTAGGTGTTTTTTTTGTTTATCTATTTTGTTTTCTTGTCTTGTTTTAACTTTGTCTTTCGTATTAAAAGTATCTTTAAATAGAATCATTACATATTTTTTTGTTAGATAAAATTGTAAAACATGATAATAAATATGTGAGAATTCCTATTTTGTTTAAATTGTAGGGTACGGTTTAACAGACTCATATATCTAAACTCTTAACCAACTCTTTAGCTAATCGTTTCGAAAAAAGTCTATAATATTGATTAATCGCTGCCTAAGCGCTAATCGACCACTAACCTTTTTGATGTGTGCAAATCGAAAAAACAATCGGTCAACGATGTTCAAACTTATTGAAAACATGCAATTTTTGCCAGAAATATCATAAACATGCCGAAAACTTGTTTTAATCAATTAGTTGCTGTTTATATCTATTACAAGTTGTTGGTATACAACAAATCTTGTGATAAACACTTAAAATTCACCGGAAATACCCAAAAATCACCGAAAATATCAAAAACTTTTCGATAATACCAATCTAATTAATAACCGATTAATTCTGCCTTGACAATTATAAACTACAAATATATAGATCGATCCATTCCAGTTTGAGATTTTTGCGACCTTGTTCACACGCCTTGCATTCTCTCGTATACTGGATTTTTTTTGGCAACATAAAGAAGTTCAAAAGTATGTATTTTTTTGGCAACATAAAGAAGTTCAAAAGTAACATACTTGATACTTCTGTTTTCCATGTCGATAGCTTTATTGAACAAAGTGTTAAAAAAAGAAGCTTTATTCAACAAAAAGAAAATAGAGGTCGATATCTTAATTATGTCAAAAATAAAATAGAAAGTAAATTAGAGTACATAAAATAAGAGAATTGATACTCACACCATATTTTTTGATGCATGCATCACATTCTGTGCATTACAGTTTGTACTGTACAATACTGTAATGCACAAAATGTGATGCATGCGAGTTATTTGTTTCCATCTCCATTTTTCTACCTGTAATAGGTATTGGTATGTATCCCCATTTTGTTCTTTCACTATCAGTTGACAAGGTTGAAGGTATTCTATCTAATTATTTTTATAGATAGTTTTTTTAAAGAAAAAATAAAAGTATTTTTATTTTCTTAAATTTTAAATAAAGTAAAAACAAAATATGAATTTGAATTTTAACCTCCCGAGTTATTGTATTGTGAAATAAAAAAAAACGATGAGATTATGGAAGTAAATATTCTTGCATTCAAGTATAGCTACGCCTGAAGAATTAATAATATCTCAGGAAAAATTGCAACAAAGCCCAAAGTGATCTCTCTTTCCCCTTCAAGTTTACCTACTACGGGAAAGAGATTCTTTAACCAGAAAGAATTCGGTTCAGATGTAGGATACCTATCCAGAAGTTTTCGCAACTCAATCATAGATGATGGAATCATCAAAGATTTGACCTTCTCGAACTGTGTCTGTAACTCACTAGAGGCCCCGAAAACAAAGAGAATATGTGTACAAACTGGGTTCCAATGCACGAGATTTTGTAGCACTTACCAATGAGGCCCTATCGATTAGTATCTTTTACCTTGGAAACTCATACAATTACCTCTATCACATATCCTATTTTGACACCAAGAAAAGAATTCTAGAAATAGAAAAGAATGTTCAGAAATTCAAATGAAGTTTTATGGAAAATGGAGAAATTGCTAGATTTAAGATGTGAACCAACTTACAAAAAAAGGATACCCTTACTTGTTTTTTAGTACAAGTGGCTACAGGCTTTGCTATGACCTTTTACTATCGTCCGACTGTTACTGATGCTTTTGCTTCTGTTCAATACATAATGACTGAAGCGAATTTTGGTTGGTTAATCCGATCAGTTCATCGATGGTCGGCAAGTATGATGGTCCTAATGATGATCCTACATGTATTTCGTGTATATCTCACCGGTGGATTTAAAAACCTCCATTCCCGCAGGGGCAGAGAACTCGTCGTTGTCTCGGCTGTGCTACCGGAGGCTCTGGGGAAGTCGGAATAGGAGAGCACTCATCTTGGGGTGGGCTTACTACTAAAAAAATATGATTCTGACCGTGTGAGTATCACCTCCAATAAAATAAGTCCTCGTATCCACGTGCTCTGTTCACACCACACTGTATTTATGTTTGGTTTGGTACTTCTGTTTTGTTTGTTTGTTTGTTTCTATGTACATACAACAAATCTTATCCACCACCGTTTTTCTCTGTTTTTCCTTATTTTATCATTCAACAACAAAAACAAATAATACTAAAAATACTCACAAACAAAAAAACACATACACAAACATGGAAAACAAAAACAACCAAAAACAAGCCCCCACTTCTTCATTCACTGCTGAGCTATTCGGTGACAATGATTCACAGTCGTCCTCCACTGGAATTTTTTCGTCAATTTTCCCTCCACCTGCAAGGGTATTGTTTTTTTTATATCAGTTGTTGAATTTATTATGGTGATTGACTGATTGTTATTTATTAATCTTTCAATTTAGGATTTTTAATGGATTATGAGTTTTGATTTGTTGTTAATGAAATTGTGTGATATTGATTTATGGGATTTATTTGTCGGGTTTTTTATGTTAGGATTACTTGTTAGAGGGGTCTCAGGTTTTAGGCGTGTACATCTGAGTCTGACTTGCTCACTCCGGTAACCTGAACATGGAAAACGTCATTTGTTTATATATATGAATTGTTTGAACTAGACGATTACCCGGCCATAGCGGCGACAATATATAGTAGCGTCAATTTGTTTGCTTGTGTATTTATTTTAACTTTTTGTATATATGTAAGTGAGAGTTGAGAAAGTTTGGGGATTAAATTGTAATCAGGTATTTAAATAATTAATGGGGGTTGATACTCACACCGTTTTTTTTTATACTTACACCACACTATACAACACTGTAATGCACACTGTACAAGACAGTAATGCACATTGTGGTGTATGTATAAAAAAAATGTGAGTATCAACTCCCATAATTGCCTTTTATAATAGGATTTTTCTAACTTGTGCCCTTAGGGGGGTGGCAATGGTCTCATTCCACACCTCACCATACCTCACAACCCACCAATAATTTCATTCCACCTAATCTCATACCTCACCATAGTTTTTTAGTAGCAATGGTCATTCCATACCTCACTCAAAAAAACACCACACGCTCCTCCTTTTTCTTCTCCATGCCGTTGTGGTTTGTGAAGCCGCTATCCATGCCGATTAGGCCATGCCGCATTGGTGGCAATGGGATGCCGCTCCATGCCTTTGCAAACCGAATCCATACCGTGTGGTGTTGCCACCCCCCTTAGGGCACAAGTTAAGCACACTAAAAGGACACCAGGACTAACAGAAAGGACACAGGGATCCACAAAAATTGTACTTTTCTGTCGTGTGTCCTTTTCCGTGAGTCCCGGTATCCTTTTAGTGTGCTTAACTTGTGCCCTTAGGGCACATGTTAGACAAACCCTTTATAATAAGGGTATTTTAGTTAAACAACCTTACTCACTTTGTTAGTTTTTATGTTTTTAAGACTAAAGTTCGATCATCCCTTTTTTATATGTAGTAAAGATTAGATTGTTAGAGACATATTTTATGATCCATTCTGTTGTTATCTCTAACTGGTCAAATTTGAGTAATCAAAAATAGCCAGAGGAGCGTGTCAAGTGTAACCAAAGTAGTTCAGTGTCTATTTTTAATGCATAAATATCTCTAATATGTTTTGTTCAAAGATTTAGAGTATGATTAATGTAAATGTTACTTATAACTTATAAGTAATGGGTTTATTGTTTCTAAATCTTGTAGTTATCAGGATTAATTGTTGGTTATTTGCGGTGGTTTAGGAATGTTTTGAGTTAAAACCATGATTATTTACATATGAATTGTTCTGATGCATTAACTTAGCTTTTTGCTCAATTTTTACGATCCCTTGTTGTGTTACTGTTTTATATCTAACAAGTCAAAAGAACTAGCCAAAAATAGCTGGCAGAAATATTCAAATGAAAAAAAAAAAAAAAAAAAAAAAAAAAAAAAAAAAAAAAAAGAAGTAGCTCAAAGTCTACTTTTTCTTTAAGACATAAAAGTTTTTTTTTTTTTTTTTTTTTCCATTATTGTAATGGTGTTGAATTTTGCTTATTATACATGTATGAGTTAACTGTTTATAGCTTTTATTTATTTATTTAAAAGAGGACCAAATGATGTTTGTTGGTCATCCCAACCCGACCCAGTCCATTTGAACCCATACCTAAATTGACCCATCTGGCTATTTCCATCGTTCCTGATTATCTTCTCACCTCTAAACTGGTTATATATCTGATGAAGTTCACTATTAAATTAAACATATACGTCGGTGCATAATACAGTAATAAGGATTCTTCAAGTTATTGGTTTTATGTTTTTTTTTTTTGTAATTATCTTTTTAGGCAAGAAATCAGAGTTCTTCACAGTTCAATGGAGATACACAGAAAGGGACATTGGGGAACCAGGTGTGGACAGCCACCTGTGGAACTTCAGGTTGTCATCTCTTTCTTTCTTCGCTTGACAATTCTAACAGGCCCATGTTATATGGTAGTTTTATTTGTTTCTCATGATCCTAACTTAAATAGGATCATTTGACTTAATATTGATAAATGAACTGATTTTAGAAAACTTAATTTTTATTATGAAAGTTTTAACACAAGTATGGAAAGACCCATCGCAATTATATAAGCGTAATACAAGGAAAGTAGGTTTTCAAGATCACTGTATAAAAGGAGCATGATGTACAACTCAAGTAGACTAAATAATCACTTTACAATATACGACTCTTGCAACAAGTGAAATCCTTCGAAATAACCGAAACAATTGAATGAAACTTTTCATGTTTTTTTGTGCTTATATATAGACTATAGAGTATTGATACATCTCTGTGTAATTGTGTTTGTGTGTGAATATCTTTGTTATTAATTGTTATAGTGGGAAATTATTTTTTTTCCTCTAATAGTGTTTGCTTTCATCAGTGATGTAAGATTGTCGATCCAAGTTCTCACTTTAATCGCATGATACCTTATACCCTTAACGGTCTTCTGCTAGTTACCCTTGACGTGTTTTAATATTAAAGGATTAGCATGTATGCAGTATGCCCCTAGTATGTATAACTCATTGATAGATCTTCGGCTAAGCTTGTTGACTATAAAGGACAAAATGGGTGGGTCAAAAACAGATTAGGAGGTTACATGCATTAAAGATAAAACTTTGGCGACTTTCAATCCGTTTGATCCATTCCCCTTTTAGCTAATATACTTTATTTTATCCACATGGTTGCTTATGATAAGACACATTCCAAATTGGCCCATCTATAAGTAACAGGTTCGAGATTTCCATATCTTTTGACTTTTGGTGACTCTTCTCCTGCCTATTAAGTGAAGTAAATGTGATAGAACATCGTTGCATTTGGTGTTTTACATATCTTTAGATGGGTTTTTCTTTTTTTAAGTAATTGTAATATAATGATGATTGATGGCTACTGGTCTTGGACATCACCAATAATGTTGAAAGTACTAAATCTTGTAATGCTAATTAAAAATGCAATTGACGCTTTTGTTATCTTATTATGAGCAGCGGAGAATGTAGCTAAGAACACTGCAAGTGCAAATAGTAGTTTGATGAACATGGAGAGGAGGTCAATCTTTCAGGAGAGAGTTGAACCTTCTCCCCTAGGTTCATCTTTATACTACGGTGGACAAGAAGATATGTATGTCTGCTCTTCAAGTAATTCTACTTCACAACCATATCATAAAGTGAGTATAATATTCAATTAGTCAATTGTTAAGAAACAACCGAGCCCACTTGATAATATTTAGGTTTTGTGTTCTTTTAGTTCAAGAAACTGGACGGAAAAGATGACCCAAATCATTTGCACAGTGCTTCTCGAGGAAATTGGTGGCAAGGTAAGTTATGATGGTTCCCCGAGTATTGGAGGTAGCAAAATGGGTGGATTAAGTTATGGGTCATGATGGGTAATCTTTTAATATGGGTTATAACAGGTTGGGTTGATCCACCAAAATTTATTGTTCTTATTCCATGAATTTTGAAAACAGATAATGTAGCAATCATGATTGAAAAACTATACAATCAATATATTACTTAACCTATGATTTTAGAGGTTATAAGCATGTAAAATTCCAAATCCACTTTGCAGTACTTTTGACCCATTACATCTTTAATTAGTTGTTGAGAAAGTTTACGTGGTTGACCCATTTGAGATAAATTATAACCCAACCCAATTTCTAAGTAAATGGGTGGAAATTGTCCCCTCTACCGAGTATCAAGTATTCGTTGCTCCCTTGATAACATTCTGAATCTTTTTTCTGATTCAGGGTCTCTTTATTATTAAGACATTGTCCCCTTACTAGGCAAGAACATGGATTTCCGGCTATTAACTAAGGTACCTTTTACTTAAGTTTATTCATGGTAGAAATCTATAGGAGAATAAATTGCCTACACTTTATCGTGTCCAGAAGCTTTGTTTTTTACACTAAAGTAAACTCGGACCCACTAGGCATAGTCACATTTTCATTTTTATTTTTACAATATAAAGCGACATGGCTACTTTCTAACTTCAAATTTTTTGTAGTACTGGTTAGTACCAATATCAAAGTGTGTCCAGAAGCTTTGTTTTTTACACTAAAGTAAACTCGGACCCACCAGGCATAGTCACATTTTCATTTTTATTTTTACAATATAAAGCGACATGGCTACTTTCTAACTTCAAAATTTTTGTAGTACTGGTTAGTACCAATATCAATGTTGCTTGTAATGTGCTTTTGCAGGAAATTCATGGAGCCTTCTATAGAAGTTTAAAGTTTTTGTTGATATATATGGAAGATGCTGTAGTATGTTCTTCACCGTCTCACCTCTATTAGACTATTACTGTTTCTTTTTCTTTTTTCTCCTTATAACACATATCAACATTTTGGTGACTTTTGGTATATGATATTCAAGGTTTTTATATAACAGATAAAAGCTTTGTTGCTATGCATCTTTAGCAGAATTTATACAATTCTGCTCCAAGAATTAATGATAATAACTGATGAAAGAAAACTATTGTATTATATAAATAAGTACTTTTGTTCCTATACATTATGTGCACCGTACCCTCTCATTAAAACCCTCTTCATTTTCTGTTCGAACATTCACTGGTTACACTCTTTAGGCTATAATTTGCAGTAATCTTGGTTCTTTTTACCATTCGAGATGCATAGAAATAGTCTTTCATATGCAGCAGCCATTTTGGTTGCGGTAAAAAGCTTGATGCCTCTTTCTCGAGCTACCTTACCTTTCTGTTCCAAAACTTGTCTTCCGTCCTCCCAAACCTCATAAATACATTTCTTGAGTGAATCAACAGTTGGTGAAAATGTATACCCATGTTCCTTCCCCAAGATCACTGACCCCGTGATACTAGCAAGCTTTGTTGTCATTAATGGCTTCCCAGAGAGAACCGCTTCTAATAAAGTGTGATCCAGACCTTGAGCTCGGAGTGTTGGGTTTACAAAGATGTCAATAGCATTGTAGAATCTTGCTAATTGAACCTGTTGTAGTGGACCCAAAACGAGTATGTTAGGTCTAAGATCCTTGTATCTAGCACCCCATGGACCATCACCAGCTACTAGAATCGCCACTGTGTCTCTCAAAGTCGAGTTTTCATTGAATATTTGCTTTAAAGCTTCAAACATTAACGGATGTCCTTTATCTTTAACCAACCTACCGGCCATTCCTATAATCAACGTTTTCCATTGTGGGATTCCAAAGTGTAACCTAAAGTCTTGACCTTTTTTATAATCCGGCGCGAAAATATCCTCGTCTACACCATTGAGTATAATATGAACTCGATTATCGGGGATCATGTAAATTCTTTTTAATATATTGCCAACATGATCGCTTGTGGCAACATGGTGTGCGTATTTCTGGAAGAACTTTATTTCTTCGACAACTTTTATACTTCTTTCAGTCAACTGATTAGCCTGATGTTCATCTGGTGCTCGTAGTAGTTCTTGAATGATATCAGAATGTATGGATTCATACGCTATGCCATGCCAAGAAACTGCCAAATTTGTAACATTTTTTGCCCGAGTATGCATTAGGCTTACGCTCTCAGTGTGAACCATATCGAATGGTCTATCTGTCAAGTTCTGAGCTTGAAACTGTTTCCAAACCAGAGCTTGGTCCAAGTAACCTGCGCCAGTTGGTTTAGATAGATGAAAACTTAGATTCTCAAAAGGGTATTTTGGGGTTGAAACATTAGGAGTGGAAGTGGTGAAGATATGAAGCTCGTGACCACGTTTAGCCAGAGCAAGGTGGAGGGTCAAAGCATGTCGCTCTAGCCCACCAGCATGGTGTCGGTCCGGCCATTTCTTGACAAAAAGTGCAATTTTGAGGAGCTTTTTAGGCGGGTTTGAGGGAAACGAAAGATGGTTCCATGCCAATGGGAACGTTAGGAGATCAATTGGGTGGTTTGGGCTAAATCCCATTCCGTTTCCCAATCCAAGTTCTAGTCGTTGTTCACGAAAGTGGAACGAAGCAGAAGAATGAGACAAATAAAGCAATGAGATTGATGATAGAGACGACAGGAGGACTAGAACGATGCAGAAATTACGGAAGCTCTGAAAACACAACATCGTGGATGAATCTTTTGAACAAGATCAAGATCTGTTACCAATCATCAATACAAGAGAGCGTGAAATGTGTAGAAGAGGATCAAGTGTTTTTTACGATATTTTAAGATCCAGGATGGTGTAAATTGACAATGGGTGTGCCTTTGCACATGGTGGTGAAGCAGATCTTAAGTTATGGATACTGGTTTGTAGTTGACCACAAAGATTATTAAACTGACATTCAGTCTTTTTAGTGTCTCTAACTAATTGAATATTGCTAGACACTGAAGGATAGATTAAGCAAAGTCCAACCACTTTCAATTGTTTAATCTTAGGGTGAATTGCATATATATCTGCATAATCCAACCACTAATTACGTATATATCCTCCCAAACATTTAAAAATTTCACATATATCCAAAACATTATATTTTTGAGAAAAATACCAATTATACCCTTGTTCTTATCATTCTCATATATAACCTTTACATATATATTCTCTTTAACATCTACTAACAAACATATATATTCTTCTTAACATCTAAAAAAAAAAAAAAGAAGTAACAGGAGCATACAAAACATAATCTATAGATCTTTTATTATTAACACAAAATGAATTTAGGGGACTTCGAAATAACTGCACATTCTTAAATATTTGAACCTATAAGATATAAGGACTACATAACTTACTCCTTCTGTTAGGCTTGCTTATGTTCTGGTAAAACCATAAGTTCTATATGCAAACTATCATTTTGTATGTAATTTCTTAGATTTACGATATCAATTTTAGGATATAATATAATTCTTTTGTCGTGTACTTTGGCATTTTAGTTACAATTGGTATTTGCATCATAATTATATTTTTGGAATACATGTCAAACGATATTCTGGTTCCTTTTCACGTAAATGTTAACCTTGATATAATTCTTACATACCATAGAAATTAAATGTTAGTGAGAATGATAAAGACATGGGTAGAATTGGTATTTTGCTCAAAAATATAATGTTTTGGATATATATGAAATATTTAAATGTTTGGAAGGATATATGGTTGGGGATATATGAATTCCCCCTTAATCTTATATACTGAAATGATATATTAAGCAAAGTCCAACCACTTTCAGCTGTTTAACCTGAAATAGTGAAGAGAGAAAAAGCTATATATGCATGTTTTAAGATGATTGTGATTGTTGGAATCGTCTATAAAAGTGGCAAAACGGCCGGGTTGGGTAATGGCACAAAGGAGAGTATTTCTAAGAAGGGGTCAACACAGGTAGGATTGAATATAAGCAACCTATTTAAGTTCTTTAGACATTTTCGACTCTGTTCTTAAAATAAAAATGATTTAAAGAACTTTTCAATATTTAAGACACTTTCGACCTTTTCTATAGCTTATTAATTTTTCTGTTTGATGATAATCGGTTATCAATAATATACAACCTAAACTATATCTCTTGTTGATATGAATCGGTTGAAACTCAAACTTTGGAACCCAGTGTTTTCATTCTTTGTGAAAAAATTGAGACTAGTATAGTAGTATAGCTCAATTTGTGTTACCTGTGAAGTACATACCTGGCCAGGAAAGATGAAAATTTGGGAAAAGAAATGTCAGTTCAAAATTTTGTCTGATCAAATGTTGTCGTAATATTGTATATGACTATATGGGCTTAGTATCGTAACAACCACCTTCTGGCAGTCTTTTCAGATGAAATAAGCTGACAATCTGCTTAGTTGTAGATTTGTATCTGTGTTTGCAACATCAATTTTGTTACAAACTTGTTTGTAATCATCAATATATCACAATTTGTAGGTTTGGATAACCACTTTATGTTTACAGCACCTTTCTAACATCAAACTATGATTTTTCATGCTAAGTAACTAAACTAGGATGGTTAAAATTTAGAACATCTATGTATGAACAATATGCGAGTAATGCCAAAAAAAAGCCAATGTGCCTGCTTATAATACGTCTGTATTGACATTTACATCGGCATCTAAATCCCTGGTTCAATATTTTTGTTTGATGTTATTGAAGGAGGGCCTTTTGATTCGAGTTTCTGTCATATCAAATCATCTGTTTTGGGACCATACTGCAAGTTTGCAGTTTCAAGTCTAGATCACATTGGATTACTGTACATTTTATGTGAATTTTTTTTGAAATTTCAAAGGTTTAAGAGTTAAATTTCTCAGGGGTTAAATTCAAGTTGATTAAAAGATGTTCAAAGGTTTGTAGTTCAATCTTGTTTTCAAGTATCTAAGCTGTTTTTAACTTGTTGGAATGACATCTTGCACCTTTTCGAATTTCGATGTATCAATGTCTGATCGCTGTCAGATTTAATGTTAATGAAGGATTTTTTTTTTCCAGACAAAAAATAAAAGTTACATAGGAACATTGGCAATGTTATCAAATCGTGCCACATAGTAAACAACAATAGCTGAAAGTTTATTTAGCTCAGTATGCTGATTAATTGGATGCCATCTGGATGAAAACTGTGATTCCATGTATAAAACGTTTTATGGTCCCGTTTTCTAAATAGCAAAAGGGTCAAAGGGTTCACTAACTTGAAATGTTTACATCATACAATAATCAAAACTAACGATTGAACGCATGTAACACGACACAGACATAGAAGACAAGTGCTGAAGGCACTAACCCAACCAACGGTACAACTGCAGCTAAACCATACCAATCCAAACAAGCCAACTTGCCAAGCTTGATCTCAACCAAATGCACCAAAGCAAGAGTCAAAAACAAACATCCAGACACTGATCCAGCCGCGGACGTCAATATCCCAGCCCTTAGAACCCTCAAGTTAACATGAGCAATAGTCCCATCACTCACTTCAACACGAAACTCACCATTTCTAGCAGTCCTAATCCCTTGTTTGAGCCCAAAAGCAATCAAGCTCGAGAACAAAAACGAACTAAAAGAGTAGACATGAAATGCCACAAGGTTCTCAGCTACAGAAGACGAGGGTATGCACGTAGTATGAGACGAGTCCACAAGGGTGTAACTTGGATCCATGGGATTGACTGTCAGCCCAAGGAAAAGACCAAGAGTGAAGAGAGAATTAACGTTCACAATACCATCTAAGGCCATGACATGGATGGTGGTGTTCTTAAGGTTACCGCGGTTTATGGTTGTTGTCATCTGAGTGATTATTGCAGAGATCGGTTTGAGAAAGAGTGCAAGAAATGATGTTGTTGGATGCTTCAAAAGGAGTTTGGAAGTTTGCTTTTCGTAACAGGCAAGCTAGTGAAGAGTAAAGAGTGCAAGACAGTGCAACATCAAATTATTAAGCTACATGTGAATAACAAAATAAAATACAAAAACAAAAGTATTCAAAAACGTTTCGCCGTTGCCGGGGATCGAACCCGGGTCACCCGCGTGACAGGCGGGAATACTTACCACTATACTACAACGACTCGGTGTTTTATTTCTTTGTTCATCATAAAAATAAATATCGTAAAATCAGTGTAAAATGTGGGAAGGGAGAAAATATATAAATTATGTGTCTTTGAATATCAGTTAGTTACTTAGGGTGTGTTTGTTTTTAAAAAAAAAGTCTTACTAGCCCTCTTACTCTTACCAGTAAGAGGTGGGCAGACGTTTTGGTTGTTTGTTTTTTTCTTTTGAGTCAGACCCAGTTAGACATATAACATCTTACTCAGTAAGAGTGTGAGACTTGTCTTACTGCCTCTTACTCTATAAGAGATTGAAAACGTGTGTTAATTAACTATGTTATATTTATGATAAAAAGTTTCATATTTACATAAGTTACTTATTATCGTATTGCGTTAGTTTAATAAATAAATTATAGATACGAGCATTTAAAATCATTCAACAATTATACAAAAACAAACAACATTATTTTGTTCAGATTTAGACTTTCTAGCCACCTCTTACCAGTAAGATGTGGTAATCAGATTCAGACCTAAAACATCTTAATGAAACAAACACACCCTAGTTATATAAGTTTACAAAAAAGCATATTGAAATTAGCATGCTAGTATGGGTTATAAAGCCTAGCTACAGGCCAACAAATCATTAACAAATAACCAAAGAGTTTACATATAAATTGTAAAACATTGTTTTTCTAATATAGTTCATGGTGTTTTTTTAGCCTAGCTTTTTGACACACTAGAAAAGCTATCATCTATACTGCTATATAAAGCATAAAGCATTTAAGCTGTGGGTTTCATAAAAAATTAAGATAAGGAGCAACAATTATAGAGTGACATGTGTCACTTTTCAACTAAAAAGCCATCTTTATTTTCAAATTGAAATATTTTTTTATCTATTAATTTTTTTAATGATATAATTTCACCATATTTTCTAAAATTTTGTGTTCTTTAATACAACATCCATTTTGATATATTTTTATGAATTTTTAGTTTTTACATTTTTTATTTTTGATGGGTTTATTTTGATTCAAATTTTTATAATTTTAACCTTTATTTGAATAAATACAAACTTGATTCGTCAAAATTATAATTTTTGGGGGGGAGTGTTTGACGGGTAAGAAATTGTGAGAGTTTTTATATATGCGGGGATAATGATGCCACAGGAACGTTACGAGAAACCCAAACAAACACATACAATGAACATAAATACATTCGGAGTGTTATGTAACAAATTCACTAAGAGGGTAAGGAATTGTGGAAGAGTTGGATTAGCAATTAGTTCACTAAATTTATAATATAACTATATTTTTTTCGTCGTCACTGTGCGCAGGTATCCGACTAATATATTCAAATGCACATGCGTTATCAAAATCAGTAATATATTCTTTTTATAGCTGCTATGTGACAAATCTAAACTATCAAGTGTTTGTAGTTTATGAGAGCACAAGGTATCGTGCGTACGAATAACACGTTATTGGTATGCCACATCAGCGCCACATTATCCTTTTCCAATAACACACCAATAACTAAAACACCCCTCCCACATAACACATCACTAACATGTTATTGAGTCCCACAAAATACCCTACTAAAAATACCCACTCACTCACAATACATAAAAAAAAAAAACAAAACAAAAGAAAACAAAAGAAAACAAAGATAGCATTTGGCATGAGCCACTCAAATGGCTTGGGGTTCATTTGGCTCACGAATGACACAAGTGCCGGTATGGTTTGGCTCACCAATGGCACGAAAAAATGAACATTTAACATGTTATATGCATCCATACCGTGTGCTCTGAGTTTGTTTTAGCAATTACAGGGACATCCGTGCTCTTTTTTTGTTTCTTTCCCTGCTTTTTTCAGATTGTTTTGAAAATACAACCAACCAACTAACCAATGGACATTAGTGATATGTTCCGAAAGTCCGAATCAAATTTATGAATTGTTCAAAAGAAAATTATGACTAACAGATGAACTGAGGATATTTGTAAAGGGCTAAACTACGCAGGCACCCCACGTTCTCCTTGGCAGGCACTTCAAGTAGGGTGGGTCCCCCTTCCGTACGGCGGCGGCGATTTTTTTTTTTTTTTTTTTTTTTTTTTTAAATTGTGTGTGTAGTGTTTAATTTATGTATATTGTATAGTGTATTTAATTTGTGTAGTGTTTTTATATGTATAGTGTATTTAATTGTGTAGTGTTTTTATATGATATTTATTTTACGTTATGCTTTTTAATTGTGTGTTTGTTTCCATTTAATTAAACAATAACAATAAAACATTAAACAAGTAAAACAACAAATGTTTTCAATATTAAAATGAAATCTACTCCACATGAAGATTATTAATGTCATCTATAAGCTCATAGAGTATTCCACTCGGCTGACATGCGTGATCAACTGGATTTCTTGCCAATTCCAGTGATGCCTCCAACGCCTTTATTTTTGCCTGCAACAAATTGTTTTCAGCCAATAGCATGTTGATCGTTGTATCTTTAGTTTCGCAGTTTGAGCACTGCGTTGAAGAAGAGGCTTCACCAAAGTACTTTTGTTGAAATATTTCCTTCCACATGAAGTATCGACACCCATAGTCTTTAGTCCCCGGCTTTACATGACAAAACAATTATAAGAAATGTATTCTAAACAAACAAGTTATTGATATATTTACGCAAATAAGCAAACGTTTAATTATTTACCTTTGAGAAAGGACATGCATATACTTGGACCACAAGTTTTGGGCTTGTGGGATGTTCTTTCAATTATTAATCCACGTTGACAACGACACAAGTAAGGATTTTGTTGTTGCATCTGGCCAAAAGAATTTGTATAATTATTCACAACATAAATTAGTAATATCATGGTTCACAAAATTAGAAGCTTCGAATACATAAATAACCAATCTTGTTATAGATTAATAGTTGATACATGGTTCACAAAATTACAATATAACTTGATAAGATCGTTTATGAGCTCAGCTAGGGATCAATAACAAAGATAATAAACATAATACGCAGCGGATAAATCAAAACAATACTTTGTTATTGAACAAGGTTTTTCAATCACTAATACTCTAATAATCTTAGACGTTTATAGGAACACGTCTACTAACTAAACTAATAACCTAATACCCTAGACGTTTTACCAATCCCTACGCCTAGGTTCCCACACACCTTTTAGTCGACTACATTATGGAAGACTTAATTAAAAAACCTACACTTATGTCCTCTTTATATACTAGAGGATAAGGACTAAATAATAAAACTTCCATTGCAAGCAAGTCCTTCCATCTTTTAGTAGGTTTTCTTCTTGTCATATTAAGTCCCTCTTGTTTCATCCTTTTTGTCTTTATCAACTCAAATTTGTAATTTCCAACAATCTTCCCCTAGTTGATAATGACAAAACCATTCTTGAACGAACTTCCCTAGACGAAGTAGAGAAATTGAGATCAGGGATCTCACCATGAATGAAACAAGTATGTCTTCCTTTGTCTTCCCCTTAATCCATGTCACGTCACTCAAACATCTCTTCCCCTTTTTGTTATTATCTAAATAGGGAACGTATGCAAATAATGATCTTGACCACCACGAACCAATATCATACTTCCAATCTAAGACTTCCAATGCTTCAAATCGCCCACCATTACGCACCATAAGAAAAATGGATCCAAAACAGTAGAAAACTCCAACTAGCAGTAGTAATAATGATCAACAATAGTAAAAATCAAACACTTCCCGTTGAGTGATGCATGTAGATCAACTGATTCTTCAAAATCTGTAAGCTCCTTGTAATGATCACTTTGTGAAGAACACCAAATATAACGAACTTGATGAAGAAGTAAAATTTCCCAAACTTGTGTCTTAAATCTTTGACTATCCACGGAACTCCATACTTATACGAACCAAATATAAGTAGACCGCAATCCCTTGAAAAGAATCCTCAACTAGTATGAGACACTGAGCACTACAATGTAACTCCTTCAAGTGATAGACAATGTGTGCATAGAGCATCATAAGAAAAATCACACATTGCTAGATTCAACAAGCTAGATGATAAGAACACAAACCAAGTAATTCCACTTCACCTTCAAATAAGTGATAAATAATCCTCTTCGTAATCAATTCTTCAATAAATCTCCAAAACGAGCCTTTTTAAATCCTTTTAAGAACAAATCACCAAACTCCTTGTGTGTGTGAACAATAACCTGTGTGTGTGTCATCCAAAAATCATGCTCGACTTCCCCTTAAATCGAAATCGCCTCGTAATAAACCATGAGCAGTACTTTGGGAAGGAGCAGTACTTTCATAAACAGTACTTTGAAAAACGAAGCAGTACTTTAAAAAATTATAAGCAGTACTTTCAAATCTGCAGTACTTTGACACAGTACTTTGAAGAAAACGCAGCAGCAGTACTTTCAAATAAATCAATACTTTCTTTTAACCATGCATCAGTACCTTTAAAAATCCTCGAGCAGTACTTTAAAAACATCCAACAGTACTTTCGTAATAAAGAGTGCATAAGCAATTGTCAAACATGTGATCAGTACCAGCACCTTCTATTCATCAATATTGAAACCAAATAAAATACAGTGACCCCACTTGAGACTCATAGTACTAAACCAATCACGATGGAATAACAACAATGATCAGACCAATCAGTATTCGTGAATCATTGACCAAGAAAAACAATCCAATTTGACCAGTACCATGTGATATTGCTTCAACCGAGTGGGACCAGAATAAACAATTTTAACGCCTAATAAACCAAATATCAAACCAACCAATGAAAAGGCAAGTCCATCGTAACTTCCATGTATCTCACATCACCGAATCATATCCCATATGTTATCCCCACTGTCTTGCGTGTGATAGACCAAAGTAAATAAAAAATCACGTGATAACACAATCTTTTATAACCAATCGAATGATTCCCTTGTGAAAAACGAATTGATATCATGTATGAAATCCATGTGACCACCGTCCAATCATATTAGAGCAACAATTCGTCACCGTCAAAGCCAATTCGTCGCCGTCCAATGAATTTACGAGGTTGCTCAACCAATAAATAGATAGAACACGACAAAACTTTTATTATATCGTACTGACCTATAATAAATTCAGTACGAGGTATTGTAAACCAAAGTCACTTTCACTTTCAAAAAGACGACAAACACAATTAATAACCATCGACCCACTTCATCAAATCTGCTCAAAAACTGCTTTCTTCGACAACTTTTACTGCTTCAATAAAACCTTGAATAAACCCTATATCAAGAGCTCCCCTCTCTGATACCAATTGATAAAAACTAAGAACGTGATGAAGATAGTTTCTTGATCGTTTATGAGCCTTAGGTTTAACGATAACATATACATACGCAGCGGAATAATAAAGAACATCAATGTTATTGCTAAAGGTTTTTCAATCACTAATACTCTAATAATCTTAGACGTTTATAGGAACACGTCTACTAACTAAACTAATAACCTAATACCCTAGACGTTTTACCAATCCCTACGCCTAGGTTCCCACACACCTTTTAGTCGACTACATTATGGAAGACTTAATTAAAAAACCTACACCTATGTCCTCTTTATATACTAGAGGATAAGGACTAAATAATAAAACTTCCATTGCAAGCAAGTCCTTCCATCTTTTAGTAGGTTTCCTTCTTGTCATATTAAGTCCCTCTTGTTTCATCCTTTTTGTCTTTATCAACTCAAACTTGTAATTCCCAACATAACTAGAAACTAAGATCAATCACGCTCGAGGCGTAGCCGCTCCAATGATGCTGCCATCTGTCCCACACGAGACTCTAACTCTGAAATGCGTCTCCTCAATCCGTCAATCTCTCGCTCGTACTCGTCAACGCGAGACGGCTGTAACAAAAGATGAGGAAGAACCGGAGGACGGTGTATAAAATTGTCCTCATCTGCAGCTGGAGATATAGCTGGAGAGGGAGGCACATAAGATTGTGAAGAAAGCACATAATCTGGACTCTCAACACGAGCGGGTGTGTGGTTGACACAATGAATGTCCCTCCACTGAATGTCATCCAATTCCTGTAACAAAAGATGAGGAAGAACCGAAGCAGGAGCAGAAATCTGTAACAAAAGATGACGAGTCGTTTGCTATAAATCAGTAATCGTCTATACATGTTGTGTCATTTACAATATAAATCAGTAATCGTCTATACATGTTGTGTCATTTACAATATAAATCAGTAAATAGTCTATACATGTTGTGTCATTTACAATATAAATCACTAATCGTCTATACATGTTGTGTCATTTACAATATAAATCAATAACTGTTTTCTACGTATATCTAAACATCCTCTGTCGTTGAGCAAACACATGTTCCCATGGCGCGGCCTCGGCATTTCTAAAATGTCTCCATTGTGGGTGATTATACGGGAGTGGTGAGTCTTCATCAAGAAACGCAAGAACGAAGTGAGCACATTCGTTGTTCCCCACACGAAGAATCACAACCGGAGACAATATTTCTGCAGAATCGGGAGAACCTCTCAGCGGAAGACATAAAAGAGATTGTGAATTGGTTATACATACAATAGGATGGTTAAGAGATGTAGCAATAACCACTCCCATTTCTGGCATAGTCATCCAATAACGTCGGGGTGCTGCACCCCTAAACCAATTCATCGAGTTACGTGTAGATGTAAAAGAATCACCCCACATTTCCCTGTAAACAATCTCGTTATTGTCTACCTCTTCCCTGGCAAGAGCTCGAATTCTGGGCCACATTTCTTGATGATGGCCAAGACCTACGGCAAGAGCTCGATAACCACAATTTCCATCACCCTCCACGTTAAAGATCCCTAGGATCCAGCGTCAGAAAATAGCTGGAATTTCAGTCATACAATATTCGCTAAGGTAATCTGGAACGTACAAGTGGTGTCTTAAGTCGCCCTCGCTAGGTAGTCCGGGACGTTAGAAGGCTCTCCCACATAAGAACTGTGTCTCGCAGATTCTTTATTTACTTCTGGGACTTTTTTAGGTTTTGTGTAGCTTCTGCTGTGCCTTGTGGGGGGTTCTTCGTTCAAATCCGGGAGATTTGGTTTAGACTTGGATTTGTTGTCCTTTGCGCTCGGACGTCCACGATTACTTTCTTTAACAGCAGGTTGTTGGTGACATGATTCGGGAGCGTATATACCTCTGAGCATGTTTAACATATTTTTTTGACAAACGACGATGCTCTGGTATAAACACTTTGGAATTTCTCATGCGTCATCTTGACAAGAAAAATATTCAGGCTCTTCAGGCCCTTGAGGCTCTTGAGGATATTCAGGCTCATCAGGCTCTTGAGTATTTCGGACAACAGGCCAGGGAACGCTTAGTGTTTTCGAAAAATTATCAACAAAATCAAGCGGAATTGGCAATCTGTATTCAAAAAAGGAACTAGTTAAAATTATCGGTATTGACGGGAAGAATAACTTGATAGGCATAAATTTTAAAATACATACCGTTTGCTTGAAGCCAGTACAGTTGGTGATAGCATGGTAAACCATACACTAACCGCATCTGATGACCACATGCATGTGGGTCAACATCCCGTTTACTTTTTGCGAATATGAGCCTTAAAGCATCCATTGAAACATTATACCGCAATTCGTTAAATAGAGTGCTCTTACAAGCATGCAGTTTATTGATTTTGCTTATATTCAAAGAGGCTCGTATCGCAGTTTCTTGCGCAGCTATAATCTTGTCGACCGAACACAACAACGTGTCTAAGCTGGACTGTGTGGAGCCCAAGTATAACTTCAACAGCGCGTGTTGACCCTCAACTCTACATGTTGTTGTTTGGGCGAAGCTGCGATATTGATCGGTAATGTACGACACAAACATGCGATCGTAATCTCGCAGCCAGTTACGAAAATACTGGAAAACATCTGAGAAAACAAAGAATTACTAAAGTGAGAAAACAATCCGAGTAGTTATTTATTAAATAATAATAATAAAATATATTATTAAATAACAATTCGAGTACCATTTTTATGGACCAATAAACCACGTAGGTGCTGATAATAATGCCTGAACACTTCTTCGGTTGGAGCTGTAATCATCGAATCCCATGTCAATCTAACGGAATCATACTCCTTTAACGTATCGAATCTGTGTCTGCAATGCTTTACCACATTTTGATTGATATGCCATCGGCACAGTAATCTGTTAGCGTTTGGGAATTCTTCTGCGCATGCCCCAAGCAACGCTAAATCTCTATCGGTGACGATAACCCGCGGGTAGTATTGTTCTTGTATCACCAACTTAACACATTCCAACACCCATTTGAAATTTGGCTTTTTTTCCTTGTCCAAAAAGCTAAACGCCATTGAGAATGTTGTGTTTGTTGGAGTAACCCCAACAACTGTAAAGAATGGCAGTTTAAACATGTTGGTGTTGTATGTGGAGTCCATCAGCATGATTTCCGGATATGTTGTCCACAGGGCATATGACGTCGGGTGAACAAAAAATATTTCATCGAGCTCATTTGTGTGGTCATTTATCCTAGGGTAATATGTATAACCTTTACGTCGCAAATGTACTAAAAGCAGTTGTATCAGAGTCAAATCACCACGACTGTCGCGACGTATCTTTTCTTGTGCATTATACACCGTTTTAATGGTAGACACGTTATTAGGATCCATCTCTTTTATTGAAGAAAGTATAATTCGTGGTGCTACACGCTGTTTTGTCATCTGCCTCACAAAAACTAACTCACTTTCTTTTAATCGCATGGCCTGTGAAAAACCATGCAACGAGTCTGGAAAATTATGATTATGCCCCGGACACTTAACCTTCAATATTCAACCATTAAAACGTTTTATAAATTTCGCTAGTAATCTGAATGGGCAATTACATTTGTCGGTACTAGTCTGCCGTTGAAGTTCATCTTCTAAACCTTCACGTGAAGACGTCCCATGTCTAGAACACAAAAATTCGATAGAGTACTTATAGCCCCTATCTGTTTTACTTTTTCCAATAACAATAACAAAACCAATCGATTCAGCAGTAGATCGCACCCAATTAATTAAATCAACTTCAGTACCGAACACCTATACAATATAAAAACACAACAACCTTTTATAAAAAACTTTGATAAAAAATACAACCTTGTACAAATTTTTTTTAAAAACTTTTATAAATACAAATTTTTTACAAACTTTTAGTATCTTTATAAATACATGTTTTTATAAATATTTTTAAAATACTTTTATTACCTTTATTGAATTTGTATTAACTTTTCTTTATATATAAAAACTTAAAAAACGTTTATAAAAAATGTTTATAAAAAAAACGTTCACAAAAAACGTTTATAAAACGTGTTTGTGTTTCTTTTGCTACGTGTGTGGTTCTCGAACGTTGTACGTGTTTCGTTGTATACCACTCTCTCGCACATGGTTTGGCAGTAGTTATACCTGTCTCTCTCTCACTTCTGTCAAACGTAAACGTCTCTCTCTCACTTTTGCATACCTCTCTCTCTCTAAAAATTCTATATCTAAACATTTTAGATCTAAAATTTGTATCTAACAAGTATTTTACTTGTTAGATTGTTGATGATGTGGTTGTAGTGGTGAGGCTGTGGTGGTTTACGTATGTTTCGTTGTTAAAGTTTTTAGATCTAAAACTTTTTTTAGATCTTGAAGCGTATACGTTGTTGAAAAAATCATGAGGTTTGTAAAAAAAAACTCTAAATTTTTTTGATTTTCTTTAAAAGAATGCTTCGTTGTTAAAAAAAACTCTAAATTTTTTTGGTAGTGGTGATGCTGTGGTGGTTTACGTATGTTACGTTGTTAAGTTTTTAGATCTAAAACTTTTTTTAGATCTAAAATTTTTTTTAGATCTAAACCTTTGTAAAAAAAGGTTAACTTTGTTTATTATCTTAAAAAATAAATAGATCTAAAATATTGAAACTGATGTTGTGGTGATGATGTGGTGGTACTGGTGAGGCTGTGGTGGTTTACGTATGTTACGTTGTTAAAGTTTTTAGATCTAAAACTTTTTTTAGATCTTGAAACGTATACGTTGTTGAAAAAATCATGAGGTTTGTAAAAAAAAACTCTTAATTTTTTTGATTTTCTTTAAAAGAATGCTTCGTTGTTAAAAAAAAACTCTAATTTTTTTTGGTAGTGGTGATGCTGTGGTGGTTTACGTATGTTACATTGTTAAGTTTTTAGATCTAAAACTTTTTTTAGATCTAAACCTTTGTAAAAAAAGGTTAACTTTGTTTATTATCTTAAAAAATAAATAGATCTAAAATATTGAAACTGATGTTGTGGTGATGATGTGGTGGTACTGGTGAGGCTGTGGTGGTTTACGTATGTTACGTTGTTAAAGTTTTTACATCTAAAACTTTTTTTAGATCTTAAAAAATAATTAGATGTTGTGGTGATGATGGTGATGTTGTGGTGGTTACGTATGTTTCTTTGTTAAAAAAAAACTCTTTTTTAAGTTTTTTTTTAAAAAAAAAATATATATATATCATCATTGCCTTTTAGATCTAAAGAATTGTTTGCTTATTGTTTGTATGTTTGTTTTGCAGGTTTGCCTGCATAGGAGGACCCTTTTGTGGGCAAAGCCCATGTTATACTTGGCAGGCACCCCACGTTATCCTTGGCATTACTGGATGGTAAAGTGATTCACTTTGCAACTGTAATGAAAAAAACTTTGTTTTTATATAAAAAAAATTTCATTACTGGATGGTAAAGTGACCATTCAAGGTCATTTTGCAACTTTAATGAAATAAAAAGGCAATGATGATTTTTTTTAAAAAAAAACTTGAAAAGAGTTTTGGCGAGGCAAAACTGAATTTGCAGCCAACATGAGCTATAAAGCTAATAATCTGAGCCTTTGATAAGTTGTTTACCTCTTGTGTGTTAAATGGTGAATTAGACATGGTGGTTGATTGTTGTTGTTGATCTGGACCACTAGTTGTTGTTGATCTGGACCACTTGTTTGTGTTGTTGCTTTCACCTGGGATTATATGGGGTGCCTGCCTAGGATTATGTTGTTGTTGGTGTTGTTTCTGGACCACTTGTTGGTGTAGCTTGCTTTCACCTGTTATTTTATGGGGTGCCTGCCTAGGATTATATTGTTGTTGGTTGATTGTTGTTGGTGTTGTTGCTTTCACCTGGGATTGTTGGTTGATTGTTGTTGGTGTTGTTGCTTTCACCTGGGATTATATGGGGTGCCTTTGAGAATCTTAGTACACCTTGTGAACTTTTGAGAATATTATTACACCTTGTGAACTTTTGCAGTGGTAATTTGTGAGAATCATGTTCAAAACGTGTAACTTGTGTAACTTGTGAAACCTGTGAAACTGGTGAGTCTTGTGCTTGTGCAGTTGTGAGGCTTGTGCAGTTTTGTGAGGCTTGTGCAGATTTGTGATGCTTGTGCAGATTTGTGAGGCTTGTGCAGTTTTGTGAGTGCAGTTTTGTGCAGTTCATGTGAACTGGTGACTTTGTGCAGTTGTGACTAAAACTTTTCCGAGGCGATGATGATTTTTGAGCCTAAAAACTTTCCGAGGCGATGATGATAAAAACCAAATGGACGGTAAAGTGAGATCAAATCTCACTTTGCAACCTTCGGGTTTGAGCCTAAAAATTTTCCGAGACGATGATGATTTTTGAGCCTAAAAACTTTCCGAGGCGATGATGAAAACCGAATGGACGGCAAAGTGGGATAAAATCTCACTTTTGCAACCTTCGAACTGAGCCTCAAAAATTTTCCGACTACGGTTTTTTTTAAAGTTTTAAAACTGAATTTATATCATAAAAAAACTTGTAAAACCAAAAAATAACTTGTAAAATTGTAAAACCAAAAAAAAAAGTTATAAAAAGTGGTATAAGTTATAAAAAAAACTTGTAAAAAAAAACATGTAAAAAAAACTTGTAAAAATAAGTGGTATAAGTGGTAAAAAATAAGTTGTAAAAAAACTTGGCACGGAAATCGAGAAATCAATCATTGGTACTAATAATTGGCACGGAAATCGAGGCACCCCATCTAAAATTTCAGCCACCCCCTACCCATGGGGTGCCTGCATAGGAGGACCCATTTGTAAATTGTAAAGAGAACTACATGATTCGAAACATTTTTGTTATAAAGGTTTTTTAGGTCAATACTATGATTACATACCAAGGGATCAATCTTCACCCTCCATTTTTATTTGATCTAATAGATGAGATTAATCCCAACAATTTAAAAAACCCACTTTCATCATTTTTTTTCAAATATTAATATCTTTCAAACCGTTAATCGTTAAGCGAAAAAAATATATCATTGCGACGAGCATTTAATTATCTTTTTATATATAGGCACTTAGATATACTTTCGACAATTTTTTCGTATTTTTCACGTTTTTTGTTTTTTTTAGTTTTTTCGTTTTTTTTACATTACTGAAATTTGCATTAAAAATCATATATGATAGAATACTAATTTGAATATCACATGTGATATTAGTGTAATATCATATATGATATGTAATATCACATGTGATATTAGTGTAATATCACATATGATATTACATATCATATATGATTTAACACTAATATCACATGTGATATTATATTTAGTGTTTTATCATATATGATTTGTTTCATGCAAATGTAAGTAACGTAAAAAAATACGAAAACACGTGAAAAAAACGATTTTTTTTCTTTTTTTGAAAGTATATATCAAAGTGCCCGTCTATAGAAAGATAATTAAATGCTCGTCGCGCCGGTGTAAATATTTTCACTTAACGATTAACGGTTTAAGAGATATTTAAATTATAAAAAATAGGTGAAATAATAAAATGCTTTTAATCTCAGTCATTGATTTATTTTTAAATGAATGGTGGAGATCAGTCCCTTAGTATGTGAGAAAAGTTTGGTATGTAAAATAACTCTACTCCAATACTATATCATAAATAAATACTTTAAACTTTTAGAGGAGAGTTATTTTACATACCAAACTTTTCTTACATACCAAGGGACTCATCTCCACCATTCATTTAAAAAAAAATCAATGACTGAGATTAAAAGCATTTTATTATTTCACATATTTTTTATAATTTAAATATCTCTTAAACCGTTAATCGTTAAGCAAAAATAATTACACCATCGCGACGAGTATTTAATTACCTTTCTATAGACGGGCACTTTGATATACTTTCGAAAAAAGAAAAAAAAATCATTTTTTCACTTTTTTTCGTCTTTTTTTTTTTCGTTTTTCTTCGAAACTGGAATTTGCATGAAATATCATATATGATTTAACACTAATTTGAATATCACATGTGATATTAGTGTTAAATCACATATGATATGTAATATCATATGTGATACTACTGTTAAATCATATATGATATAACACTAATATCATATATGATATAACACTAATAGTGTTATATCATATATGATTTTTAATGTAAATTTCTGTAACGTAAAAAACGAAAAAAACACTTAAAAAACGTAAAAAATACGATTTTTTTTTTGTCGAAAGTATATCAAAGTGCCTATCTATAGAAAGATAATTAAATGCTCGTCGCAATGATATATTTTTTTTCACTTAACGATTAACGGTTTGAAAGTTATTAATATTTGAAAAAATAGGATGAAAGTGAGTTTTTTAAATTGTTGGGATTAATCTCATCCATTAGATCAAATAAAAATGGATGGTGAAGATTGATACCTTAGTATGTAAATAATCTTTTGTCCTCAAATGATCTTAAATCAAACTTTTAAAGCATATACGTCACTGCTAATGTAAAAAAACATGAAAGCGAATTAGGGAAATATCGACTTTTTGATTCATACGTACAGTATCTGATATATCTGGGATATCCCGTGATTGTGATATAACTGGGATATCCCGTGATTGTTTTCAAACCCTATTACCAACATCATAACGTCTAACTATTATGCACTAACATAATACACATAACATAAACATTACTCTAAATTTAAATTTAAAAATAAATGTTCGTGTTTCTATTTTGAAATGTCTTATAATAAATGTTTATTTTATTATTTTAACCGATAAAAATGCAGTTTAGTCTATGTGAATGATATTTAACTGTTTATAGTATATTTAGTATGATATCTTAAAAGTTTGTGCAATTTAAAAGTAAATGGAGTATTTGTTTTGGGATGAAAGGGTAGAAACAATCTGACATGCATTAAATTTTTATTTATTTATTTTATTTATTTATTTATTTTAATTATAATTTAACTCGTCTTAATAATATGTCTATGTACATTTTACTCTTACAATATAAGAGCTGAGTTATTTTGCAAACTTTTATTTTGGTAGAAACTAGGGAACACATTTAAATCATTCATTTCATTTGATTAAAAAGACAAAATTTTAAATTTTAAAAACATGAAAGGACCAAAAATGTTAATTCACTCAAAACTCACCACAACCACTCCCTCATTATCTGTAGAGGTGACAAATCTTAGCCAAACTGCAATTAATGGGCTTTTTTTTGGCCTTTTTGTACGTTTTTCATTTTCATACATTTTCGTCCGTTTTCATATGTTTTCGAATGTTTTAATACGTTTTCATACGTTCTCATTCGTTTTCGTCTGATTTCATACGTTTTCGTCTGTTTTCACACGTTTTTGTTCGTTTTTGTCCGTTTTCATACATTTTCGTCCGTTGTCACACGCTTTCGTTCGTTTTTCATACGTTTTCGTCCGTTTTCATATGTTTTCGTCCGTTTGCGTCCATTTTCGTATGTTTTGATACGTTTTCGTTTGTTCTCATACGTTTTCGTCCGTCTTCATACGCTTTCGTCCGTTTTTATATTGTTTCGTCCGTTTTCATACGTTTTTGTCCATTTTCATACGTTTTCGTTCGTCTTCATACGTTTTCGTCTGTTTTCATACGTTTCCGTATCTTTTTGTACGTTTTCATATGTTTTCATACGTTTTTGTCCATTTTCAGACATTTTTGTTCGTTTTTCATACATTTTCATACGTTTCATATGTTTTCATACGTGTTCATATGTTTTGCTACGTTTTCATAAATTCATATCAGACATCTAACCTACCCACTTACCGTGAGATCTCACGGTACCAAATCTCTCTGTCACTCGCCACCATCTTTCAATTAGGGTTTCGGTTATTAATATTATTTTATGATATTACATATGGTGTCCGATGCGAGTAAGAAGAAGCACTGCAGAAGAATTAATAGATGATCAGAATGATTGGAATGATCAAAAAAATCGAAATGATCGGAATAATGGATCGGGATTAACTAATTTGGGGGAAGGGAAGAGAGAGAGTTGAGAGGAAAACACACACTAAGTGTGTGAAAATAAATGAGGATAAATGAAAGAATAAAAAATTCTTTATATACTTGGAAAATAAAATAGGTTTGTATGATTAAATTTTAGATTTAATCTGTGAGTGGGGTAAAGATTGATATCTCATTCAATAAACGTTTGGTACAACATATAAGATCACATGGATCATTCTAGAACTGGGCTTGAGCCCAATTCATATACGAGCGAATAATACAAGCTAACACTCCCCCGCAGTCGGAGCCGGAGGACACCGGACACTCACACTGGTGCGAAATTCCTCAAACAGTGCCGATGGTAAGCCTTTAGTGAAAATGTCCGCATACTGATAATGTGAAGGAACATAAAGTACCCGAACCTGACCGCTAGCAACCAAGTCGCGAACAAAATGTATATCAATCTCAATGTGCTTCGTATGTTGATGCTAAACCGAATTTCTAGATAAATAAACAACACTAACATTATCACAGTAGACGAGCGTAGTGAAAGACAAAGGGGTATGAAGCTCACGAAGTAAATTCCATAACCAACAAGTCTCACCAACATCATTGGCAACACCACAATACTCTACCTCTGTACTAAAGCGAGAAAGCGTCGGTTGACGCTTAGAGGACCAAGAGAGTAGGTTGTTGCCAAAAAAGACACAGTACCAGAACTCGATCTCCTCGTAGTAGGACAACCAGCCTAATCCGCATCCGAATAAGCAACCAACAATATAGTAGAAGATGCAAAAACTGTAACCCATAGTCCAATGTACCCCAAACATACCGCAAAATTCGTTTAAGAGCCGAGAAGTGAGGCTCTCGAGGATCATGCATATAAATACAAATCTGCATAACAACATAAGAAATATATGGGCAAGTAAAGGTAAGATACTGAAGAGAATATGCAAGACTCTGATATAAAGTTGGATCAGATACGAGATCACCAGCATCCCCCAGCTTAGACTCAGTGTCAACAGGAATCCGACTCGGATTACAAGAAGCCATATGTGCCCTCTCAAGAATCTCAACGGTATATTTGCACTGAGATAAGAACAATCCTGTAGAATCACGGCTAACAGAAAAACCAATAATTTAATTAAGAGAACCGAGATCTATCATGAAAAACTCCTGATGTAATGAACGAATGATCTGCTGCAACAAAGTCTCAGAAGAAGCAGTACGTACAATATCATCAACATATAATAACAAATAAGCAGTATCCGTCCCTTGTCTATATATAAATAATGATGAGTCACAACGACTATGATGAAACCCAACCCCGAGTAATATAAGATGCAAATCACTGAAACCAAGCTCTAGGAGCCTGCTTGAGCCCATACAGAGACCACCGTAATAAATACACATAATCAGGATGCACAGAATCCTGAAACCCCGAAGGCTGATGCATATAAACTGTCTCAAATAAATCACCATGCAAGAAAGCATTCTTGACGTCAAGCTGATGAATCGGCCAATGTCGAGAAGTAGCTAAACTTAGAACAGTCCGAATAGTGCCCGGTTTAACAACCGGACTAAAAGTCTGATCTACATCAACCCCCTCTAATTGAGTACTACCATTTGTCACAAGACGAGCCTTGTAGCGACTAAGAGTGCCATCAGCCAAATACTTATGGCGAAAAAGCCACATACAACAAACAATGTTGATGTCCGTGGGTTGAGGCACTAGAATCTAGGTTATGTTCTTAATAACTACATTGTATTCATCATGCATAACACTTTGCCAATTTAGATCATTAAACGCATCACGATATGATTTTAATAAAGGTGAAACCGAAGACACATGCAAACTGAGACGTTGAGTAGGACGATTAGTACTGGCACAATAGCGTGTGACCATGGGATGAATCGAGGTAGGGTTTGGGTTGTGAGGAGGATCCGGAATAATTTCTTGTATTTGGGTCGTAGTAATTGGATGTTTGTGTTGGGTCACGGATGGTGATGGATGTGGTGTATGTTGTTGGGTCGTGGATGGTGAAGGGGGTGTGGGGATGGATGTTGGGCTGCCTCATGTTGGGACTTATTAGGTTGTGCAAGCGGTGGGGTGGGACTGGTAGGAATTGGTGTTGTTGGCTCGGGGTGCGGGTTGATGCACAGTAGTTTGCATAACAGGGCGGATGAAATGATTGAAGAATTATATCGGGTGAGTTATCCAAAAAATTGTAGGTGTGTGCCGACGTTGGTTTAGAAGAGGCATATGGAAAAAGAGTTTCATCAAAAGTGACATGGTGAGAAAGGATGATCTTATTGGTTTTTAATTCGAGACAACGATACTCACGATGATTGGAAGCGTGTCCCTAAAAGATTGAGGGTGTCGCGTGAGTTTCAAGTTTGTGATTAGGATATAAGGGAGGGTAACATAAAGATCCATATTGAGACCTTCAAGTTCGTAAAAGGCTATAATCCGGGTGTTTTCCAAATAATCATATATAAGGTATGTCATTGGCAATAGAAGTGGAAGGCAAGATATTGAGTAAATGAACATCCATATTGAGAGCTTCAACCAAAAATGTTGGTGGAAGATTTGCCTGAAAAAGCAAAGTCCGAATGAGATTGTTGATGGTGCGAACCATACATTTCGGACTTGCCATTTTGTTGGGATGTTTTTAGACATGAAAAGCAAAACTGAATGACATTGTCGGCAAAATTTTTATGTAGGTTACGGTTGTCAAATTCATCACCATGATCACACTGAAATGACTTAATTTCACACTTGAACTGAGTATGGACATAGTTACGAAACAATACAAACTTAGACAAAACATCAGATTTGTTAATCAATGGATAAACCCAAACAAAATGCGAATGGTGATCCAAGAACAATACATAATATTTAAAACCCAAAAGACTCGGAATTGGTGAAGTCCATACATCAGAGTGAATAATGTCAAAACAAGCATTAACCATAGAATCAGAACTAACAAACGAAAGCCTCACGTGTTTGCCAAGCTGACATGCATGACAAAGAACGGGAGGTTTTTCTTGATTACACGAAATAAAATTATTTGAAACAAGACGAAGTAACACATCACTTCCTGGATGTCCAAGACGTTGATGCCACGTATGCTGACTGACAAGAAAGGCACGTGGAATTGGAGACGGAGCTGTGACCGGGTAAAGATCGCACGTGCTATCACATCGGAGAAGCACCCGACAAGTCATGAAATCCTTAACAGAAAAATCAAAAGGATCAAATTCAACAGTGTAATTATTATCACGAACAAACTGACGAACATAAATTAAATTTTTGACAATATAAGGAGTAATAAGTACGTTATTTAAGTGAAGAGATCTAAAAGGAGTTGGCAAAATACTATGGCCCGTATTAGTGACAGGGATGAAATGACCGCCACTAGCTGAAACAGACGGATAAATACACGTGTTAAAAACTTCACTAAGACTAGTAACTGAATCATTAAGGTGAGAGCTCGCACATGTATCCATGTACCATGCACCAGTAACGGGATCTTGAAGCGTCCTGGTAGTAAAGGCATGACGTAAAGTGATTTCCTGTCCCGAGGTAACCGTGGGTCCCACCGACCCGTTGTTAGTAGCTGTTGATTCAGACTGGGTCTGTTGGTTCGGTTGCATAATCATATAACCAGGAGGTGCGGATGGACTAACAAATGAAACCTGGCCAGGGGCTTGGCCGGTATTGGGTTGAAATAAGTAAACGCGGCAGTAGGGTGTTGGGCTGGGTAATATGCGAAGCCTGGTGGGGGTCTGATTGGTGTAAGTGGGGTAAAGATTGATATCTCATTCAATAAACGTTTGGTACAATATATAAGATCACATGAATCATTCTAGAACCGGGCTTGAGCCCAATACATATACGAGTTAATAATACATGCTAACATACCATTATATGAAACTAAATGAATTGTGAAAAATTTTCCTTTGGTAGAATTTCACAAAGTTTGAGATTTGATGGTTGATGATGGAAGCGAGTGGGATGTTGGAAGAATCCACACACTTTTTCCTACTGAAATTAGGAAGCGAATTCTATCCACACACATAGCGTCTCACAAGAGTGATTCTCTTTTTTGGCAAGGTACGACTCATGGGAATTTCACGGTGCGTGATGCATACAAAAAGGAGTTGGAAAATATTGGGCTTATAAATAATCAGTCTGATCTAGACATTAAAATATGCTCATCATTGTGGAAGGCATCTATCCCGTTGAAGGTGAAACTGTTTATCTGGCGTACATGGCTTAACTTGCTGCCAACTGTTTATAATCTGCAACACAGACATTTAATACTTAATGATGGTTTTTGTGTGCATTGTAGTGATCCTTATGAAGATGGTCTACATGCTCTATTCCAATGTGATCGAGTGCGACAAGTATGGGAAGCAGCCAAATTTATTAGAATATCATCCATCCAAAATGTAGATAATGTGAATGATTATTTTGCAGCTGTTATTTCAGATAACGAGAACAAATGGGAGGCGTTTCTAATGATTTGCTGGAGCCTTTGGTTAGAACGCAACCGTATTGCACATGGCCAACCTCCTCAGCATTGTGGTAATTTAGCAAGGCGCTACACGTTTGTTACAAGAATTCAAGGATGCTATTATTCGTGATAATGCACAATTCGGAACAAATGCAAATCCTTTGGCATCTGTTTGGCAGCCTCCTCCTAACGGGTTTGTTAAGTTAAATTATGATGCTGCATGGTTGCCTAGTAGTAAACAAGCTGGTCTTGGGTTTGTTGCAAGTAACACTGAAGGTGAGGTTATTTTATCGGGGGCAAAACACATCGAGTACTCAGAGTCAGTCATTATAGCAGAAGCTAGTGCCGTGTGGTGGGCTATCAAAACTGCCCATGAAAAGCATCTAATAAAAGTTGAAGTAGAGACAGACTCCTTTGTTCTTTATTTAACTGAAAAACCTCTTCTTCATATTTCAAGTATGTGGCAGGATATCATAGATCTTGCTTCTACATTCGAGTGTTGTCGTTGGGCTTTTGTTAAGTGTGGTGGTAATGCGGTTGCTCATAGTATACCTAGATATGCTTTAACAAATATTCTAACTTCTGTAGTCGATGGCCTAGTTCATCACAAGTCAAGTATTTCTCCTCTTGTTGATACTTCTTGATTTTGGTTTTATATCATGCTTTTTATATCATGGTTTTATATCAAGTATTTCCTCCTTAGGAGAACTTGAGGCTGACGCGGTGACCTTACTTAAGCGGATCCGGAAGTTCTCTATAACTCAAGACATTGGAGCGCGCGCGGCTGCTCATATCTTTAGTAGGATTAGTTTTGCTATTGCTAAAGGTGTGGGAGCCCAGATTGTTTCGAGGCTCCTCACTAATTTCTTGTAATCCATTGGTTTTGTTTCTAATGAAAGTGATGTTTTTATAAAAAAAAAATAAAAAATAAAAAAATAATAATAATAATAATAATAAAAATAATAATAATATGCAAATGACCATGAACTTTTCTCATAAACTGAATTAATAATTAATTTGTTTAATTGTCGAGCAATATAGCTTCCAACTAATTTATGTATTTAAAGTGTATACATTATGTAAAGGATTGAATGTACATGTAGACCATAAATGAACCCAATTCTTGCGTCTTGGATCACGTAGCAAACCAACGACTAGCATTACATTGAAAAAAGCATGACACGGGTAAACAACAAGTAAATGCTACGTAATTAGTTAGCGACCCCGTCAAAATGTCATAAATGTTGCGGCCCAAAGTAACATGTTAGCTCACGTCTAAATAACCACAAATGTCTAATCTGTATATTGTTTTTAACCAAAATACTTGTTTACAAAACATATATTTCAAACATCACTTTATAACTTGATACATAAATGATCCACAATTATGACGAAGTGGTGATGTTAATCAATACATATTATAAACATTAAATCTCAAATTTACTAGCCAACACGCTAACTAAGAATTACGGGATTCAATTCTAAGACAAATCATATGATAAGCAGGTCGTATACCACCATTTTAATTACTTTTTCATAGTCCTGTTTCCAATTTTTGTCATGTCATCAGTAAATTACTATATAAGGTAACATAAATATGTCAAAAGCAGATAGTAAATGATATTAAGAAATTAGGTCAATAAAATTCATTTTCAAACAGATTGTGAAAAAATGTAAAAAGTTACTAAAATATTAGTGTTAGCCATTATTTAAAAAGTTGAAAGCAATTTATGATTATTTAACCAATGTTTACTTTTTAATTTTTAAATTTTATTGTTTTGACTCGTTTGAGGGCCCTATAATTGAAATCTAAAAGAAATTAGGCAAAAGTTTAAATAAACATATGGCGTAAAAGTAAAATGTTTAATACCTTGTTGCCCCTGAAATGCTTTAGCCCAATTTTGATTATTAAGAGTATCCAAAACACAACCAACATACACCAAAACATACTCTCCTTTCGATAGTTTACCGGGAGATAGTGCTGAAAGGGAAAGAAGAAAGGGGCTGCTGCAAGAGGAGGACAGTGTTTCGTGAATTGCCGCGAATAATGCTTGCTGCAAGTAGGGGTGAGCAAAACCGACCGAAACCCGAATCCCGTCCCGATCCCGAGTCCCGAATCATGTTAGTCGGGCTTGTCGGGTTCGGGAGTCGGTTTTGGTTTTTCGGTTAGTCGGGTTTCGGGCTTGTCGGGTTTCGGGCTTGTCGGGATCGGGTCGGGACGGGCCGAAAACCAAAAGACAACAAGCAAAACCGATCAAATCCCGAATCCCGTCCCGATCCCGAGTCCCGAATCATGTTAGTCGGGCTTGTCGGGCTTGTCGGGGTCGGGAGTCGGTTTGTGTTTGTCGGCTTGTCGGGATTCGGGCTTGTCGGGATTCGGGTCGGGTCGGGTTTGACCCGATGCACAGCCCTAGCTGCAAGTGACACCCTCCACCCGAAACGGGGTGTTTGGATAACCTTACCAAAAGCAATCAAAGCTCTTTTAAAAGAGCTCCAAAAGATTAGCTTCAACTTATTAAAAGCTTGTCATTTTCCCATAATAAGTTATCGCACCTAAAATAACATTTACCCAAACACAAGAATAAATTGAAATCTGAGAATAGTAGGTCATTGGCACACTCATATTTGGTGATTGGCACACTCAACTCTAATCAGTTAAAACACGCTGGAAGCACTATACAACTTGTAATGCATACAATTGAGTGTGACAATCAAAAGTGTGAGCGTGCAAATCAATGAGTTTTTACTAACTAATTGGTCTTTTGAAAAATAATTACCTGATGTATGGCATGTTTAAAAATATTAGTATCTATTATATGGCATTATAGCCTATGCCTTTAACTGGATAAGAGTTGTTACCATTTAGCGTTTAAAACTGAAAGCTCGTTTGTCAAGGAGATTTAGCGTTTGCTGGCTTTCTCTCAAACGCTACTTGAAAAACTACTTAGCATTAGCATTTCAAATTTACCTCATTATACACTTTATAATTACTGATACAAATACGTTACCGAGCATTTTTATAAGACAAACAAGTATTACCAGGTGCTAATAACTGCACCGATAATTTCACCAAACATACCTTAAATCTAATTCAAAAACCCAATCAATATAACAGTAATCCCATATATAATCACACTAAGAAAAACCAAACAACAGTTGTATAATCAAGCAGCGCATATCATAGGAGACAGATCTGAATGTTTATCATCAATCGGTTGCCCTTTCTTAAAAACCAAAGTCCCAAACACAAAAAACCCAAGCGCGTGACCAGCAACCGCGACCAAAAACACACCACCATTAAAAGACATAACAGCCAACATAACCATATAAGCCAACCCAACACGTAAACCATGCACCAATGTTCGAACCAAACCCTCTATCACTGGACCAGAACCTTTCTTACTATCGAACTTAACATGCGATAAAAACTCGACAAAAAACGACAAGAAGAAGACAAAAATGAGAACCAAAGCGTACATACCCTTATTTGTTCCGGGCCAACCCGGGAATAATATTTCACCGTGTTTGCCCCAGAAGAAAGTCATGTGCATCATTGTGTGATGGTGCTGCATGGTGGTAGTTGGTGGTGGCATGTTTGTCATGCCGTCCATGTTATGGTTGTTCATTTTCTATTTTTATTTTGGGTTTTTTTTGTTTTCTCAGTGACAGTGATATTGGTGTAATGGTGTGGCGTTGGGGATGGGTTGATGTGAAGTTATTGTTGGTCTTTTATGGCCGCTTGCTACTCAAAATAGATAGGTATGGCATGTGAGATGTACTTATGTGCATTGATGTTGTACTCAAGATATCTTCGAATATGGGATGTTTGACAAAGTTATATGGGATGTTAGCAATTTGTCACGGATTTGTTTTGGTGGCGTGCCAAAGTTTTAAGTGAGTCGTACAACTTAACTCGAATTGTGTAATACTGGTCCTTGGTTTAAAATGTATTTTGCGATCCGTTGCGTTAAAGGTCACAAACGACGACGTGTGATGCAAATACGAGCACATTTACGCGATTTGTTACATAATTACAAAAGATACAAAAATTAATCGGTCAATTTCATATGTACCCAACTTAAACATCATAACTGCATTATCATGCATTCAAAACTTATAATTTGAGTATATATATCATTTCGATGTTTAGATTTGATATATATAGAATTATCCAAAATTAATTATACATAATATATTCTATCAAATATCAATGAAATTCAATAAACATACAAATAATTCATTAACATATTAAAATTAGGCTAACAACCATACTCCATTTGTAAAACAAACAAATAAAAAACAAACAAGTTTAAATTAGTTGTATGTAAGGGTTATTTTACAAAAAAGTTACTAAAGTTTTCAAAAAAATTGTCCTAAGTTACTGTAGTTTCATTTTGTTCATCCAATTACTGAAGTTTGAAACTTTGTTCACTCAGATTACTGAACTTATAAAAATATAAGTTCAGGTTACTAAAGTTTGAAACTTTGTTCACTCAGGTTACTGAAATTATCAAAAAATATACGTTCGGGTTACTTGGACTAACACTGAATTTATCGAAGTGCATGCTTTTCAAAGTTCAATAACCTGAGTGAACAAAATGAAACTATAGTAACTTAGGACAAATTTTCGAGAAAGTTTAGTACAGTAACTTTTGTGTACCATAACCCTTGTATGTAATCAGTTTTTACAAGTTTCATTCTTTATAAGCCCACTAAAATATATGGATTGCTCCTAAATGCCTTTTACTTAAAAAAAAATTAAAAAAAAAATAAAACAAAAAAACTTACTCCATAATGCGACAACTACTTCTGTAGCTCACATTCCATATTGTGGTATAATATGAACGTAATATGAGATGGTCTCACATTTGATGCGAATTCTAAATACAAGGCAATGATGCACGTATTTACAAAACTAGAAGGGTACTCGCGCAATGCGGCGGCAGTTACTCGGTGATTATTTTTGTGGCGAGCAGTTCGGTGGTTGCGGTGTAACTGTGGTTGAGGAGATGTCCGGTGGCTGTAGTGTAACACTGTGCGGAAGGAGAGGTTCGGTGGGGTTGTTTCACTATGGTGGTGGTGTAATTGTTTGTGTTTTTGTGGGTATTTAAATAAAACGGGCTGTTACAAAATAGGCTCCACAGAAAGACCCTTAAAATTTCAGTTGTAACATATGTGTATGTATTTAACACCATGTAGACCTTTTTATTAAGGGGCAATTGCATATATACCCACTAAAACTTGCATATTTGCATATATACCCAAAACATGCTTAAATTGCATTGTACATCATGCATTGAAAACTTGTATTTTGGGAAAATATGCAAGTTTTTAAGTTTTAGTGGGTATATATGCAATTCTCCATTTTATTAAAAGGCTTTTAAAAGCCTTAAAATCGTATTGACCATTTTGTATGAAAGGGCTTTTATTATAGAGTTTTTATTACAAAACGTATTGACTATCACAATTAAAAATTATTGACTAATATTGTCAACAAAATTTACTAAATGGCTTGTTATTTCTTAATAAAGAAATGTTTTTTGTCTTAAAAAATTTAAGACTACTTTATATAGAAAGTCCAAAACCTTTTATAAAGTAGTATAGATGATGCGCGCATTTAAGACGTACATCATCCTTGATGTATGAAAAATTTAAGCAGAAAAGTAAAGATCAAAAAAGAGAAAGAAGAAAAACTCCCATGATATTGCTCGGAATGAAAATGAATGTAGACAAATGTAGCTTGCATTCCTGGTGATGACTTATTTTTAATGCTCGTGTTCTTTAAAATTTGAGCTTTGATACATGGGCCTAACTAAAGAGGCCTAAAAGGAGACCTAATGCATAAATAAATTGTACAGTACTGACTGTACAATTCATTTATGCATTAGGTCTCCTTTTAGGCCTCTTTAGTTAGATCCATTTATCATTTTTCTTCACAACATCACCTAAAAGTAAAAACAAGCATAAACTAAATCGAGAGAAAAAAAACAAAGACCTTAGATGGTACATAAAATCAAAAGAAAGGTAAACATAAAACACATGCATAGCATGGAAAGGGTGGTAAGTTTAATAAAACAGTAAGTTTTTGAAAACTAATTTTTTTTATGCAGGGTTGGCGACGCCGTCTGGGGTAACCTTAGACGTCGTCTGTTTACCTGTAATTTTTTTAGGTTAACTATAAATATTACTTAAACCAACCCACTTATTAGAGAAATTCCAAAATTCAGAAGAATACCAAATACTCAATTACCACCTTACGCAAACATAACAAAAACACAAATATCAACTAAACAAGAGAACATGCATTCAACTAAACATGCATTAATCATATTAATTCATTCAAGCACAAACAACATCACAAAGATAATCACACAATAATCAACGCAAGTAAAAAAAGGAAGCTAATATAAGCTCAATTAAAAGTCATTAAATGCGGAAAAGACTAGAAACTTGAAAACTAATTGGAAATTACAACACGGTTTGCCTCCAAGGAGTGCTTGTTTTTGTTCCAATCACGAGCCTGATTCTACCCTTATTTACCGGATATAAGGGAAGTTTCCGCTACACTTAAGATTCTTTGTAGATGATAGTAGCAATACACACCTTTTTGGAGGGAGTATGCGACATGATGGGAAAGTGGTGTTTTATTTGAAAAAAAGTAAACCACATCTATCCTATTCCTACCCGAATTATCTCCTAACTTAGGATCATAGAATTGAGAAATGAGTGGTGGTTTTGGTTGAAGTTTAAAGACGACAAAGATTGAAAGTTCAATGGACTCTTAGAAGGAAAAGAAATATGACAAAAATTTGAGTATATGTCAGTTTTGACTTTAAGTTCTTCCTCTATCGGGGTACTCATTTTTTCTCCAAGTCCATTCGGGTAGGTCAGGGGCGTAGTGTACGCTATTAGTGATGGTAGGAACTGTGTTACTTTGTGGGCTTGGTGATTTCACTTCATCCTCCATCTTTACTTTCTCATCATATTCGCCCTCGAATTTGCTCCCTTCAGATGATTGATCGATGCTCCTCCCATGCTAGAACCTCATCAAGACACATTGCAAAGAATTGATTAGAATTTTCAATACTTTCCCTAATACAATATTCAAGATGAGTCATTCGCTTATCTAGCTCATCGGCCATCAAAGCATCAACCTTTCTTTCGAATTCTTCTCTCTTATAAATAGCCTCAAGAGATGCGAGATATCTTTTTCTACCAAAATCTCTCCATGAAAGAAATTAAAAGAAAAATAAAAAGAAATGGAAAAGAAAGAAATGTTCACAAGATATGGAGGGATCTTGTATACAAGGTCAAATGCAAGTAGAAAACGAAACCAATGGTTATTCCTTAGCAGCAGTGCCACAAACTTGATGATGAAGTTTTCAACCTCTAAGCTGTAGGGTTTTAGTGGTCACCTGTATGATGTATAAAACATACACAACGGAAAATAAACACATAAAAACCATGCACACCAAACCCCAATATCATGATCTCCTAATCAGAGATATAACCTAAACCTAAACACATAATAAGGGTGTTTACTTAGTTACTTACCTTTTTCTGCATCGTGTAAGCTCCAACTCTGATCTGCAGCTAGTTGTGCGTACGGATTCACCTTCTTTTTCAAGATGCGACTTCATGTTTGATCAACCTTTATGGTCTTAGGGTTGATCAACGTTGATCTTAAATATTTTTATTTGTGTTATAATATTGATGAAAATTATATCAATGAAAATACATTTGAAATCCAATCTATTCATCAAGTATTATATGACACAAATAAAAGTATTTACAGTCAAAGTTGAACAATAAAGACTTCAAAAAGTCAAACCTGACACTTTTTTTGGGACGGAGGTAGTACAGTATTATGGTGTAATTGACCCATTGGCCCGAGCCGAGTTTGTTTAGATAGTAGGGCAACCCTAATTGAAAACGCTAATTATTTGTTATGAGATGTAATGTATGATTCAAGGGGAAATACTCTTTATAATACCAAAGCCTCCAAAAGTCTCCACTTTTCTCCTAAAACCCGTCCACCATGCCTAACTCAAAGAAATTCTTATATCGGCACCAGTCTAGACCTCACCACCTATAAAATTGAACTAGAAATAAAAATAAAAAAAAACTGAGCAAAATTGTGCCAACCCTTTACCTCTTGCCGGAACCACACGCCCACGCGCCTAAAAGCCAAAAATATTGAACTTTCTGTCTCAGATCTACAATATTATGTCACGTTTCAGAATTAATTATTTGTACTTTTAAAAGTAGAGCGGAATTCTGATCAGACCCAACTAAAAATCGTCGTCATTCGTGACAGTCAACGCCGGTCAAACAATCGGCAACGCTACTACAATAGATTATTAAAAAAAGTATTTAAAAAAAATATTATCATTATGCCCATACAACCAACTATTAGCGTTTCTCCAAATAGAGCTTTCTTAACCAAACACTTCTCCATTCAACCTCAAACAACCATACATACCAGGCCTGTTTTGGTTCAAGTATTAACTAGCGGGTTAACCCGCGCGTTGCGACGGGAGTGCGTTGCCCTCGATCATTTTATTCACGGGAATGAATTTGCTAAAGTTTTTTTTTTTTTTTTTTGGTGCGCACTGTTCATGCGGGGGTACTGTTCATGCGCGGGGTACTGTTCATCCCCCAATGAGTTTTAGTATATATATAATGTGCTTTTGTCTTGTAGCATGTTTTGTCTTGTAGCAAAAAAAGGATTGGTATGGCGTCTCATGAGCAACAATGGTACACATATACTAGAACAACCTCTCACCTTTCTTTGCATGTTAGTAACCTTTAATCCTCCTTCATTAATCGCAATTTTCATTTAGTTATTATTGGTAATGGATCCTCTATACTCTTTACACATCCTGGTCATGCCCAAATTCCCAATCCCTATTGTCCTCTTCACTTTAGAAATGTTCTAGTAACTCTAATATAATTAAAAACCTCATTTCGGTTCGTAATTTACAACTGATAATAAATAGTCCATTGAATTTAAACCTTATGGTTTCAAACTAAGGTATTACCATACCCGTCAAACCCTTCTGACATCACTGGTGAATTATATCCATTGCATGTAGTGGCTTCCGCCTTTTCTCTTTTTTCCAATAGTCATTCCCTCTAGCACCAACGCCTTAGTCACCCCGATAACTCTGTAATACAAACTCTCTCGTCACGTGGTCTTGTGTCATATACTAAACAAAATACTTAACCCTTTTTTCTTGCTTACTAGTTATGGAAACAATAAAAACTCCCTTTCTAGCGATCTACCTCTGTTGTCATATCTCCCTTCGACATTATACATTCCAACCATTAAACATCTCATGTGTCCATCATGAATGGATACAAATATTACGTTCTTTTCTTAGATCATTTGGATGCCTTTGTTATCCTTACACCTTTCCACCTCACAAACTTGACCCCACCATCTATCTTTCTTTGGTACCCCTCCAACCATCGTGGTTATCGATGCCTTGATTTGAAGACCAACAAAATCATCATTTCTCATAATGTCACATTTGAAGAATCTGTCTTTCCCTTCGGTTCCATGACTCCTACCCGACACCATCATATCAATTCTTAGTTAATAATCTTGACACCTCCCATATTGAACTTCGCCTTCTCACCACTCTGAATCCTCCCTATCAACACCACAAGAAGCAACACCAATACCAACACCAATACTAAATTCAACTTCCATGTTACCACTTGCTCTCTTATCTCCAAGTCTCCTTTCTATGCCCTACTGTAACACCCCCAAAAATGGCACAGCAGAAGCACATAAGTCTCGGGTGCTACTAAATTGATATCACAACACAAGGTATAGAATAACGGATTTTATTTAAGAAGAATTTCATTCATTGTTGAAAGAAAGTTTACATCATTTTTTTAGTGCAAAAAACAGGCCCATAATAAAGCGGTCCCCATTTAAATTTATCAGAGAAATCTATGACCATGCCATGCCTTTGCCTTGCGCCTCCAAAGTTAAGCTATAGCCTTTAAACCTGAAAATACATGCTAAAAAGTGTTAACACGAGGTTGCTGATTTCGTAGGTTTATTCAAATCCAGTTATGTGAATTAAACATTCAGTTTTGTGAGCATTGTGCCACGCACAATATCATGAAATTTCGTGTTTACCTTAAAATAAAACTTCATTTGTGGACCGTTTATGGGGTATATGCACATTACAACTAATATAATGCCATATAGTGTGACTATTATGCTAGCACTAAGTTCATGCAACTGAAGCTACGACAATGGTGTATGTAAATTGTAGTCATACCAATAGGGGCCTATTGCGAGTGCTTATCCAGTTACACTCGATACCGACATGCTATACGTTTTGCATTGACCCATGTGTGGCCAACCGAACGGGGGAGTCACCACCAATAGATCTATTTATAACATCCGCCCTTCCCAGCAGGAATTGACGGTTCATGAGAGTGAGCATATATATGGAATTCATGGGCTTAGTCTGACTGCGTAAATAGTTTAAATATAATATTTTTTGTGGTCCAGAAAATGTTTTTGCGTGATTCTCACGTATGTAACCTTAAACAATCGTCCTTGCTTGAAAATAATCAGTTCTGTAGTAGGTAAATACATCATGTATTCAAATAATCAAATCATTCATTTTAGTCAAACAACACAGTTTCTGTAAACAGTACACATATTCAGTTAAAAGAAACATTGAGTTTAATCGATGTATCTTCCCCAAAAAAGTTATAAAACAGGTAAAAGTGTGGCTATGAACTCACCTCAGCAGTTAGTCGTCTGAAGTGGAATAAATCATTATTGATTGTGAATGGCACTGACACACGACCTAGAATAGTATGACAAGTTTTAGTTTACAGATTTAGGTTTAAGACTCGATGTGTGAAGTCTAAATAAGTTTAAAAGTTTTCAAGTGTTTGTGTTGTTGTTGCTTGTGTGGCATCACTTAAGTCTAAAACAGTTTTCTAAATATTTGTAAGTATTGGATTTTGGAAGTGCATCAGTTTCTAAATAGGCAATAACAAAAAGCATCAAAGACGGATAAGTCTTCGGTTTGACATTAACCAAGAGACGAAGTACAGGAAGTAATAGATATTAAACTTCGTCAGAATAGGAGAACATTGCTATTAAAAGTGTATATATGTAAAAAAAATATTAGCCAATAATATAAAATTGGATATATATATATATAAATATATATATATATATATATATATATATATATATATATATATATATGAGTCCGTTCTAGAGAAAAGTGTAATTAGAGAGAAAAGGGAGAAAAAAATTACATGGTAGATTTTGATAACAATCAAAACTTCAGGGTAAACTTTGAAAAAAATGCAAACAAATACAGAGTAGCTGGTAATATGAGATACAAACACACAGTTATCAGTTACAAACACACATACTCATGATTGAAACACACACACTCTCCGTCACCACCACCACCACCACCACCACCGTCGTCACCGTCTTCCCCCGTGATTCAATATATCAACAAACGAACTCAACCAATCATCAAATTCATAACCGACTTTACTCCACTCACTGAATCCGAACACAAGTACAACGACACTCCATCACCGATACTTGTTCCGGCAACCACGGCGGTGATCCACCATAGTAGCTTAGGGTTTCGGTTATCCGAATTGGTGAAGGAGATTGATGAAGTGGTGATGAATGAAGAAGATGCGGTGGAGATTGAATGGAGGTGACGGTGGATGGTGGTTGGTGTGCGATGGAATGGCGATATGGCGGTGGTGGTGGTTGTTAAATAAAGGAGCTGGTAACCATCAGGTTATAAAACTTTTCTTGATTTGAGTTGTGTGATTACACATTAGGGCATTAGATTGTATTATTGCATCTTAGGGCATCTGTATGTATATTGGCAGCATGAAATTACACATTAGGGCGTTAGATTGTATTAGTGCATCTGTGTTTGTGATTGCAGCATAAGGTTAAATGTTTATATATTTAGCGCATCATGAGTATGATTATTGCATCGTCAAACTTTTTAAGGAATTATTGTGTATGTTTAGTGTATTCATTTGTACGTTTAGTGCATCGTTAGTCATAGTTAGTCATATCAGGCATCCATTTGTATGTTTATTGATTTTCGAAAATACTCGGGCAACTATTTGTATGTTTAGTGCATCAATTGACATATTAGGGCATCAACTATTTAGGATGTTTTATGCAATACAATTATACTTTTGCTTTGATTTTACTTGTACGACTTGCTGGAGGTAAAATATAAAAAAATAATAAAAAAAAATAAAAAAGAAAGAAACTTTAAAGTTCCGAACGCGAAGGATAAACCAACAAAGGCCTTGAGTGGTCTTCTTTCGACCACTTACAAGGATGATGGTGGGTCCTTATGTTGTTTTCATTTTTCGTTGGACCTAGGCTTTATACCCTGCTCGTGTTTGTGTATGATCTTCTTAATTGATAAATCCATCAACAATATAGCTATTTGGTCCCACTTACCTTTGAAAAGGTTAATTTTGTTACACTAAGTGGGCAAACTAAAAAGAAGCTTTGTTAGAGTGCAAGTGTATACTCGTTTTATACAACCTTTTAATTCAATTTATTTTAGATAATTACTCGAATAATAAAATTTTGTTGTCATATTTGATACACTATTTAATAATTGAATCTTGTGATTGTATCTGAAATACTTTTTAGTTATAAAATATACAAATCTGTTTGACTAATTTTTTTTGTTAATTCAACTTGATTTCACTCTTCATCATGAACCATATTGAGCTAGTTACCTACCAACCCATGTCTTAGATTCGATGGAGAGTTGATTACCGTTTTTGATTTCCAGGAAATGAAGAGGTAAAACTTGCATGTTTAACTGCTCTAGCTTCTTGGGTTTCAAGATCTACATATGCTATTGGGCCATAACTTCTTTTGTTTATCGGCTCAAGGCTTAAGGAGAAGGAATCACAAAGTAGAGGTCATCTTAGATGCCTTCTAATCATATGCAGAAATGCTGATGCAGTTTACCTGTGAGGAAGCTAACCTAACACAATTTTCTATCTTTTATCATATTCTTTACAACTTATTTCATGTGGCTAAAGCTTTTGTGACATGTCTTCCATCATATGTCTTCCCTGCTCATGCCTCTTGTTCAACAAGTAAAAACTGGCTATACTAAAGCAACCCAACGATTGGATGGCATATATGCATTATTTAGTGTGGTGAAAATTATAGATGTTGATATTAAAGTAGGTGTCCTGACGTGTACCCTTTATCTCTTTATTATTTGTTGTTTTTTACTTGTTTACATTGACAACTAAAAGTGCATCAGTTCTTATATAATAAGTGCTTCAGTTACTTATCGAGTTACTAATCTCTTTATTGTTTGTTTTTTACTTGTTTACATTGACAACTAGAAGTGCATCAGTTCTTATCGAGTTACTTATCTCTTTATTGTTTGTCTTTTACTTGTTTACATTGACAACTAGAAGTGCATCAGTTCTTATATTATAAGTGCATCAGTTTTTATATAATAATTGCATTAGTTACTTATATAATAAGTGACTATTGATTTCCGTTGCCAGTGACATCGGAATTTGTAATGATACACAACTTTGATTGATTTTGTTCTATGACGTTCATACAAACTCCACCCTCGTCTATCTCTTAATTTGTATGTGCATCTATCAAATTATTTTTTTGCTCAGCTGTTTGATCTTTAATCGCTAGATATTGTGGTTCATGCATTCCGTTATCCGTGATATATTCTTGTTCATCAGCTACTACATTCAATGGTTCAACAACTTAAAAGATATAAATTGCCTTTTGTTAGTTTCGTGTATATCCAACAGGGATTTTTTTGTATGTGTATCAATTTCTTGATTTGTTTGTGTATCTATCAAATTATTTTCTTGCTCAATTATTTTATATTCAATCCCTAGATACCATGGTTCAAGCATTCCGTTACTATTTTTGTTAGTTTCATATATATCCAATAGGGATTTTTTTTTCTTTTTCTGACGGTGCCCTGACTGCTTTTCTTGCCCGACTTAGAGTCGGGCTCACGCTTAAGTTTCTTAGTTTTCTTACTGCAATCATTACTTTTCTTCCCTGATTCTTATTTTCTTTTCCTTTTTATGTCGGATTCAGGTCTGATTTCACACTAGTAAGACAATAGCGTTGTTTGTGAGTCATAGAAATTTCTTCTTGATCATAAAGCTTCTCAAGGTGATGTTTTAGTAGCGATGAGTGAGACCAAGGTAAATCAACATAATCCCTTCTTGTGTACTTTGATATTGACTCCTCATTATATAGCTAAAGAATCGGTAGAGAGATTTAACCTTCACATAGATGTATTTTTAAGATTAAAAACTAGTCTAGTATCTTTTATTCAAAACAATACAAAAGGTGTAGATAGGGCAGGCATTTGATACCACTAGAAAAAATGAATCTGAAAATAACAAGCACTAAGTATTATATACTGCATCTTCTAGGCGCCCTTCAATTCCTTGTCAATTGGTGCATTTAAAGGTAGATATTAGGGCATCTATGAGTATGATTAATGCATCGAAAAGGTATATAATAGTGCATCGATGGACATATTAGGGCATCAATGAGTACCATACGAATAAGAAAAGAGAGAATGACCTGTTACCCAAGCTTCCCGACACACCCAAATTGTGGCACTTTAGTGCATCCGTTTGAGGACCTTTAGTGCATCCGCTTGAGGTACTATAGTGCATCTGTTTGTATCATAGTAGGGCATCCAAATATCATGGGAGTGGATATCAATGTTATATATAGGATTAGAGGACAAACCATCTGCCAACTTGGATAACATTTAAACAATCTATCTGTTGTAGGAAGTCTCCCATAAACTGTCATCCATAAGACATAAGTATGTTTGGGAATAGAATGAGAATACCAGACCACGTATGCCCGTTTCATTTTAGATCCTGTATCGCTTATGTATCTTTTCATACCTGATGTACAATAAACTTTGAAATTTTTCGTTTCCAATCTACCCAATTTATATCGTCCTGCTTACAAGGCTCCATTTTTAGCACCTGTAGGTTGTAGCCTGTAGGTGTGCAATCACTAGGAACTTTCTTCAATTTTAGTTGTATGAGCAAGTAATGAAAGGCAGTAGCGAAACAACGGCCTAACAAGAGTAACGGCTCATGCAAAGCGTTTCAAAAACTAAAGATTGAAACAGTACCTTTGTCTTATTTACGGAGCTATAGCTCTTTTTTTATGTTGTAAGAGAACTTGTATTTGTGTTTTACAATCTATAAGAATGAAAATTATGTAGCTCGCTTTGATTAAAATATGACAAAGGAATGAAGTTATGATGTTTTTACTTGTGTACGGAGTATTTGATCAGCAATCTTTAGTGACTGATGTATTTCTGGTTTGTTTTTGTTCTTCTAGGCTTAACCAGTATTCAAAAAACTCTACAACATGCAAAATGAACTCTGCTTTGCTGTTCTTCAGGTAACATGTTCGAGTTCCAACCATTTTAAGTAATGATTGTTGTAGTATGTTCTAAAGTTAACAAGTACTGTATGCAGCCTCAAATCTTCCGCCAGATGCGGTCTGACGTGGTCACCATGTCGACTTATTCGGTTACCATCTCGGGTTCGTTCTTGATCTAGAAATCTCTTGTTAGAGTCTTCAAGTTTGAAATATGTAAACTAGTTTCCATTATGTGCAAGGTAGTGAATGAAACCGACTGAACATAAAACAAAATTGTAAAGTCATATGAAGTTTCGAGTATTGAACGTGCATACTTTGTGTTGAGACTTAGTGATCCAAGGCTGGAGCTTACATGGCTTATAGTGCAAGGAATTGAGATCACGACACTATATATTTTGATCTTGAAACGAGATCAGACTTGGTGCTAACAAGATTTGTGGATTTGTTTATCTAGGATATTTTGTAACTGTTAGTAGAGCTTGTTGGTTTCTTTTGTATTTATTTGTGTTAAAGTAATGTGTGATATGAAAAGTTGTTTAATTTGAAGGTTTGTATGGAGTAGGTGTTGAAAAACGTTGAAGAATTATATTATATATTGTATCAGTTTATTAAATTGATCTTCCGTTAGTTAGAGTGTCTTTTTATTTGAAAATACCAGTTTATACTTTGACTAATTAGCACAAGCTGGTACCAAATTAGCATTCCATCCCTCCCGTTCAAAATAATGGAAAAGATGAAAACTTACAAAATAGCCCCTTGAATAAAAAGGATATGACAAACAGGCCCATGTACTTGGAATGAAAAAAGAAGGGGGAAGGGAAGAGGGTAATTGTACACTTTTCTCTTAAGGGGGTAATAAGTAATGACTTATTTAAAATACTTTGCATTTTAAGAAAACTAGCGCATGGTAAGTGTATATTTATTTAAGTCGTGTATAAAACGTTTTATTTGTTGGTTTTGATAAAAAGATGTTAAGTACATATATATGTATTTTGACAAAAATCGGGCATGACCCGTATACTTGTTTGGTTTGTCCAAGATGACTAGATGTCAATATTCTTAGAATAATAAATCGTATTACATTGTTTAGTACTCGAATAAGTTTTTGTATAAGTTTAAAATGAGTAGAATCAAATTTAAGCAAGCCAAATAAGGAAATATTAGCTAAGAACCTTAAATGATTTAAAGTTTAGTTTTAATATATAAACACTTATGGGTTTACATTAGAAGTGAATGCTTATTTCCCACGATATGTTACGATCGAGCAAGTAAAACACGCTACGAGTTGATAAGTCAAAATAAGCCGGGAATAAGCCGAAGCAAACAAGTAATCCAAACGCACCCTAGTTGGATCAAGTGGGCCTTGACCCACACACACTCCTCGACACATACCAATAACACAAGCCCAATATCAAGTCAAAGTTAATCCAATTCAACGAAAACATTTAACCCATTTTTAAAACCCAAATTAACACACCCTCAAATTTCAATGGGCTCGGCCTATTGATCTTAACAACTAAACACACCCAACTGTGACCTGCTAGCCACTCGTACACACAAACACAAGGACGTTTACACAATAAGCTGGAAGAACAAGCTCAGCCAAAAGCACCTACGTTGATTGAAAAACACCAAACCACGCCCACAATAATTTTACAAAATACGTTGGTGATATGTGTCTAAATACACATATATTTTATATTATTTAAACCCACAATAACGACCAAAAACTCAGAAATGCCACAAAATACTATAAATATCATTGAAATGTGTTTTTATGTGTTACAGATGCAAAAGGATTGAAAACTGATGAAAAACAACAAAGTTTACAAAACTGGCAGTTTCAGTCCCTGAACTTTCACAGATTGTCAGAAATGGTCCCTGGATAAAATATTTTGAAGAAAAATCAACAATAGTCCCCCCAGGAATCATGAAATGACAAATTTTACCCTTGAAGTTCAAGTTTGCAAAATGCCAACTTAGGTCCCTAAAGTTTCAAAAATGACATAAATAGTCCTTGGATTTATAAAAATGGAATTTTATGCAATATTGTTCCTTGTACTATTAAAGCTTGGCAGGATTGGTCCTTATTATAACTTTGGAAAAGTTGCAGGTTTAGTCCCTCATAAATTGCTAAATTGCAATTTTGGTCCTTGTGTTATTAAGCTACAACCAAACGGACCCTTTGTTATTATCAAATCCAAAACACAAACCCAACTCACCCAATCCTGTGGCCCAACACAAGCCCAATCCACACCACTTGAACCTTGAACCTTGGACCATGAACCTTGAGCCAGTTCAAAAAAATCATTTTGACCAGTCCAAATCCCATTTTGAACTCACCCCTTATTATTAAAAACGGGTCAACACAGGTCAAACCCAACCACTGTTCACCTCCTTCCCTCCCAAACACACCTGTTACCAGCCACCACTCTCCACCTGTGCTACCACCTCACCACTACCTTTCCACCTTGCCTAGCTATCTCCACAGTTGGTTAACCACTCCTTCCACCTCCACAAACACCCAAATTGCATTTGTTGGAATCACTCCTAAACAGTATTTCAAGTATTTATATTTCATATGTAATAGGTAGCTTTATTATGGCCTTTATGTTTGTTTAAGGTCAAGCTTATGTAGAAAGCCCATAAGCTTAGGCCCAAGCCCACATAAGAAAGGATGGGAACTAGGAGTGTTGCCCTAGCTTCCCTCCTATAAATAATCTTGTAAACCCTCATTTGAGGGTTGGTTGTTCAAGTTATTCTCTTCACATACACTCTTTCTTAAACCGTATTATTGTTAACGTGTGTTTGTGTGTGTAGCTTGTTCATCCGCCTTCATCTCTTTCTCTATAACTTGTGTTTGTAAAACTAGTGACCTAACAAGTGGTATCAATCGCTAAATAGTTGGGTGTACTCGTTTGTTTTTGAAGTTTTTGATTTTGGGTCTTACGCGTAAGGTTAACGCATTCTTTAGCTCTTTTAAAAACTTGTTTTTTGCACTTTTAATCCAAGATTCTTGTACTTTCAACGTTTTAAGGTGTTAAAATACTTGTTTTTGGCAAAAAGTTTCAAACTTTATTCGTGGATCATTGTTTCTGAACTAGTTTCTATTCGTGTGTGTATTTCTACGCATAACTGTTTTGAGTGCTTTGGATCATCAAGTTTCACACTTTTGTGTTATTTTGGTGTTATTGAAGCTGTTTCATCACACAAAAACTGGTTTAGAAACAACTTTGGGCAAAATCAAAATTACGAGTAATCCTACGCGTATCAAAACCCTAAAATTACGCGTAAGATTTTTCCTTGGTTTGATCTTCATTTTCCTGGTTTATTCCGTGTTTTCTTACTTGGATAAGTCTGAAAATACGTCGACTTTGGATATCTTTTGCACTGTGAAGTGTAAAAGATCATTTGGGCAAAACCCTAAAATTACGCATAAGCATAAGCTTACGCGTAGAAATTCTACGCATAAGATTCACTTTACGCGTAAACTTAGGTCTACGCATAAGGTAATCCTACGCCTAACTTTCTACGCCTAACTTTTGTCTACGCATAACTTTAGTGCTTTTATCCTACTTACGCGTAAGCTAAAACCTACGCGTAACTCCTCATTGTTACGCGTAACTTTTGGTGTTTTTACGCATAAGTGCTACTTGGTTCTTGTCTTTTCTACGCCTAAGGACACTTCATCAACAAAGGTTCATTCGACTACAAAGATCCATTTTTACCACACAATTTCTTCACCATGTCTCAACCACCATACTCTAACTATTTCCCTCACACTTATAATCATCAACAACAACAACAATTAACTCCACAACATCAACAATGGAATCAACAACAAGCTATTTATCAACAACAATTTAATCAGCAACATACTCCACAACTTGGTGCAATTCCACAACCACAAATGGTTCAACCACCACCAAGTCTTCAAGCTCTACCCTACACAAACGATTTCAATCAACATCCATCACGAAGCACTATGAAGGAACCCACTTGGTTTGCAAAGATGTGTGAAGCTTTAAGCAGCCAACAATCAATTCATGAAGCTGGATCACTTGATAGACCTCCAATGCTCACTCCAGGAAACTACGATCAATGGGTGATAAGGTTCTTTAGGTTTTGTGATCTAAAGAAGCCACATGGAAAGTTCTTAAAGAAGGTTATCTTGGAAGGTCCATTTGAGATGCCTACTGTCATTGTACCCGGAGATCCAACTGCTGTTCCACCAAGAGATGAACAAACCAACATTGCTACTGTTGCAGATTTAAATCCCACAGAACTTCTACACTATGAAGCTGATGAACTTGCAATGGAATACATCCTCTTAGGATTACCAAACCCAATTCTTCGTAGTGTTGATGCTCAAAAGACTGCACAAAAAATGTGGGATCATATTCGTCTTCTTATGGAAGGATCTGTACTCAATCAGGAGGATTTGGAATCCAAAATTTACTTGGCTTATGAACACTTCATGATTGAACCTGGAGAGACACTAGAGTCTTATCATCATCGATTTTCAGACATCATCAATGATTTGGATAAACACAACATCATCATGCCAAGAATTGCAGTGAATACTAAGTTCCTGAGTAGTCTTGGTCCTGAATGGGAGAAGTATGTCATCTTTCTCCGTCAAGCGAAGAATATGCATCATTCTACTTATGGATTGTTGTACGATTACTTGAAGCCTCATGAAAAGGAAGTTGATCGGGAAAGAATTCTCCATGCTCAAATTGCGAAACAGTCACAACCGGATAATCAACAACTTGCCTTGTATGCTCAACAGAACTATCCCTCTCAACCAGCAACTCAACCAACTGCTTCAAACACACCTTCACAGCAACAATGATGCGCGCCAAACAGTCAAGCTAAATCACACAAGCCCGCCACTTGTGAATGGCGGACCGTAACCAGCTTAAAACTGCTTAAGCACGAATGCAATGAAGATCTGAGGAGTATAGGGTCTCCCCGGGTCGTTATGTCCCAGCGAGCTATGCGATGAATTATCAAACGTAAAGTGATCGAGGAGTTTGAACGGAAAAAGGATTTGATTATGATTATTATAACTACAGAAAAAGCCAACAAATTACAACGGCTTAAATGCAAATTAAAGAAAGTTAAAAAGATAAAATCTATTAAATAAACGCTATCACTATATTTAAAATGATGTTTTTGTTTTTATGTTTTTATAAAACTGAAATTAAAATCTACGCGACGTACAAATAAAAACGTGAAACTTACACAATATTAACCCTAAAAATATGAAAATGATATTTTCACAATCCTAATGATAAAAGAAAAGTTTTAGAAAAAGAAAACTATTTTTATAACTAATTATCTAATTATTATTAATTAAAAACTAATTTAAACTATTTAATAATAACCTAAAATACAAGAAATTAGGAAATAAAGCTAGAAAAATAAAATTATGAATTGGAAAAGTCTAAAATATCAAAATAGAATTTTCAAAACTATTTTTGTATTTTTCTGATTATTTTTCTATTTTTTATGGATTTTAAACTATTAAAAACTAATTAAATTACTAAAAATTACAAAATAAACTATGAAAAATCTGGAAAATTACTTTTTTTACTTTTTATATTTATCTAAACCTAAGAAAATTGAAAAATTATTTTTTTGAACCTTTTCTTAATTTTTTATATTAAATGCTATTTAAAAATACTTAAAAACTAATTTAAATTAAGAAAAATAGCAAATCAACTTGGAAAAATCTGAAAATTTCAGGAAAAGTCTAAAATTATATTTGGAATCTAGGAAAAATAGAAAAACAGGCACTTATGTGGAGAAATATGAAATTGATATGGAAAGTGCTTATGAATAAGCACTTTGATAAGCTAAAAGCTCACCAAAAGGCACCAACTGTTTACAGAAGCCTTATTATGCTAAAATAACTCTAATAAAACTTAAAACAACAGGTTATAACTTCAGATTAGCAGGTTAGTACAGATTTGATGTATGAGTTATTTGCTCAAAACAGATTTCTGGGTAGCAAGTTTGCACACAAACACAGGCTTATAAATAAGCTCAAACTGAAAACTATGAATTGGAACTTGGAAAGGACCTGGGTGAGACCAAGTGTACCAAAAGCGACTATGATAAGCTCTTTTGAGCTCTGTGCACCTGCTGCAAGAATGAGAAAAACTCAAGATCAACTGAGTTCGTGGTGCAGGGCATTTTGGCCTAAAAGAGAGGCCTGTTTGAAGCTTATAAAAAATTTGTAAAATTTAACTAAAATGGTAATAAGTAACCAGACCAGATGAAGTTTCTAAAATGCCAATTCCCACTTGATAAGACCCCAAGATGAGTTCAAGAAAAATCCTTTTAACTGAGCTCAAACAGGTTTTTCACATTATTTGACTTTTGAAAGCAATTGAGCACTTTGACTAAAATGAACTTTAGATCCAATTTTATGACTTATGTTGATGTAATAAGGTGTAATAAGTATATTTCAAGAAATGTTAATGATTTCTAAACACAAATCAAACAGTTGCAAATCCAAAACCACAACAGTAAGACAGATAGACAGATTTAGAGACACTTTTGACTTTTGTGGTTTTGCAGACCCAAACTAAGATTGCTATGGACACAAATGAACTTAACAAGCATTAACCAATAGGTTCTAACCACTGAATAAGCCCACAAGACAGAAAGATCAGTAAATCCAAACACCCTTGATTAACTGATTTTTAAACAAAAGCAGATTTAAACAATAATCAAACTTGATGTTATGATCAAACTAACTTATTATAACTAAATTACTACTACTAGAACAGGTTTTAACAGATTTAAACTACAAATGCAGAATGTGCATAAAAACTTGCAAATCACTTACAATAGTCCAAAGCCACTATGGCTAGCAACTGTGAAACAAAGACCACTAACCTATCAAATCCAACCCAATAAGCTATAACTCAACCCATTTCCATGCCTGCATCAACCCTTTCCCATTTCTGCACCATTTTTGCTTATGTCGACTTATATTGACCAATATTCAAAAATAGGTTGAAACTTGATTATAAGCTTACAAAAAGCAATTATAAGCTTATATAAGCTTATATGAGATTAAACTTGAGCTGCTAAAAGCTTTATCAAAAGAGTTTGGAACTTACAATTTCAACAGTGGATACATAAGATGTAAATTAACTTGAACTTAAAATTGATACTTAAAGAAAGTTGAAATACACTTGGGTACTGTTATTTGATACAATTAAGCTTGAAAATACAGATTAAAACTATTTAAGACAGGTTAAGCTATAAAACGATATACATTACTTAAAAACTAAAACTAACTACTTGCTTGATGCTTCCCTTGGCCTTTTATACAACCCAATCATCTTCTCTCACTTCTTTGGACATATCCCACTAATAAAAATGACCATTGGATCACTGCAATTGATCTTGGCCATTTAAACCTTTTTGGCGCCAAATCTGGTTTTAACAGCTAGGGGTGATTGAGTGTTAGGTTTAGAGGCATTTAATGCTTTCTTGGCTTCTTGTGTTTGGAGGGGGGGGGAAATGATGATGGTGGAGTGGATGGAGTGTGATCAGGAAGGTTGCAGGTTGTGATGATGGTGGATGGTGTAACCCGTGAGGGAGAGAGGGAAAGCAGTGGTCAAAATGGTTTGACTGGGTATTTTAATAATAGGGGGTCCAATGGCAGGGTTCAATGGCTTTGGCAAGGGGTCCAAAAATAGGATTTGACAAGTCCAAGGGTGCAAATAGGTTAATAATGACAAGGACCTTAATGCAATTTCTGAAAATGTAGGGACCTAGGCTGCCAATCTCTCAAAGTTGCTCCAAGGACTGAATTTGACAAGTGATAATATTACAAGGACCAAAGTTGCCATTTTCACATTTTCCAATGACCATTTATGCCAATTTTCAAAGTTGAAGGACCATTTTGTAATTTTCTCAAAACTTTTTATATTTTTCACCAAAGGACTAAATTTGACAAGTTATGATTTTAAAAGGACCTTTGGTGACTTTTCTTTTGAAATTTTGACTCAGGGACTAGTTTTGACAATTTTAGAAACTTGGGGGACTGAAACTGCCAATTTTGCAAATTTGCTACGTTTTTCATCTGATTTTGATCTTTTTGCATTTAAAACACATAAAACACTGATTTGTGATATTTTGATCATTTTGATGTGTTTCTGAGTGTTTTCAGATGATTTTGCAGTTTATTTTGTACAAAAATGATGAGTATTTAGACACTCATCAATCCCCACACTGAGATATTGCTAGTCCCTAGCAATGATTTGTGAAAACATAATGGATTTTAATCTCTTTACCAAAAGCCATTTCTTCTGGAGTAGCCAAATGTTTCAGTTCAAGTAAGAACCATGGTACACCGATAACCATGTGATTTTGAGCAAACCACCGGCTTTCAACGGATTTGATTTTGTCTTTACCAGAAGCCGTACCCTTCAGGACTAGCCAACTCTTAGATAAATTATCAATATTATCTTTGGTGAGTCGATTACCAATTATGGTTTTTCCACTGCCTTTACCACAAGCCATAAACTTGCGGGCTAGCCAACTCTTCACTTTTTAGGATATGGTGTGCTGAATACCATACAATTTTGGGCAAATTGCAAGCCGTCAACGGATTTGATATATCTTTACCAAGAGCCGTTTGCTCCTGGATTAGCCAATCCTTTTTTTTATTAGACAAGGCGGACTGATAACCAAATGAGAAAGTGTAGAACACTTACTCCAAAAAAATTTTTGGCCAAAAACGGGGGAATTGGGTGGATAATACATGATAAAATTCGCGAGAATCCCCCCCACACTTAGAAATGAATATTGCCCTCAATATTCAAAGTACCGGCGGTTATGCCGAAACAAAGAACGTGAAAGGGAAATACTACGGCCATTATTTAGAAAGAAGATTTTTTTTTTTTTTTTTTTTTTTTTTGGAAGTTTATATACACAACATGTGGGGCAACCCCCCCACACTAGGGTGGTAGAAAGTAGAAAGAAGTCAGAAATATGGGTGAAAACCCATACAGTGTGCTATTGTTTTTGATTCCCGAGTCGCTAGCTTGACTCGATCCCCGCATTCATTGGTTCATGGGGAAAGTTTGTAAGTCCGGGACAACCATGGATGGGATGTCCTCTCCAAAGTAATTCTTCACTCGATGACCATTCACTTTAAAATTAGGACCATCGGGTTGAGATAACTCAATGGTACCATAAGGATAAACCTTAGCGATAGTAAATGGACCAGACCAGCGGGATTTTAATTTTCCCGAGAAAATCTTCAATCTTGAGTTGAAAAGAAGGACTCGATCACCGACGTTGAAAACGCGGTTCTTGATTTTGAAGTCATGAATCTTCTTTGTCTTTTGTTTGTAGATCAAAGAGTTCTCGTAGGCTTGATCACGAAGTTCATTTAATTCATTCATTTGAACTTTCCGATGATCACCAGCTGTCTGAATATCAAAGTTAGCATGCTTCAAGGCCCAGTATGCCTTGTGCTCGAGCTCAACCGGTAGATGACACGCCTTCCCGTACACAAGCTTGTATGGAGTGCACCCGATGGGTGTTTTGTAAGCTGTACGGAAGGCCCAGAGTGCGTCATCTAGCTTATCCGACCAAGAGGCACGGTTTTCACCAATCGTCCTCTCAAGAATTCTTTTTATCCCCCGGTTAGAAACTTCCACTTGCCCACTTGTTTGGGGGTGGTATGCAGTAGAGGTACGGTGAGTTACACCATACTTTTGCATGACTCTTTCAAATTGGTCATTGCAAAAATGCGTACCACGATCACTGATGATGGCTCGTGGAGTTCCAAACCTAGCAAAGAGAGATTTCAAGAATTTCACAACAACTCGGGCATCGTTGGTGGGTAAAGCCTTAGCTTCAACCCATTTTGATAAGTAGTCAACGACCACGAGTATGTATTTGTTACCACGGGAAGAAGGAAATGGCCCCATAAAGTCAATGCCCCAGATGTCAAAAATCTCACACACTTGAATGGCGTTTTGCGACATTTCATTCCTTTGTGAGATATTCCCGTGACGTTGACAAGCGTCACAGGTTTTGACGAATTCATGGGCATCCTTGTAGATTGTGGGCCAATAGAACCCGGAATCAAACACCTTCTTGGCGGTGTAGTTGGGGCTATGATGTCCCCCAGTAGGTCCAGAATGGCAAGCCTTGAGAATGTCAATAGCTTCCGGACCATACACACATCGCCTGATGACTTGATCCGCACAAATTTTAAACAAGTAGGGGTCATCCCAGAAGTAATGTTTCACATCTTTAAAGAATTTATTTTTCTGTTGGGACGACATCCCTTTCACCACAAAGTTACCCGCATGGTAATTTGCAAAGTCAGCAAACCATGGGGTCGTCCCAGAAATAATGTTTCACATCCTTAAAGAATTTATTTTTCTGTTGGGACGACATCCCTTTCACCACAAAGTTACCCGCATGGTAATTTGCAAAGTCAGCAAACCATGGGGTAAAAGAATCTCCGCGAAAAGAAACCACATTGAGTGTTTCGAGAGGAAATGTTTCATTTATTTCCTTTCTCTCGAACACATTCTGGTGAGGGTTCTCTAATCGGGACAGATGATCAGCAGCCAGGTTCTCAGCTCCTTTTTTATCACGAATAATGATATCAAACTCTTGTAGGAGGAGAACCCAACGGAGCAGTCTCGGCTTTGCATCTTGTTTTGCAAAGAGATATTTGAGTGCCGAGTGATCCGTATACACCACGCATTTGGTCAAGATAAGGTATGGCCGAAACTTTTCAAACGCATACACCACAGCTAATAATTCTTTTTCTGTAGTGGTGTAATGGGTCTGAGCTTCAGTCATAGTTTTGCTTGCGTAGTGGATTGGCTGAAAATGCTTGGTTTTGCGTTGCCCCAAGACTGCACCGATAGCAAAATCACTTGCATCGCACATGAGCTCAAAGGGTAAATCCCAGTCGGGGGCAACTAGAATGGGTGCTTCCGTAAGCTTTTTCTTAAGTGTTTCAAATGCTTCAATGCACTCAGGAGAGAAGATAAAAGGAGCATCTTTTTCGAGAAGATGGGTCATTGGCCGAGCGATTTTAGAGAAATCTTGAAGGAATCTACGATAAAACCCGGCATGACCTAGAAAACTCCTAATACCTTTGACGGTAGTAGGATGAGGCAGTTTAGTAATAACATCAACTTTTGCTCTATCTACCTCAATCCCGTTCTTGGAAATCTTATGGCCAAGGACTATGCCTTCTTTGACCATAAAGTGGCTCTTCTCCCAGTTTAGACATAGATTGGTGTCTTCACACCTTTTTAGCATTTTGTCTAAGTGGGAGAGACATGTCTGAAATGAGTCCCCAATGACCGAAAAGTCATCCATAAACACCTCCATAGTTTCCCCGATCATGTCGTGGAAAATTGCCATCATACATCGTTGGAACGTGCCAGGAGCATTGCATAGGCCAAAAGGCATACGTCTATAGGCAAACGTCCCGTATGGGCAGGTGAATGTGGTTTTTTCTTGATCCAGCGGATCAATGGGGATCTGAAAGTATCCCGAGAAACCATCAAGGAAACAGTAGTACTCGTTCCCTGCTAATCTCTCAAGCATCTGGTCCATGAAGGGTAGAGGAAAATGGTCTTTACGGGTGGCTTCGTTTAACTTACGATAGTCAATACACACACGCCATCCCGTAACCAATCGAGTTGGAATTAACTCGTTTTCTTCATTCGTGACAACAGTAATGCCACCCTTTTTGGGAACGCAATGAATTGGGCTAACCCAAGGACTATCAGAGATCGGGTAGATCAAACCGGCATCAAGAAGTTTGAGAATCTCTTGTTTGATAACCTCATGAATCTTAGGATTCACCCTTCTCTGATGTTGGACTGCTGGTTTGAAGTCATCCTCCATTAAGATTTTGTGAGTACAAAATTCAGGGTTGATACCCTTAATGTCGGAGAGTTTCCAAGCAATTGCTTGCTTGTGTGACTTCAAGACCTTTATGAGAGCAGTTTTCTCCTCCTCGGTTAAGTCTTTAGCAATTATGACGGGTAATTTATCATCACCCTCCAAGAATGCATACTCTAGATGAGGAGGTAGGTCCTTAAGTTCAACCTCGGAAATTCTTCAGAGATGATTGTACTGATTTGATTTCCTCAATCGTGATCTCTTTCGGAGGGAGTGAAGATAATGGATCTTCATTAAGCAACTGCTCAAGATAAAGAATATCCCCTTCCGAATCATAGACACCATCAATTCCAGGCGGAATTGATTCATCAGTGGCAAGAAATTCATCGATCTCTTCCAGAAGGAAGTCACCTCCCTCAAACGGAGTGAGAGAGGGGAAGAGTCGGCAATGATAGGTTTAGAAGATGTGGTGGAATCGGAATTCCCACTCACAGAATTATGAAGATAACCAAGAAACTCTTGAGAGTACTCCTCTGAAGCAATATCAATTAAATCAACTCGATTAATTGATTCAGTATCATAGTTTGAGGAGTACCTCGAAGTTTGATCGAGGTTAAAGGTAACAGCTTCATTACCCACACGTAAAGTGATTTCTTGCTCAAATACATCTATAAGAGCACGGCCCGTCCTCAGGAATCCTCTTCCAACAATGAGGGGAACCCGAGGATCAGCATCGAAATCAACGACCACAAAGTCAGCCGGAAAATGGAACTTTCCTACTTTCACGAATACATCCTCGGCGATGCCAAGAGGACGCGAGATAGAACGATCTGCAAGCTCAAGAGTCATGCAGGTAGGAATAAGTTCCGGAAGAGAAAGTTTCTTCCACACTGAATACGGCATCAGATTGATGCTTGCACCAAGATCGGCAAGGGCAAAGCATTCAATCATCCCAGGAAAAACACAAGGAAGAAGAAATTTTCCGGGATCTCCTAGCTTCTCGGGAAGCTTCTTTAACAAGACTGCTGAGCAATTCTCGTTCAAAGGAGTCTTAGCCATTTCGAACAGCTTTTCCTTGTTGCTCAACATGTGCTTCAGAGTAGATGCAAACTTGGGCATCAACATGATAGCATCCGCGAAGCTTATGTCAAAGTGAAGTTCTTGGAAAATTTGAAAGAATTTTTCCATCTGATGACTAGCTTTCTCGCGGAGCTTTTGCTCATGTAACCGTGAGGGATAAGGAATAGAAGTTTTGGATTTAGGGTCAACAACTGGAGGTTCAAAAACAACTCCAGGCTTGGGTTTGGGGACAACCTGAGGATGGACATTGTTGGCACTTCCGTTATTAGTAGGAAGTTCCTTGTCCTTTGTCGCCTCAGGTTCGCTTTTCACTACCTTCGGGAGAGAGGAAGAAGAGGTAGTAGGAATAGCGGGTCCAGCATAAGAAGCACCACTTCGGGTTGTGATCGCCTTTGCATCGCCCCTCGGATTAGCGATCGTGTTGCTAGGTAAAGTACCCGAGCCCGAGGGTCGATCATTTAAAGACTTCTTGATGTCGCAATCGGCTAACCAACAACCGATTCATTTCTTCTTGGGATTTCATGAATTGTTTCAACAGCTCATCAGATGATGGTCCAGTTGGAACAATGGCTTGAGTTTGCACAGAAAATTCGGCCCCTATTGTTAGGATTAGGGCCTGGATTTTGAAAATTCCCTGGATTATTGCCATGAAAATACCCTTGGTTGAAATTTCCCGACTGGTTTCTATTGTAATTTCCCTGGTGTTGGAAATTTTGATTCTGATTTTGAAAACCGTTGTTTTGATTGAAATGACCTTGGTTTTGAAAACCTTGGTTTGGTCTATTCTGATTCTGATTACGGTTTTGGTTTTGATTGAAACCGGGAGGTCCAGAGTAGTGGTTAGGACGGTGGTTCGGGTCTACAGGAGCACGATATTGATTGCCTCCTTGATTAGACATCCCGCCCACAGCATTAGCTTCAAAGGGGTTACCATCGGTGGCCATACAGTTATAATAAGCATGGGGGCCACCACAGGTAACACAGACTTCCACTTTCTTAACTTCAGCAGGAGGTGAAGTTTGTGGAAAAGATACTTTCTTCTGGTTGGAGAGAACCAAAGCTTGGATAGCTTCCGTGAGTTTATCAATCTTAGCATCGGTGCTAGATTGACTCACGGGCGACGAAGAAGAAGAAGGACCAACACTGACTTGGGAAACAACCGGCTTGCTTCGTGCAGGGCGGACTTTAGACTTGTTTTCAATTATCGCTAAAGCTTCTTTGACAATTTTGCTTAGGAAATTTCCTCCCGCGGAGGAATTGAGAGAATCTTGATCGGATTGACTCACTCCATTGTAGAAAGTATCGAGTTGCATCAACTCGGAGAAACCGTGGTGAGGACATTTGTGAAGCAATTCCTTGAAACGATCCCACGATTCACTGAAGGATTCATCAAACTTCAGAGTGAACTTGATGATTTCATTTTTAAGACTCGTGGTTTTGGAAGGTGGATAGAATTCATTCACAAATTTCTTCACCGATCTTCCCATGTCTCTATTGACTGAGGGGGTTGTTTTTCAAGCCAAATCCGGGCTTGTCCCTCGAGAGAAAATGGGAACAGAAGAAGCTTAACAGCTTCGGTAGGGACATTCTTATACTTGATGGTAGATGCAATCTTGTTAAACCATCGAATATGAGCATGAGGATCGTCCCGCTCAAAACCGAAGAATTGATTAGAGGTTACAAGATTGAGTAACCCGGTCTTGAGCTCAAAATTTTCAGCCACAATGGCTGGCACAACGATAGCATCTCCATACCCGTCGATGGGTGCCTGGAGAAGCTCGCACATAGGAATTTCATCCGCCATGATAACGGAAGGAGTGCGAACAGTCCGGATCTCAGATCCGACTGATGGAGCAGAAAGTCTACGAACACGCCTTCTTGGAATCTTGACAAGCTCACGAAATGGGCTCACAGATCTAGAAGAGCGAAAAGATACACTAGAGTTAACTCGAAGGAAACTCAGAGTTAAGGAGAGAAATGGGAATTATGAAAATCTTTCAGATGAGAATGAGAATTATGAAGACGTTTTATAAAAATCAGGTGAGAAGAATCTTTATGGGTTTTCTGGTTCTGAAACGTCGATATCACAACAAAATCAATTAACACAAAATCGAGGCAAAACAACAGTGAACTTAACCAATAATCACAATGTGAATGGCTTCTTTGAAAAAGGTACACCAATCACAAGGACACAAAGGCAAGTTTTAATCTTTGGTTCGGGAACTTATTATGGTCGCACCCCCAGTTAGGTAGTGCACTGCCTTGGTTTGCGGTGGTAATCTTTTAAGTTGTTATTATTAAGAAAACGACAAATCTTTTTGTATTTTTTTTAATATTTGATACATATATAGAAACAAAAGAAAAATATTTTTGTGTTTTATACGTTTTTAGATGTTTTTGGGTTTTTGGATTTTTTTATAAGAAAATATGGATATATATATATGGATAGAGATGGATGATATAAACAAAGAGTGAGTATTCAAACTACTAATCTGCTAAACGTAAGACAATTAGCACAGCTCCCCGGCAGCGGCGCCAGAAATTTGATGCGCGCCAAACAGTCAAGCTAAATCACACAAGCCCGCCACTTGTGAATGGCGGACCGTAACCAGCTTAAAACTGCTTAAGCACGAATGCAATGAAGATCTGAGGAGTATAGGGTCTCCCCGGGTCGTTATGTCCCAGCGAGCTATGCGATGAATTATCAAACGTAAAGTGATCGAGGAGTTTGAACGAAAAAAGGATTTGATTATGATTATTATAACTACAGAAAAAGCCAACAAATTACAACGGCTTAAATGCAAATTAAAGAAAGTTAAAAAGATAAAATCTATTAAATAAACGCTATCACTATATTTAAAATGATGTTTTTGTTTTTATGTTTTTATAAAACTGAAATTAAAATCTACGCGACGTACAAATAAAAACGTGAAACTTACACAATATTAACCCTAAAAATATGAAAATGATATTTTCACAATCCTAATGATAAAAGAAAAGTTTTAGAAAAAGAAAACTATTTTTATAACTAATTATCTAATTATTATTAATTAAAAACTAATTTAAACTATTTAATAATAACCTAAAATACAAGAAATTAGGAAATAAAGCTAGAAAAATAAAATTATGAATTGGAAAAGTCTAAAATATCAAAATATAATTTTCAAAACTATTTTTGTATTTTTCTGATTATTTTTCTATTTTTTATGGATTTTAAACTATTAAAAACTAATTAAATTACTAAAAATTACAAAATGAACTATGAAAAATCTGGAAAATTACTTTTTTTACTTTTTATATTTATCTAAACCTAAGAAAATTGAAAAATTATTTTTTTGAACCTTTTCTTAATTTTTTATACTAAATGCTATTTAAAAATACTTAAAAACTAATTTAAATTAAGAAAAATAGCAAATCAACTTGGCAAAATCTGAAAATTTCAGGAAAAGTCTAAAATTATATTTGGAATCTAGGAAAAATAGAAAAACAGGCACTTATGTGGAGAAATATGAAATTGATATTGAAAGTGCTTATGAATAAGCACTTTGATAAGCTAAAAGCTCACCAAAAGGCACCAACTGTTTACAGAAGCCTTATTATGCTAAAATAACTCTAATACAACTTAAAACAACAGGTTATAACTTCAGATTAGCAGGTTAGTACAGATTTGATGTATGAGTTATTTGCTCAAAACAGATTTCTGGGTAGCAAGTTTGCACACAAACACAGGCTTATAAATAAGCTCAAACTGAAAACTATGAATTGGAACTTGGAAAGGACCTGGGTGAGACCAAGTGTACCAAAAATCAGACTATGATAAGCTCTTTTGAGCTCTGTGCACCTTTGCAAGAATGAGAAAAACTCAAGTATCAACCGAAGTTCGTGGTGCAGGGCATTTTGGCCTAAAAGAGAGGCCTGTTTGAAGCTTATAAAAAATTTGTAAAATTTAACTAAAATGGTAATAAGTAACTGCACTGGATGAAGTTTCTAAAATGCCAATTCCCACTTGATAAGACCCCAAGATGAGTTCAAGAAAAATCCTTTTAACTGAGCTCAAACAGGTTTTTCACATTATTTGACTTTTGAAAGCAATTGAGCACTTTGACTAAAATGAACTTTAGATCCAATTTTATGACTTATGTTGATGTAATAAGGTGTAATAAGTATATTGCAAGCAATGTTAATGATTTCTAAACACAAATCAAACAGTTGCAAATCCAAAACCACAACAGTAAGACAGATAGACAGATTTAGAGACACTTTTGACTTTTGTGGTTTTGCAGACCCAAACTTAGATTGCTATGGACACAAATGAACTTAACAAGCATTAACCAATAGGTTCTAACCACTGAATAAGCCCACAAGACAGAAAGATCAGTAAATCCAAACACCCTTGATTAACTGATTTTTAAACAAAAGCAGATTTAAACAATGATCAACCTTGATGTTATGATCAAACTAACTTATTATAACTAAATTACTACTACTAGAACAGGTTTTAACAGATTTAAACTACAAATGCAGAATGTGCATAAAAACTTGCAAATCACTTACAATAGTCCAAAGCCACTATGGCTAGCAACTGTGAAACAAAGACCACTAACCTATCAAATCCAACCCAATAAGCTATAACTCAACCCATTTCCATGCCTGCATCAACCCTTTCCCATTTCTGCACCATTTTTGCTTATGTTGACTTATATTGACCAATATTCAAAAGAGGTTGAAACTTGATTATAAGCTTACAAAAAGCTATTATAAGCTTATATAAGCTTATATGAGATTAAACTTGAGCTGCTAAAAGCTTTATCAAAAGAGTTTGGAACTTACAATTTCAACAGTGGATACATAAGATGTAAATTAACTTGAACTTAAAATTGATACTTAAAGAAAGTTGAAATACACTTGGGTACTGTTATTTGATACAATTAAGCTTGAAAATACAGATTAAAACTATTTAAGACAAGTTAAGCTATAAAACGACATACATTACTTAAAAAAAAAAACTAACTACTTGCTTGATGCTTCCCTTGGCCTTTTATACAACCCAATCATCTTCTCTCACTTCTTTGGACATATCCCACTAATAAAAATGACCATTGGATCACTGCAATTGATCTTGGCCATTTAAACCTTTTTGGCGCCAAATCTGGTTTTAACAGCTAGGGGTGATTGAGTGTTAGGTTTAGAGGCATTTAATGCTTTCTTGGCTTCTTGTGTTTGGAGGGGGGGTGTAGATGATGGTGGAGTGGATGGAGTGTGATCAGGAAGGTTGCAGGTTGTGATGATGGTGGATGGTGTAACCCGTGAGGGAGAGAGGGAAAGCAGTGGTCAAAATGGTTTGACTGGGTATTTTAATAATAGGGGGTCCAATGGCAGGGTTCAATGGCTTTGGCAAGGGGTCCAAAAATAGGATTTGACAAGTCCAAGGGTGCAAATAGGTTAATAATGACAAGGACCTTAATGCAATTTCTGAAAATGTAGGGACCTAGGCTGCCAATCTCTCAAAGTTGCTCCAAGGACTGAATTTGACAAGTGATAATATTACAAGGACCAAAGTTGCCATTTTCACATTTTCCAAGGACCATTTCTGCCAATTTTCAAAGTTGAAGGACCATTTTGTAATTTTCTCAAAACTTTTTATATTTTTCACCAAAGGACTAAATTTGACAAGTTATGATTTTAAAAGGACCTTTGGTGACTTTTCTTTTGAAATTTTGACTCAGGGACTAGTTTTGACAATTTTAGAAACTTGGGGGACTGAAACTGCCAATTTTGCAAATTTGCTACGTTTTTCATCTGATTTTGATCTTTTTGCATTTAAAACACATAAAACACTGATTTGTGATATTTTGATCATTTTGATGTGTTTCTGAGTGTTTTCAGATGATTTTGCAGTTTATTTTGTACAAAAATGATGAGTATTTAGACACTCATCAAACAACCTCAACACAATCAATTGGTTCCATACAGCAACAATGCTCAAGCATATGTCAGTGAAGCGACTGAGGACATCGATCTATTCGAAGCATTACAACAAGGATTTGTGATGATTGCTAATGCTTTTGGCTGTTACACCAACAAATCCAACAATCGTATTCGTTCCTCATCTAACACACGGACTCAAGCTGTTGTGAACAATGGACGTGTTGAAGTTCAGAATCGTGATTATGGTCGTCCGATGGGCGGTGGTCAAGGGTTTAATGTTGTGGGTAGGAATAACAATAGAGCTCCAGTGGTGGAACAGGGAAATGCTCAAAATCGGTTTAATGGTCTTAGATGCTACAACTGCAATGAGAAGGGACACCTGGCTAATGCATGCCCAAAGCCAAGGACTCGGGCGTGCTTATTTCAAAGAGGCTTTACTTTTGGCTCTTAAGGATGAAGCGGTGGATCACTCACGAGACAAAGAACGAGCTTTATGGCGGATGCAGACTCGAATGATGATATGGAGGACTTGCAGGCCAATGCAAATTTATGTTGATGGCTAATATGCAAGAGTTACACATGAGTGAAACAGGCCCGTGTATGACACGATGGCTTGTCTCGTGTACCCGAACAAACCATCATCATATCTGAACTAATATCTCCATCAATATCTGAATCCGGCACGGCTCAGAATGTTCAAAATGAGTCATCTACATCTCATTCTGACGATTTTCAAATAAACCCCGTAGTTACATTTGACGATCCAGCAGACCTTATGGTTTCCATTGATAATCAAATTGACTCCGTGGTTATACTTGAGGATCTAAATAATGATCATGTTGTGACTCACGTTGAACAAGATGAACCTTTGCCCCATCCAGATCTTGTTCTGTTACTTCAAGACCAACAATCCCAAATTGTTGCATGTGTTGCATTAAATCAGGACTTGAAAAGTAAAAATGCACTGTTAACAAAGGATTTTGAATGTTTACAAAAGCAACTCAACTTTTTCAAAACTCAAGAAAAACGTGAAAACGGTTTTGAAGCAGCCTTTGCCAAATCTTATCAAAACGAAAAATATTTAGAACGACATATGCGTGATCTAGCCACTTCGAAGAATGCTTTGTTGTCTGAAATAGAACAACTGAAACATGAACATAAAAATCAAATTAACGCTCTCACCTTGGAAAATCAAAAAGCTAAGGCTGAGTTGTTAAATTGTCAAAAACAGTTCTCTGCATACAAAAAGCATTCAACGAAACGAATAGATGATCATCTTGAAGAAATCATCGGCTTGCAAAACAAACTTAAAGAGTTTAAAACTGTTGTTTACAAACATGGCGAGTCGGTCACAGCCATTGAAAAGTTTACTTTAAAACCAAATCCAAATGGATATGGACCGAATCTTGCTGATTACAAACCTAAGCTTTCAACCAAAGCATTCAAACCAAATCCTGAAGTTTCCAGTGCACAATATAAAATTGATAATTCTGTTATGAATGTTGTTGAATATCATCGTCAAGAGGAATTAGATGCAGAAGACGAGAGTCGATCAAAATTAAAAACTGTTGTTTACAACAAACCTTTTAATTATTCAAAACCGGTCACTTTCGTCACACCAACGGATTCTTCAAACACACCAAGGGTTATCATCAAAACACCTGAGTCTTCTAATGTTAATCCCAAAACAGACCTTGCACAAACTTATGGTCATTTACCTTCCATTAGTGAAGTAAACTCACAACCTGAAAATCGAAAAATTCTTCGATATTTTGACATTTTCATGGCTGACCTCAAAATTTTACAACATGAGATAGAATATCGATCCGAAATCAAAGTTGAACATTTTCAATCGCCTCTGGCGCGAGAACAAAGAGACATTTTTCGGAAAAATCTTTTACCTAATGTTAAAAACTTGAAAAGTTGTGCAATTGCCTGGGAAAAGGATTTTCATAAGGAACTTGGGTCATGAAAAACGTTTTGAGAAAACGAAACATCTATTTCTAAACGTAAAAAGAAACTCTTGAGAAAAGATGTTGATCGACTCTTGGAAGATGTTATCGTCTGATGTTCAAAATGCCGTGTGTTATTGAATTCGTTGTCATATGCATTTGATAATATCACGATAATTTGTTTCGTGGTAAATGTTGAGAACACTGATAATGTGCTTCAGATCGAGTCCTTAACAGTTGAAAACAAACGATTGTCAAACGAACTTTCAAATGCAATACGTCGTCTTAATTGGTGTCAAAAAGATATTCACGATCAACAACTTGCTTTTCAACACAAAATCAACCATTTGCGTGCAAAACCTTCTGATTCTAAAATTGAGCAACTGGATGATCAAAACGTGTCTTTCAAGTGTCAAATCTCAAAATATGAACAAGAACTTGTAAAAGTTAAAAGGAATATGGTGTCATATTTGATTTACTCAAAAAGACTCGTGATGAAGCATCAAATGAACTTGATCATTATCTTGCACACACTAAAGAAGTTATGCATTTTCTGGAAATGTTCGGTCGAAAATCAAAATCGATTCACACTATCATTAAGTTAAGAGGAATGTTAGGAAAGTATGAACAACTTCCGCCAACAATCATTAAGAGATTAGCCCCCGTAACACTTAGTACTCATGCACCTAGAATCTCTACTGCCAAATCACAAGTAGCTAACGTGCTTCCTTCTCTTTGAAACAGAATAGTTGAGCCTTATCCAAACGTCCGCACTTCACAGCCTAGGAGCACTCAATCGAAGAATAGGAAGTTGCGACCTAAGAAAAGATCAATCAAGAATACTAAAGTAGAAGAACACCCTAGGACTCGGAATAAGACACACGTTGCCTCCACTATAGATATTGCGTCTAGCAAATGTAATAGAAATAGTGATGTAACGAATGCTAAACCGTTAAGTACTTTTGATATTCAGTCTAATGCATCTTGTGATATTTGTCGTAAAAATATGAATTCTGATTGTCATGATAAATGTGTTGCTAAAGCTATCATCTCTCGTTTAAGGAATCTTAAGAACCGGAATACCTCTAGGCCCACTAATCTTTCTAAGTGCAGCTTGGTAGACCGCCCTCTTTAGATTCTAAGAAACGCATTGCTGTCCCAGTAGCTCCAGTTTCACCTCCTAGGAATGTAGTACCACCTAGTGAATTCACTAAGACTAAAGCAAAGAGTAGTTATAGATGGCAGAAATGGTTATATAACACACTAGGATTTAAGTGGATACCTAAAGCTATTGATGTGTGCATATCCACTATAACTGCTATGGAACCCTCTAACATTTCGGGTTCCAAATCTACTTCTATTCCATCTGTGTCGTCTGTGTGTAATTGTGACAATCCGTACTTTCAGGTCATTTCTCGACACAATTCATGTCTCATTATTTCAACATTTATAGTAAACTTGGTTTACTTGTTTCAAATTCGCGTAACCTTGGAGGTTTAGCGGCGAATTCATGATCATGACATCACGTACATTTCATATGGACTATGAGTAGTCTACATTTCATTGACATCATGTGCATCTCATTAATTCATTCACGACATTTCATTTCACCCTTCAACGCGTAATTTTTATGTTTAATAATTTTTATCGCGTGAGTTTTTATTTTGTACCTTTAAACCGTTACTTTCAAAAATGATCCCGAGGTATTTTAAACTTACCTTTAGTTTATAAAAACTATATTTTTAGTTTTCCTAGTGTTTCAAATTTATTTGGTATTTTAATCGTTAAAGTTTTATTTATTACGTCGTTTTCTTAAAAATCTTACGATAATTATTTTATCACTCAATTTTCATAAGGAAAGTGTTTTTACAATTTTTATCATCTCAATACAACCTATTTTGATTTACTAAAAAGTTACTTGTACCAAAAACTTTCATTCACCATAACTTAACTTTGTTCTTACTTACACTTTTTATACAAGTCTCACAAAATTATACAAGTTGCAAGATAAAAAAAAAAATATATATAATTGGAGACAACCCTCCCCCAAAAACCGGCCAAGGGGAGGGTGTCACATAAATGATGTATGGTGAATGTTTTTCTAATAATTCAAGTGTAAATAAGTCTCATTTCACAAGTATACTTTCACATAGTCTCAAAAGTGTTAGTAGAAAATTCTCTCTTCTCTTCTTTGGCTCCATAGAACCGGCCACACCTCAAAGGGATCAAGGGATCAAATTTTCTTCAAGTTCAAGTGTTATTTCAACCTAGATTATATCCTTTTTATGGTTTCGAAATAAAAACCAAGGATATTTAAGTGTAATCCTTGTTACCTACACCTCTTCATTTCTCTTGTAAGCATGTTTTCATCATTTTTATGTTTCCTCTTTCATTTCATATGTTTCTTATCATTTTTGGAGCTTTTATGCAAGTATTGTGATTTATACCATTTATGTCATGATTTTTAAGTTATATATATACCTAAGGTCATCCTATAATTACTCCCATGGTATTGGTTGGTCTTGATGGTGATTAGGAACCCATGACACCCTAAGAAGGTGTATGGTAGGATTAGATTAGTTTTGGAGTTGATTTGAAGGGATTAGAATAGGTTTTGTCCGAGAAAAACTATTTTCGATAACTATATATTTATGTTCTGTCCTTGTTTTGTTTTTCTGGAAAATCCGACAGTAGGCACGACATTTTGGCCTTGATTTTTAGAAAATATACTTTAAAACGAATCCGTGGCCGCTTGAACGGATAAAAACGGACTTATAACGAAGAAGTTATGGATTTTTGAAGTTTGACGACGAAACGTATTATTTTCTGGATTTTCAGCAAACTGTTTTTAGTGTTTTTGGGTCAAAAACGAGCCTTAAGCTTCACAAATTATTTCGACTTCTCAAAAATATATTAGTATACTTTGATACGAAGCTAAGGACATATTAAACGTAGAAAACGGATTTGAAACGACAAAGATATGCACTTTTTCTTAAACTTGCCGTAACTAATTTTCTGCACTCAATTGGCCAAAAACCACCATCTTTAACCCTTATTATCTTTATGTCCGAGACCTTTTGAACGAAAACTCCTGAACTGAAACTTTTAGATATCGATACAAACTTTCCAAAACAGTCGAGTTCGTTCTCTAACGATCGACGTACACCATTTTACGACTGTTTTTCCGGAGCCATTTTTGGTAATTTCATGATTTTTCCAACGACATTGTTTTGCGACGAAAAGTGGTAATTTCTCCAAAAATCATTATAAAACCATTGTAGGATGACATTTTGACGTATAAACATGTAAAGTGATTTTTGTTTGGTCAAGGCGTCAAAAGAGTATTTTTCGACGTCGAGTATTATTTTCAAAACTCGTAAATGGTATAAATAACATATCAAGTGCATGCATAACATTACATTGCAACTCATGACATATCATATCATTGATAATAGGTCCCGTTTGACGCATTACATTAAACCTCGGTGTACTCACATTTGCCATTATTCCAGTTTATCCAAGTGAGTTTTCATAGCCCCGTTTTTACATGCTTTTGATTATTTTCAAACCCACGGGGGAGAATACATTGCACTACATTTTCTTTGTACGATACCAAGTATGTTAAATTCATTACATTGCTTAAGTTACCGCATTTGCCAATTTGAAAGTCCCCATTTCTGAACCATGAACCGTGAATCTTTGAAGCGAGGATGAGTGGATAGATCTATCGAGGGTGACGCCTCCATCCGGGTTGGTGAATCCCAACCAGAAAAACGGATGCATTTCATTTGATTTCATTACGAGTTGTCCGCAAACACTCGTGGGGGCATACATAATTGGTCAGTCTAGTTTCGGGGTCATGGGCTTAGAGCAATTGTAACATTATTTTTACGTGACTTGATTGTCATGCATGCTAGATACTTGTGTAGTCGTATAAAACATTTACATAAACCTATGATTTCTCACCAACATTATTGTTGACCGTTTTTAGCAATGTATTTTCAGGTAACGAGGCACGTTCATCATGGCATGGTTTAGGGACCTATATTTTGAGTCGCGGCGTCGACTTACATTATGTACATTATGGCTCTTTATTTCAAAACATCGTTTGGATTTGTAACATATTTGTATTTCCTTAAACTTGTTAAACCTTTTGGGACCGATGTTGTACTCGGATTATGTTTTTATGATATATCCAACGATGTGTTTTTAAAACGACACTTTAGGTCATTCAATATAACTGTGATGTGGTGCTATGACAGTCAATGCCCCGTGAATTCCATTCACGCAAAACAGTAAATTGGGGTGTGACAGATTGGTATCAGAGCTACAGTTATAGAGAACTAGGTTGCATCATTGACCCTAGACTATAGCTACATTATCATAGCATCTCACCATTTCATCATAGTGCATATTCACTTTTCATGCGGATTCACTTACACTTTATTCGAGATTATTTACTTTTATTTCATATCGGTTGTCACAGACATGTCTTCAGATTCACATCCCATCACCATATCATCGGACTCTAGCTCGGATGATGTCCCAGCTAACCCCATCATGGATGATGTTGCATCACATTCCACTGAGATCGTATCTTCCATTGGATCTACTCCAGTCTTTCCACCTATCATGATCGACACCGAGACCGAACCCTTCGAGGAGGGCGAGGTTGCACCCACTCCTCACGTTAGCCCACTCACGATCCACCAAACACCACTACTAGCACCATCACCACCATCATCACCATCTCCATCATATTTTCTTAGAGATCCTTTGCCTACGACAGACTTGCCGCCCAAAAGCGTGCTCGCTTTTGATATCCCTACACCAGCATCTCGAGCCCGAGCCACCCGCTAGATTTGAGTTAGGCGAGAGTTCTAGGGCAGCAGCACGACCTTCTACCGAGGCATTAGGAGCCCGTATTGATGATCAGCAGATCCAGATTGATAGGTTGACACGACAGTTGGAGGAGTTGTCGGTAGATAGGATTGAGCCCATCGCTGAGGAGGTCGAGGGTTTGATATTAGGCGGGGTTTGTATCGACTTATCTCATCGAGTATTCAATAGACAGATAGAGGACAGGGAGACTATTGCTTCTTTACAGGTTCAGGTTGATGAGTTGAGGAGTTTGGTGGATAGTTTGGTTATTCGGTTCGCGATCTTCGTGGATAGGGTTGGCGGAGCACCATGAGGTGCCTTATGTAGACTTTTGTCATTGTATAGTTTTGACCATTATTATCCTAGTCACAAGGTGTGTGACGTAGTTTAAAGAACTTGTTGTATTTTGGTTGTTGTACAAACAAATGTATCAAGTATTGACTCTACTATGTAGGAATGGTTATTATTATCTATGATATCGGTCCATGTAGGCCGAAATTTTCATGTATATTATCCACGTGTGTTGTGATTATATTTGTGATATTTCGTTATTGTTCCGTTGTGATTCCATTTATCTTTATGCATGATGTGGTTGTGGATATATTTGTATGATGGTTGTTTCTACTTACGAGTTCTCATGATTGTTTCATCTTGTGATTTTGAAGAATTATGGCTTCTAAGAAAGTTACACCGGAAATGACCCAAGCGTAAATCCAAAAGTTGGTGAATGATAGCATTGCTAATGCACTAAGAGTCGAAAGGGAAACAGTGGCTGCTGCAGAAGCCGCTAGGCTAGCTATGCTACGGTAATGCCGGAGGATCTGGGGTTAAGAAATGTTCGTACAAGGATTTCAAAAGTGGTGAACCCACTAAGTTTCGAGGTACCGAGGGAGCTACTGCAATGGTACGATGGTTTGAGAAACTGGAATCGGTATTTTTACTTTGTAACTGTCCGGATGACAGTAAGGTTAAGTTTGCTACGAGCACTTTACTTGATGGAGCGTTGTCATGGTGGAATTCATACGCTCAACCGATTGGAATGGAGAATGCTTTTAAGCTTTCGTGGCAGGAATTTAAGGTCTTGGTGACTAAGAAGTTTTGTCCTCGAACGGAAATCAAAAAGTTGGAGACGGAGTTCTATGAATTGGTCACTATTGGGTATGATATTGACACATACATTCGGAGATTCCAGGAATTAGCCGCGTTATGCCCATCAATGGTATCGGATAATGAAAAGTTGCTAGAGGCTTTTATTGGAGGACTTCCCGAAGTGATTCAAGGAGATGTGACTTCGTTTGATCCACAAACAATCGAGGAAGCTATTCGTGTGACTCAAAAATTGATGGCACAAGTGGTGAAGCGAGGCAAGTACACCACTACCAACCGAAGCAACAACAGCAACCCCAACAACCGTTTCAACAACAATAACCGAGGCAACTACAACAACAATAACAAACGCAAGTGGGACAACAGGGGTAGGAATGCTACTCAACAACCGCCCAAGAGGCAAGAGGTTGCTAAGGTTTATCTTTGCGGGACGAAGGAAGGAAAAGGATATACGGGAGTTTTGCCGAAGTGTAATAAGTGTTTGAGTCATCACAATCCGGGTCGATGTCCCGATCCGTGTGAGAATTGCAAGAAAGTTGGTCACCGTACTAGGGATTGCAAGGCACCACAAGTTACATGTTTTGGTTGCGGGGAAACTGGACACTACAAGAGGGATTGTAAGAAAGGAAAGAATCAAGCAAATCCGAATCAAGAAGGTTTGGCACGAGGAAGGGTTTACGTCATTGGAGGCGGAGAAGATAGGGAGGACCCGAATGTCATAACGGGTACGCTTCTTCTCAATAATCGTTACGCTTCAGTTTTATTTGATTCGGGTGCCGATAAAAGTTTTGTGTCCAATGCATTTGCACCTTTGCTCAACATTAAACCAACTACTTTAGACACATCATACATTGTCGAATTAGCTAATGGTAGCGTAGTTAACACCAACACCATTGTCCGCGGTTGCACATTCAATTTTCTTAATCATCCTTTCAACATAGACCTCATGCCCGTAGAGCTTGGTAGTTTTGACGTCGTCATTGGCATGGATTGGTTATCTAAGCATCGCGCAAAGATCATTTGTGATGAGAAAGTTGTTCATCTTCCCTACAACGGCGAAACTTTGATTATTCGTGGGGAACGAAGTGGAACTAGAATTAGTATCATATCGAGTATCAAAACGGAGAAGTACATTAAGAAAGGTTGTCTTGCTTTCTTAGCTCATGTAACCGAGAAAAAGTCGGAGGAGAAGCGACTTGAAGATGTTCCTATTGTTCGTGAATTTTCTGAAGTATTTCCCGAGGATTTACCGGGACTACCACCGGCACGACAAGTAGAATTTCAAATTGACTTAGTGCCCGGAGCTGCACCGATTGCACGAGCACCGTACCGTCTAGCACCATCCGAAATGCAAGAGTTGTCTAATCAATTGCAAGAGCTTCTAGACAAAGGATTCATTAGGCCGAGTTCCTCGCTTTGGGGAGCACCGGTCTTGTTTGTGAAGAAGAAGGATGGATCCTTCCGAATGTGCATAGATTATAGAGAATTGAACAAGTTAACGGTGAAGAATCGTTACCCACTCCCCAGAATTGATGACTTGTTTGATCAGTTGCAAGGTTCTAGTATTTATTCCAAGATTGATCTTCGATCGGGTTATCATCACCTTCGAGTTCGGGAAGAGGATATTCCGAAAACAGCGTTTAGAACACGCTACGGTCATTACGAGTTTCAAGTGATGCCGTTTGGATTGACTAATGCACCGGCGGTATTCATGGATCTCATGAATAGAGTTTGTAAGCCGTATTTGGACAAGTTTGTTATAGTGTTCATCGACGACATCTTGATCTACTCCAAGAGCAAGGAAGAGCACGAAGAGCATTTAAGGATGATTTTAAGGCTACTCAAGAATGAGAAGTTGTATGCCAAATTTTCGAAGTGTGATTTTTGGAACCACAAAGTGCAATTTCTTGGTCATATCATTGATAGTCAAGGACTACAAGTTGATCCAAAGAAAGATTGAAGCCGTGAAAGATTGGGCTACTCCAACGAATCCTACGAAATTGACAATTTCTAGGACTAGCCGGGTATTACCGAATTCATCGAAGGTTTTTCGAAGATAGCGAGGCCTTTGACCAAGTTGACACAGAAAAACAAGAAGTACGAGTGGGGAAAGAAACAAGAAGTTGCTTTTCAGGTGTTGAAGCAAAAGCTTTGCGGCGCCGATTTTGGCACTACCCGAAGACATTGAGAACTTTGTTGTATATTGCGACGCTTCGCATAAAGGACTTGGGGCTGTTTTAATGCAAAATGAGAAGGTGATTGCGTATGCTTCTCGACAACTTAAGACTCATGAGAAGAACTACACAACTCATGATCTCGAGTTAGGAGCCGTAGTTTTCGCGCTCAAGATTTGGAGACACTACCTCTATGGTACAAAGTGCACAGTGTTTACCGACCACAAGAGTTTGCAATATATTCTTGATCGGAAGGAGCTTAATATGAGGCAACGTCGTTGGTTGGAGTTACTCAGCGACTATGATTGTGAAATCAAGTATCACCCGGGAAAAGCCAATGTTGTGGTTGATGCTCTTAGTCGGAAAGAGAGGCCTAAACCTTTAAGAGTTCGTTCATTGGGAATGACGATTATTTCTCCTTTACCATCGAAAATCCACGAAGCACAAGTCGAAGCACTTAAGGAGGAAAATCGACCAAGTGAAAAGCTTTATGGTATGCCCGAAAGCGCAAATGGTTTTGTAAAGAGAGCGGATGGAGTACTATGTTTCAAGGATAGAATGTGGATTCCATTGTATGGCGGAATACGAGAATTGATTATGCATGAGTCGCATAAGTCAAAGTATTCTATTCATCCAGGATCGGATAAGATGTATCAAGATCTTAAAAAGCTTTATTGGTGGCCGAACATGAAAGCGGAGATTGCCACGTACGTTAGCAAATGTCTTACCGCTCTAAGGTAAAAGTCGAATATCGAAGCCTTCGGTTTACTCCAACAACAGGAAATTCCTCAATGGAAATGGGAACGCATTACAATGGACTTTGTTACGAAACTTCCTAAGACATCGGGAGGTTACGACGCTATTTGGGTAATTGTGGATCGCCTTACCAAATCAGCCCATTTCATACCGATTAGAGAGACATATTCCATGGAGCAACTCACTAGACTTTATGTCAAGGAAATAGTCTCGAGGCACGGAGCACCAATTTCTATCATTTCCGACAGAGATAGTCGATTCACTTCAAACTTCTGGAATTCATTGCAAGATTCATTCGAAACCAGATTAGAGATGAGCACAGCATATCACCCACAAACCGACGGTCAAAGTGAAAGGACCATTCAAACGTTAGAAGATATGCTGAGGGCATGTGTTATTGATTTTGGAAATGGTTGGGCTAACCATTTGCCATTGATAGAATTCTCGTACAACAATAGTTATCACACCAGATCAAGATGGCACCATTCGAGGCAATTTGTATGGTCGTAAGTGCCGTTCACCGCTTTGTTGGGCGAGTAGGAGACGCACAACTTATCGGTCCGAAATGGTACGGAAACCACGAAAAGATTGTTCAAATTCGTGATAGACTCCGAACTGCAAGGAGTCGACAGAAAAGTTATGCGGATGTTAGACGCAAGGATTTGGAATTTCAAGTAGGTGACAAAGTTATGTTGAAAGTATCGCCTTGGAAGGGCGTGGTACGTTTTGGAAAGCGTGGGAAGTTAAACCCGAGATACATTGGACCATTCAAGATTTTGAGCAGAGTTGGTCCGGTAGCTTATCGACTTGATCTTCCATCAGCACTTAGCCATGTGCACAACACGTTTCACGTTTCAAACTTGAAGAAGTGTCTTTCGGACGAATCGCTCGTTATTCCATTGGATGAAATTCAGCTTGATGACAAACTCAACTTTGTGGAAGAACCTGTAGAAATCATGGACCGCGAGGTCAAGCAGTTGAAACAGAGTCCTATTCCTATTGTGAAAGTTCGTTGGAATTCTCGTCGAGGTCCTGAGTTTACTTGGGAACGGAAGACGATGCGACGCAAGTATCCTCATCTTTTCACACACGTTACACCTAACAACGATTGAATTCAGGGACTGAATTCCTTTTTGGATGGGCTAATGTGACAATCCGTACTTTCAGGTCATTTCTCGACACAATTCATGTCTCATTATTTCAACATTTATAGTAAACTTGGTTTACTTGTTTCAAATTCGCGTAACCTTGGAGGTTTAGCGGCGAATTCATGATCATGACATCACGTACATTTCATATGGACTATGAGTAGTCTACATTTCATTGACATCATGTGCATCTCATTAATTCATTCACGACATTTCATTTCACCCTTCAACGCGTAATTTTTATGTTTAATAATTTTTATCGCGTGAGTTTTTATTTTGTACCTTTAAACCGTTACTTTCAAAAATGATCCCGAGGTATTTTAAACTTACCTTTAGTTTATAAAAACTATATTTTTAGTTTTCCTAGTGTTTCAAATTTATTTGGTATTTTAATCGTTAAAGTTTTATTTATTACGTCGTTTTCTTAAAAATCTTACGATAATTATTTTATCACTCAATTTTCATAAGGAAAGTGTTTTTACAATTTTTATCATCTCAATACAACCTATTTTGATTTACTAAAAAGTTACTTGTACCAAAAACTTTCATTCACCATAACTTAACTTTGTTCTTACTTACACTTTTTATACAAGTCTCACAAAATTATACAAGTTGCAAGATAAAAAAAAAAAAAATATATAATTGGAGACAACCCTCCCCCAAAAACCGGCCAAGGGGAGGGTGTCACATAAATGATGTATGGTGAATGTTTTTCTAATAATTCAAGTGTAAATAAGTCTCATTTCACAAGTATACTTTCACATAGTCTCAAAAGTGTTAGTAGAAAATTCTCTCTTCTCTTCTTTGGCTCCATAGAACCGGCCACACCTCAAAGGGATCAAGGGATCAAATTTTCTTCAAGTTCAAGTGTTATTTCAACCTAGATTATATCCTTTTTATGGTTTCGAAATAAAAACCAAGGATATTTAAGTGTAATCCTTGTTACCTACACCTCTTCATTTCTCTTGTAAGCATGTTTTCATCATTTTTATGTTTCCTCTTTCATTTCATATGTTTCTTATCATTTTTGGAGCTTTTATGCAAGTATTGTGATTTATACCATTTATGTCATGATTTTTAAGTTATATATATATACCTAAGGTCATCCTATAATTACTCCCCATGGTATTGGTTGGTCTTGATGGTGATTAGGAACCCATGACACCCTAAGAAGGTGTATGGTAGGATTAGATTAGTTTTGGAGTTGATTTGAAGGGATTAGAATAGGTTTTGTCCGAGAAAAACTATTTTCGATAACTATATATTTATGTTCTGTCCTTGTTTTGTTTTTCTGGAAAATCCGACAGTAGGCACGACATTTTGGCCTTGATTTTTAGAAAATATACTTTAAAACGAATCCGTGGCCGCTTGAACGGATAAAAACGGACTTATAACGAAGAAGTTATGGATTTTTGAAGTTTGACGACGAAACGTATTATTTTCTGGATTTTCAGCAAACTGTTTTTAGTGTTTTTGGGTCAAAAACGAGCCTTAAGCTTCACAAATTATTTCGACTTCTCAAAAATATATTAGTATACTTTGATACGAAGCTAAGGACATATTAAACGTAGAAAACGGATTTGAAACGACAAAGATATGCACTTTTTCTTAAACTTGCCGTAACTAATTTTCTGCACTCAATTGGCCAAAAACCACCATCTTTAACCCTTATTATCTTTATGTCCGAGACCTTTTGAACGAAAACTCCTGAACTGAAACTTTTAGATATCGATACAAACTTTCCAAAACAGTCGAGTTCGTTCTCTAACGATCGACGTACACCATTTTACGATTGTTTTTCCGGAGCCATTTTTGGTAATTTCATGATTTTTCCAACGACATTGTTTTGCGACGAAAAGTGGTAATTTCTCCAAAAATCATTATAAAACCATTGTAGGATGACATTTTGACGTAAAAACATGTAAAGTGATTTTTGTTTGGTCAAGGCGTCAAAAGAGTATTTTTCGACGTCGAGTATTATTTTCAAAACTCGTAAATGGTATAAATAACATATCAAGTGCATGCATAACATTACATTGCAACTCATGACATATCATATCATTGATAATAGGTCCCTGTTGACGCATTACATTAAACCTCAGTGTACTCACATTTGCCATTACTCCAGTTTATCCAAGTGAGTTTTCATAGCCCCGTTTTTACATGCTTTTGATTATTTTCAAACCCACGGGGGAGAATACATTGCACTACATTTTCTTTGTACGATACCAAGTATGTTAAATTCATTACATTGCTTAAGTTACCGCATTTGCCAATTTGAAAGTCCCCATTTCCTGAACCATGAACCGTTAATCTTTGAAGCGAGGATGAGTGGATAGATCTATCGAGGGTGACGCCTCCGTCCGGGTTGGTGAATCCCAACCAGGAAAACGGATGCATTTCATTTGATTTCATTACGAGTTGTCCGGCAAACACTCGGGGGGCATACATAATTGGTCAGTCTAGTTTCGGGGTCATGGGCTTAGAGCAATTGTAACATTATTTTTACGTGACTTGATTGTCATGCATGCTAGATACTTGTGTAGTCGTATAAAACATTTACATAAACCTATGATTTCTCACCAACATTATTGTTGACCGTTTTTAGCAATGTATTTTCGTAACGAGGCACGTTCATCATTACATGGTTTAGGGACCTATATTTTGAGTCGCGGCGTCGACTTACATTATGTACATTATGGCTCTTTATTTCAAAACATCGTTTGGATTTGTAACATATTTGTATTTCCTTAAACTTGTTAAACCTTTTGGGACCGATGTTGTACTCGGATTATGTTTTTATGAAATATCCAACGATGTGGTTTTAAAACGACACTTTAGGTCGTTCAATATAACTGTGATGTGGTGCTATGATCAATGCCCCTGTGAATTCCATTCCGCAAAACAGTAAATTGGGGGTGTGACAAGAATGCGGTGTGATACGATCATTCTCGGATTGTTGATAGCAGATGCTCCCGACACATGACAGGCAATCTTAAACTGTTATCAAACTTTATTGCAAAGTTCATTGGCAGGTTCGGGAATGATCACTTCAGCCTATCATGGGCTACTGGAGATTATGTCAATGGGAACATCGAAATTCGCAGGGTTTACTATGTGGAAGGCCTCGGTCACAATCTGTTTTCAGTAGGTCAATTTTGTGATGGAGATTTGGAGGTTGCTTTTAGGGAGAAAACTTGTTTCATTCGTGATCTACAAGGAAATGACCTTATGTCTGGCTCGCGTAATTCTAGTCTCTACACTATCTCTATGCAAGACATGGTTGCTTCCTCTCCCATTTGCTTACTTTCTAAGGCAACATCAACAAAATCCTGGCTATGGCACCGTCGTCTCTCACATCTAAACTTTCAAACCATCACCAACCTTGCTCGACACAAACTAGTTGAAGGACTCCCACGATTCAGGTATTCAAAAGATCACCTTTGCTCAGCTTGTGAACAAGGGAAAAGCACTCGTGCTCATTTTCCTTCAAAGGTGGAACACAGCTCTCACCATGTGCTTCATCTTCTTCACATGGATTTGTGTGGCCCGATGCGTGTGCAAACGATCAATGGCAAACGCTACATCTTAGTAATTGTTGATGACTACTCACGATGGACTTGGGTCTACTTTCTTCGTAGCAAAGACCAAGCTCCACAAATGATCATCACCTTTCTCACAAAATACAGGTTCAGCTCCGCAACACGCCGTAATCATCGAATGCAGACAAAGGAACTGAATATGTTAACAAAACCCTTCGTGAATTCTATGAGAAAGTGGGAATTCAGCATCAAACATCTATTGCACGTACCTGAACAAAACGGAGTTGTTGAAAGACGAAACCGAACGTTAGTGGAAGCTGCAAGAACAATGTTAATCAATGCTAAACTTCCAGATTACTTATGGGCGTGTATCTCTGCATGCTATACTCACAACCGTTCTATGATCACAAAACGTCACAACAAAACACCTTTCGAGCTTGTCCACAACTATAAACCGAACCTCAAACACTTTCATGTATTTGGATCCCTTTGCTATCCGAATAATGATCGTGATGATTTTGGAAAGCTCAAAGCCAAAGCTGATATTGGAGTCTTTATTGGATACTTTGACAATTCTAAAGGTTTCCGAATCTGGAATCGTCGAACTAAGGAGGTAATGGAAACGATTCATGCTCATTTCGATGAACTCACGGAAATGGCTTCGGAGTATAACAGCTTAGAACCCGGTCACAACCGTTTAAACTTCCCTCAACCCACATCATCAGCTGAAGAAAGCCCTCAGCTAACTCGTCAACAAATGGAAAGGTTATTTGCTCCTCTGTTCTGTGACGATATTGATGAACGTGCTCCAGGTGTATCCGCTGTTTCCGCTGCACAACCTGATAATATTCCTATACCTGATACACCTGCTACAACAACTACTGTTGAAGATGCATCTACACCAGTTGACTCCAACATGTAGCCACCTGAAAAATTTCACTATTTTAAACCTTTATATTTATGAACTAGAATGTTTATCAAAAATTATTTGATCTAAGTTAAGCGTTTAGCATGTACATTACAACTTTTCTTGCATAAGTAATTGGCATATCCGAGTAGTCTTATTGATTGTACCCAATATTTACTGATAGCCAAATCAGTCTCACAAGAAGTTTTCTTGTCTTAAGAGTCCGCATGCGTACCAGTACAATAAAAGAAAACATGAAAAATAAAACGAATTAAGAAACTCAGAAATCACATCATCGTGTCAGTTTATTCAAAACGTGTTTAAGAACATAAGTGTTATATTTATCCTGCTGGATTGTCCGTTTACAAGATAAACAGCGAAACGCGAAATACACTTAATACTCAAAACAACCTAATAAATCTAAATGAAATATTGAAAAATTAAAACAATTATTTCCAAACCAACAAACACCCCTCCTCCCACGTGATGATATATTTTTATCATATATCTACTTCTTGTAAAAACTCGCCCTTTGACCCTCACCTCCTTCTTCTTCTGGCAAAACTTCAACCCACTTTCTCCATCTCAAAAACCCCATCCCCTCCTCTTCGAATAAGCCACGACTGGCATCATCACAAGGTCAAAAAAGAAGTATGCCCCATCATTTTCTTGACCACTCCACCTCCCAACACAAGAAGTCACAAGAATGCATAAAGATTGATAGGAGAAAGAGAGTTTTCATAAACATAGTCTTCTCCATTTTCATAGAGCAAAAGTATCTTTGAAAACCTTCCATGGTCGACCCTATTTAAGGACCCTCGATGCTCCAGCAACTCCACACTTTTCTCCTTAAAACTTCATCACAAAAATCTATTGAGCTACTGATAAAACTCGTTGGTGTGGACTTGTTGGACAAATCGGAAGAGGGGTCGGCTTGTGGTCTTCTATAAGGTTTTCATAAATCTCTTTGTACTTCTCTTTTCTTTGTAATTATTGTTAAGATGTAGTGGTTGGTTTTTATAAAAGTAATCGGTTATAATCATTTCCTGTATCGATTGATTAATTCGAATGAGATTGATTTGGTTAATCTTGAAGTAAAATTTGTGTGGTATACTTATTTAAAAAGCGATTGGCTTATTGCTGGAAGAAGTGCTTAGGATCAAATTCTGCCTATATGTTTCTTTTTCGTCTTGGTTTAAACATGTTTGTACTAAGAGGTATGTTTGTTAGTCTCGGGTCACAGCGACCAACGTGGGACACGATTGGTTTCTCTTGTTCTGAGTCAAAAACCTCAACAATAGGAGAGCGTCATTCATTTTGTCAAAACCACTTAGGTGCGTTGGTATTTTACGTACACGACAACTTCTCGGTTTGTTTCGATTATTAGGACTTAGTGTTTAGTCTAAACTTTGGCGAAACCTAAAACTTGTTAAATACCTATGGGATGATCAGTTATGTCAAGTGTTTGATATGCCGTGCTGTCGTCAAGATTGATGTATGGTAAGAAACTAAAAGAAAACATCGTGCTTGTTTTGGGTATCCTTTTCGACTTAATTCTTTAGCTCGCTAGAGGTCCCACTCAACTTGCTTCCCCTCATTATTCGTTGAAACATTCGACTTACTCCTTGCTTGTCCCCGTGACTTATTCGTGTTTGGTTTAGTTGCGACAAAACCTTGTTAAAGTTGTGTTTTAAACCTGGTCTTTTCAGCCCCTATTAAGTGTGTTTGTCGGCTAATTTCCAGCTCGAATAAGAGTGCTCTTGTTTACAAATTTCTGCATCAAATGGGCGTGTTTGTTTGCCACAACTTCAGCCCCTTGGGGTGTTCGTCTCGACTTATTTTTCAGCCCAACTTAGTACGTTCATTTCAATTAAGTGCAGCCACCAATAAGGGTACGTTTGGTGCAGCAAGGTGGGCGCGTTGGCTGTACCAAACAGGCGCATTGCTGCTGATTTTCAGCATCAATTAAGTGCGTTTGGTTGCTATTTTTCAGCCACCCAAAAGGCGTGTTTAGCGGCTGCAACACAGCCAGCAAAAGGGTGCGTTTGGTACAGCAAAAGGGTGCGTTTGGTGCAGCAAAATAGGTGCGTTTGCTGTACCAAACGGAGTGCCATACTATCGATGTTCGGCATCCATTTGGGTGCGCTTGGTTTGTTCCCCGGTTCAGAACGACGCAAAAAGGAAGGGTGTTCGTTCCCGATGTCTATCTTCTTAAGTCATGTAATCTTTTTCCTTTTCATCAAATAATAGGTGCGTTTGGTTATCAGTGGGCCACGAAACCACAGTCAAACTTGACTTCCCTTCTTGAATCTAAAATGCATGCTGAGGACAAGTTGGGCCAAAGCCATTTGATGTTCAATCATTTCGAAAAACGACATGTACACAAAAATACGCAACTGAAACATAAAGTTTTATAAAGTGAGACAAACAAATAAAATTTTCATAATGTTAAATATAACAAAAATTGCCATTTTAAATGTACTACGATCACATGTCTTTTTCGATCTTTCTCACGTCCCGTTCGCAACTAGCCCGTCTACCCGGTTTGATATAATTATTTTCACTATTTACTTCACGATACCTTCTTTTATAAACATGTAATATAAACGGATGACGAGATACAATTAACTTTTAATTCATACGAAACGAGATTTGTTTTAAAACAATAATAATTTCCCTACACTTCGTCATCAAATATATTTAAGATATATAAACGGGTTATACCCATCTTTCTAAAAGACTATTAAAGACTTATAAACAAAACGTATTTATCTTAACCGCTATAATAAGAATTACTACTTCCTTATATATATACTCATTTTCTAAGCGACATTTCTATATTACGCTACTATTTGTTTACGACATTTTCATACATCCTCTTCCGGTTACGACGAACCTAAGCCTCTACCGTTTTGATACTTTTGTATGTCTAAGCACTTCCATGAGCCGCAATTAATCATGTTCAATAATAAGCAATACACATAAATAACTTGAACTTTTGATATACATAAATAATTGCAAGTTAAAAATACAAACTTATTAATTAAAGTATTGGTATACAAATTATAGGTCGCGTGACGGTACTCGATACATCATTTACTTGACTTCTTTACTACTCGGATACTGCTTTGCTAAGGTGAGTTCATAGCCTCGCCTTTACTTATTTATTTTAAACCCCGCGAGGGAGATGCATGCTATAAACTAGAACACAAGTCTTTTCTTAAACTGTATGCTTGCTTGATCATTATTATTATAGCCTGAGTTGCCTGCCATAAGTCCCTTACATCATGAACCATTAATCACTTGCGAGTGAACGCGAATATTGTGGATAGTACTATGGGAATTAACGACCCCGACTCGGTTATCAGAAATAACCGGGGTGCACTATATTTGGTTAACTATGGAATTGGCAATTCCATCTCTGAGGGCAATATTATTACTTACACCAGTAATTAGGTGTATGCAGTTAGTTTGGTGTCATGAGCTTAGCGCATAATAATAATCTATGTTTTCCATGGTGATTGTATTTGAAGCAATTATCATCTCTTACTTGTGTTCAACTAATTATTTAAACCTATGGATATCACTCAACATTTTTGTTGATCTTTTTAAGCATGCTTATCTCAGGTACTAATTAGAATATCATGAAGGCGTGGAGTGGACGTCATGGGACGCTTGAAGTGGTGTTATATTTTAATTAAAGTTATCATTTCATAAACGTTTAAACTATCTTTTATGTATTTCAAACATGTGGTATTTCCTTTTGTGTTTCCAAAACACTGAGTTTCATGAAATGGTAACAACTTCTTATTTAAAAACGTCTCTTTAGATTCGTTTTCTATAACTTGTGCCTATGATCCTCTAAGTAATACCCCAAGAAGTCTTCCGCTGTCACATTGTGATTTTGGGGGTGTTACAGATTGGCATCAGAGCCTAGGTTATAGAGAACCAACTTGTATTTTCAAAACAAATTGGACTATAACCCCGTTTTCAAATGGACCGTTTTACACCACCACTTCACGTCCTCCGCGCCTACTTCGTTCTGACTGCACGTATGAGATTCGCTTAGCGGATATTACGTAACTACAAAAACTTGCATGATAAAAACTTATAATGCTAGCTTTCACTTAGTTAGGCATTTAGATTTGCGTGGCAGATTTTGCGCGACTAACTAAAAACTTATCTACTTCATGACTTTATTTACTTATAAGTGCACATTTTCTTTTGGGTTGTTACAGTACCATGTCGATTGCTCTCGTTGCACCTGTGTCCTCTGAGACTGAGCCCTTCGAGGAGGGTGAAGTCGTTGTCACCCCACCTGCTTTGACCATACCTGAGCACCTGCCCGTTTTTGGTCCCCCCACTTATGACCAATATCTGGAGTCACAGCAGTGGCTATCACCTTCTGACATTATGTCCCATCGATTCCGTGTCTTCTATTTCCTGCCCACCACCACTGCCTGTTCGCCGAAGGCGAAGGCGAGCTAGGGTTCTCAAACCCTACGAGCCCGCGCCATTTGGCCAGCCATTCCGTTACCGTGAGGATGGTGCTACTTTTGTACATACCGCTCGGAAACGAGCGAGGGCACCCATCACCTTCATCCCACCATCTGACATACCATCATCCTCTGCCTTTCCACCATCAGCTGCACCTGCACCACCACTCATACCTGTTTCACCACTACCACCACCTACCACATTCATTTATCAGACCACCACTGTACCGGTTTCATCCTCATCCCGTGCACCATCACCCTTGGTGATGCACACTGAGCCAGTGACATCTCTTGGGAAGAGAGCCCGTCTCTCACCCGCAACTTCGGACCCATATTACCAGGCTATGTTTGGTACCTCTGAGCCGAGAGCCCATAGGAGGGTCGATGCTAGACGTTGGTCCTACATGATGCCGCTCATTAGTCGATGGAGGTCGGAGGAGGGTGCACCTAGCACTGTGGAGCTTGGAGAGCACCTATTTGCTACTGCTGAGACTCTCCCTGTCACGGGAGAACCCCTTCATCATACCATTCCATTGTTAGCTGCCCGAGTGCTGCGAGCTGAGGATCAGCTTGAGGATGTTGTGGCATTTGTTGATGAGGTTCCGTTGGTACGTATCGAGAACATTGAGGATGAGGTTGGAGAGCTCCTTAACGGGAGAAACACGATGGAGAGAACACTTGATAGGATTGGTGCCCAGAGTGAGAGAGCTAGCGGAGCAGTTACAGTGTTAGAGAGGAGGATGGAGTCAGATAGATTAGGACTGCTGGACAGAGCTGAGATGTTGGAGGGAGTTGTGCGACGACAGTCGGAGAGGATGACTATCATGGAGACTCGTGCTACGCTTTGGAGCGAGATTGGAGGCACGAGATAGAGAGGTGGATGAGCTGGCAGAGCTAGTCCGTGACCTACAGCGCCGATTGAGGGGCACACCCGATAGCCTCTAGATTGGTGATTCATCTATTTAGTTTCCGGGTACCTTAGCCTGCCGCATGTGGCACTAATGAAGGCTTTGTATTCGCATGTTTTGTAAACTATCGAACAAGCTAATTATGTGACATTGTATGGTATTGTATCACCATGTATGGATGGTAGACCCTATGGCATTGTGGTTGTTATCTCTTGATATTCTTATGTATGATGATCTTCTTATTTATCGGTTTATGTGAATCGAAGTGATCATTTTTATATATTCTCTTATGTGGTTCTAACATATTGTGATTCTTTCTTATGATGATTATACTCTATTGATATAATGTGAAGATCTTGACTATTATGAAACCATTTTTATAATAATTCACAATTATGTTGAATGATTCTGAAATCTGAGTGTATGTTTTTAGAAAAATGGCAAGAACAAGAACTACCTCTACCCCTGCTCAAACTCCCGAGATGACCCCTGAAGCAATTCGGAGGCTGGTTACCAATGAAATTGGTGCTGCTTTTGCTGCAAGACCTGCTGAGGCAGCTCGAACAAATGAAGCCCCAAATCAAGCCAACCGAAATGAAGCTGTGGTGAATCGCAAATGTGGATACAAAGAGTTCATGAATTGCAAACCTACTTTCTTCAAAGGAACTGAAGGCGCTGTTGGCCTTATCCATTGGTTTGAAAGATCTGAAACTGTGTTTCTTCTAAGTGATTGCTCAGAAGATTGCAAGGTGAAATTTGCTACTGGTACTTTGCTGGAAGATGCATTGTCTTGGTGGAAGGCTCATGCCCAACCTGTTGGCATGGAAGAAGCCTACAAAACCACTTGGACTGAACTGAAGCAATTGATGATGAAGCAATACTGTCCAAGGACCGAGATCAAGAAACTCGAAGATGAGTTCTACCATCTGACTACTAAGGGTAATGATCTCAAAACCTACTTCAAACGCTTCCAAGAATTGAAAGCTCTATGCCCATCCATGGTTTCTGATGAGGTTAAGTTGCTGGAAAATCTCATTGGGGGATTACCCCGAAACATTGAGGGAAATGTTACTGCATCAAAGCCCAAGACCGTGGAGGAAGTGATCACAATTTCCTATCAACTCATGGATCAAGTCTTGAAACATGGATCCGTGCAAGGCAACAATGACAACAAAAGGAAATTTGATGACCGCCGAGGCAACACTTCAAACAACTTCCATCACAACAACTCATTCCATCACAACAATAACCGCAACAACAACAACCAAGGCCGCAACAATCACAATCAACACCGCAACAACAATCCCAACCCATACCACCAAAACTGAAACAACCACCACAATCAACAAAACCGTAGGCAAGAAGTTGCGAGGGCTTATGCTGCTACCCCCGCCACTGGAAGAGGCTATCTTTGGACCACACCCTTTGTGCACTCGATGCAACCTACATCATGTGGGACGTTGTACTATTAAGTGTGGAAAGTGTAACAAGGTGGGCCATACCCACAAAGATTGCCGAAGCCCTGCTACTGGAAGTAACCTTCAACCCATGGGAATAACTTGTTTTGGATGTGGAGAAGCTGGGCATGTCAAGAGTAGATGCCCAAAGCTGTACGGGAACAACAACAACAATAACAACAACAACCCTGCTAGAGCAAGAGCTTATGTGCTAGGAGATGGGGATGCACAAGAGAACCCGGATGTTGTTACGGGTACGTTTTCACTCAACCATCATTTAGCTAAAGTGTTATTTGATTCTGGAGCCGACAAAAGCTTTGTGTCGTCTAAGTTTGCACCTTTGTTAAAAGTCACCCCAACTACCCTAGATACCACTTATGAAGTAGAGCTAGCCGATGGAAAAATAGTAGGAACTAACACTATCCTTCGAGGTTGCAACCTATCCTTATCAAATCACCCGTTCGATATAGATCTTATGCCTATCCAACTTGGTAGCTTCGATGCTGTCATTGGCATGGATTGGCTATCCAAGAATCGTGCAAGAATCATTTGTGACGAGAAAGTCGTTCACATTCCTCTCGATGGCGAAAATCTAATCATTCGGGGTAATTGTAGTAAGACCCGATTGAACATCATCTCGTGCGTTAAAACGGCGAAGTACATAGAAAAAGGATGCCACATTTTTCTAGCACAAGTAACGGAGAAGGAGAAAGCGGACGAGAAACAATTAAAAGACGTCCCCGTGGCTAGGGACTTTCCCGAAGTATTTCCTGAAGACTTGCCTGGCCTTCCCCCGAGTCGGCAAGTGGAATTCCAAATCGAGCTAGTGCCGGGAGCGGCACCTGTGGCACGAGCACCCTATAGATTGGCACCTTCCGAACTACAAGAATTGTCTGACCAACTTCAAGAACTGTCCGAAAAAGGATTCATTCGACCGAGTTCTTCGCCTTGGGGAGCTCCGGTCTTATTTGTCAAGAAAAAGGACGGGTCGTTCCGTATGTGTATTGATTACCGAGAGTTGAACAAACTAACGGTGAAAAATCGCTATCCATTGCCTAGGATTGATGATTTGTTTGACCAACTGCAAGGGTCAAGCGTCTACTCAAAGATTGATCTGAGATCTGGTTATCATCAACTAAGAGTTAGAGAGGAGGATATTCCGAAAACTGCTTTCCGAACACGATACGGCCACTATGAGTTCCAAGTGATGCCATTTGGTTTGACAAATGCACCAGCGGTATTCATGGACCTGATGAACCGAGTGTGTAAACCTTACTTGGACAAATTTGTGATTGTGTTCATTGACGAAATTCTCATCTATTCCCGCAATAAGGAAGAGCATGCGGAACACTTGAAAGCCATCCTAGAGCTGCTCAAGAAAGAAGAACTGTATGCTAAGTTTTCCAAGTGCGACTTCTGGATTCAAAAAGTACAATTCCTTGGTCATGTGATAGATAGTAATGGCCTTCACGTTGATCCTGCAAAAATCGAAGCTGTCAAAGATTGGTCATCCCCTACTACCCCTACCGAAATACGTCAATTTTTGGGTCTTGCGGGTTATTATCGAAGATTTATCGAAGGATTTTCGAAAATCGCTAAACCTCTAACGGAGCTAACCCAGAAAAAGAAGAATTTTGACTGGGGAGAGAAACAAGAGTTAGCCTTTCAACTCTTGAAACAAAAACTTTGCGAAGCTCCTATCTTAGCTTTACCCGATGGAGTGGAAGATTTTATGGTCTATTGTGATGCATCACACCTAGGGTTAGGTGCGGTACTGATGCAAAGAAACAAGGTGATCGCTTATGCTTCACGACAACTCAAAACTCACGAAAAGAACTACACTACCCATGACTTGGAATTGGGAGCCGTGGTTTTCACTCTCAAGATATGGAGACATTACCTATATGGAACCAAGTGTACGGTGTTTACCGACCATAAAAGCCTCCAACACATTCTCGATCAAAAGGAGCTAAACATGCGACAACGCCGATGGCTAGAATTGCTTAGTGACTACGACTGTGAAATCCGTTATCACCCGGGAAAAGCAAATGTCGTAGCTGATGCTCTTAGTCGGAAGGATCGGCCTAAACCTCTTCGAGTAAGATCCTTGGGAATGACAATTAAGTCACCCCTCCCATCAAAAATCCTTGAAGCTCAAGCTGAAGCTCTCAAACCTGAAAATCGACCCAACGAAAAAATCTTTGGAATGCCGGAAAACGAGAACGGTTTTGCGCAAAGATCGGATGGAACCTTATGTTTTGGCGATAGAAGTTGGATACCACTTTATGGAGGAATACGAGAACTCATTATGCATGAGTCTCACAAGTCTAAATACTCCATTCACCCGGGATCCGACAAAATGTACCAAGATCTCAAGAAGCTTTATTGGTGGCCGAACATGAAAGCTGAAATTGCAACGTACGTTGGGAAATGTCTCACCTGTTCTCGAGTCAAAGCCGAATGTCAAAAACCTTCCGGATTGTTAACTCAACCTGAACTCCCAGTTTGGAAGTGGGAGAGAATCACTATGGACTTCATAACCAAACTACCAAAGACCGCTAGAGGTTACGACACCATTTGGGTTATCATTGATCGTCTTACCAAATCCGCTCATTTCCTACCCATCAAGGAAAATGATGAAATGGAAACCCTTGCTCAACTATACCTGAAGGAAATTGTATCCCGTCATGGAGTACCAATTTCCATCATTTCTGATCGTGACAGTCGTTTTACTTCACACTTCTGGAAATCTCTTCAAAAGGCCTTAGGTACTCGTTTGGATATGAGTACCGCCTATCATCCTCAAACCGATGGCCAAAGTTAAAGGACTATCCAAACCTTGGAAGACATGCTTCGAGCTTGCGTGATCGACTTTGGAAAAGGTTGGGATAAACACTTACCCTTGGCGGAATTCTCCTACAACAATAGTTACCACGCGAGCATCAAGGCAGCTCCATTCGAGGCACTTTATGGTCGGAAGTGTCGATCACCCGTTTGTTGGGCTGAAGTTGGAGATGCTCAGCTCACTGGACCTGAACTTGTCCAAGAGACAACCGAGAAGATTGTGCAAATTCGTCAACGACTTCAAGCTGCTAGAGATCGACAAAAGAGTTACGCCGATGTTAGAAGAAAGCCCATGGAATTTCAAGTTGGTGATCGAGTTATGTTGAAAGTATCACCTTGGAAAGGAAAGGTTCGATTTGGAAAACGAGGAAAGCTACATCCTCGATACATTGGCCCTTTCAACATTCTCGAAAGAATCGGCCCGGTTGCTTACAAGCTTGATCTCCCGGAAGAACTTAGTAGAGTACACCCCACCTTTCACGTCTCAAATCTGAAGAAATGCTTGTCGGATTAATCTCTTGTCGTTTCGCTAAAAGAAATTAAGCTCGATGACAAGCTCAACTTTGTCGAAGAACCGATTGAAATCATGGATAGGGAAGTCAAGCGACTTAAGCAAAGTCGCATCCCTATCGTCAAGATTAGATGGAACTCCAAGAGAGGACCGGAGTACACGTGGGAGCGCGAAGACACCATGCGCGTTAAGTACCCACATCTATTCACAAATCCAACTCCGACAACCACTATAAACTAGAATTCCGGGACGGAATCCTCTTAAGGGGTTGGTACTGTAGCCACCTGAAAATTTTCACTATTTTAAACCTTTATATTTATGAACTAGAATGTTTATCAACAATTATTTGATCTAAGTTAAGCGTTTAGCATGTACATTACAACTTTTCTTGCATAAGTAATTGGCATATCCGAGTAGTCTTATTGATTGTACCCAATATTTACTGATAGCCAAATCAGTCTCACAAGAAGTTTTCTTGTCTTAAGAGTCCGCATGCGTACCAGTACAATAAAAGAAAACATGAAAAATAAAAACGAATTAAGAAACTCAGAAATCACATCATCGTGTCAGTTTATTCAAAATGTGTTTAAGAACATAAGTGTTATATTTATCCTGTCTGGGATTGTCCGTTTACAAGATAAACAGGGGAACGCGAAATACACTTAATACTCAAAACAACCTAATAAATCTAAATGAAATACTGAAAAATTAAAACAATTATTTCCAAACCAACAAACACCCCTCCTCCCACGTGATGATATATTTTTATCATATATCTACTTCTTGTAAAAACCTGCGCCCCTTTGACCCTCACCTCCTTCTTCTTCTGGCAAAACTTCAACCCACTTTCTCCATCTCAAAAACCCCATCCCTCCTCTTGAATAAGCCACGACTGGCATCATCACAAGGTCAAACAAGAAGTATGCCCCATCATTTTCTTGACCACTCCACCTCCCAACACAAGAAGTCACAAGAATGCATAAAGATTGATAGGAGAAAGAGAGTTTTCATAAACATAGTCTTCTCCATTTTCATAGAGCAAAAGTATCTTTGAAAACCTTCCATGGTCGACCCTATTTAAGGACCCTCGATGCTCCAGCAACTCCACACTTTTCTCCTTAAAACTTCATCACAAAAATCTATTGAGCTCCTGATAAAACTCGTTGGTGTGGACTTGTTGGACAAATCGGAAGAGGGGTCGGCTTGTGGTCTTCTATAAGGTTTTCATAAATCTCTTTGTACTTCTCTTTTCTTTGTAATTATTGTTAAGATGTAGTGGTTGGTTTTTATAAAAGTAATCGGTTATAATCATTTCCTGTATCGATTGATTAATTCGAATGAGATTGATTTGGTTAATCTTGAAGTAAAATTTGTGTGGTATACTTATTTAAAAAGCGATTGGCTTATTGCTGGAAGAAGTGCTTAGGATCAAATTCTGCCTATATGTTTCTTTTTCGTCTTGGTTTAAACATGTTTGTACTAAGAGGTATGTTTGTTAGTCTCGGGTCACAGCGACCAACGTGGGACACGATTGGTTTCTCTTGTTCTGAGTCAAAAACCTCAACAATAGGAGAGCGTCATTCATTTTGTCAAAACCACTTAGGTGCGTTGGTATTTTACGTACACGACAACTTCTCGGTTTGTTTCGATTATTAGGACTTAGTGTTTAGTCTAAACTTTGGCGAAACCTAAAACTTGTTAAATACCTATGGGATGATCAGTTATGTCAAGTGTTTGATATGCCGTGCTGTCGTCAAGATTGATGTATGGTAAGAAACTAAAAGAAAACATCGTGCTTGTTTTGGGTATCCTTTTCGACTTAATTCTTTAGCTCGCTAGAGGTCCCACTCAACTTGCTTCCCCTCATTATTCGTTGAAACATTCGACTTACTCCTTGCTTGTCCCCGTGACTTATTCGTGTTTGGTTTAGTTGCGACAAAACCTTGTTAAAGTTGTGTTTTAAACCTGGTCTTTTCAGCCCCTATTAAGTGTGTTTGTCGGCTAATTTCCAGCTCGAATAAGAGTGCTCTTGTTTACAAATTTCTGCATCAAATGGGCGTGTTTGTGCCACAACTTCAGCCCCTTGGGGTGTTCGTCTCGACTTATTTTTCAGCCCAACTTAGTACGTTCATTTCAATTAAGTGCAGCCACCAATAAGGGTACGTTTGGTGCAGCAAGGTGGGCGCGTTGGCTGTACCAAACAGGCGCATTGCTGCTGATTTTCAGCATCAATTAAGTGCGTTTGGTTGCTATTTTTCAGCCACCCAAAAGGCGTGTTTAGCGGCTGCAACACAGCCAGCAAAAGGGTGCGTTTGGTACAGCAAAAGGGTGCGTTTGGTGCAGCAAAATAGGTGCGTTTGCTGTACCAAACGGAGTGCCATACTACTGATGTTCGGCATCCATTTGGGTGCGCTTGGTTTGTTCCCCTGGTTCAGCAACGACGCAAAAAGGAAGGGTGTTCGTTCCAGCTTCGATGTCTATCTTCTTAAGTCATGTAATCTTTTTCCTTTTCATCAAATAATAGGTGCGTTTGGTTATCAGTGGGCCACGAAACCACAGTCAAACTTGACTTCCCTTCTTGAATCTAAAATGCATGCTGAGGACAAGTTGGGCCAAAGCCATTTGATGTTCAATCATTTCCGAAAAACAGACATGTACACAAAAATACGCAACTGAAACATAAAGTTTTATAAAGTGAGACAAACAAATAAAATTTTCATAATGTTAAATATAACAAAAATTGCCATTTTAAATGTACTACGATCACATGTCTTTTTCGATCTTTCTCACGTCCCGTTCGCAACTAGCCCGTCTACCCGGTTTGATATAATTATTTTCACTATTTACTTCACGATACCTTCTTTTATAAACATGTAATATAAACGGATGACGAGATACAATTAACTTTTAATTCATACGAAACGAGATTTGTTTTAAAACAATAATAATTTCCCTACACTTCGTCATCAAATATATTTAAGATATATAAACGGGTTATACCCATCTTTCTAAAAGACTATTAAAGACTTATAAACAAAACGTATTTATCTTAACCGCTATAATAAGAATTACTACTTCCTTATATATATACTCATTTTCTAAGCGACATTTCTATATTACGCTACTATTTGTTTACGACATTTTCATACATCCTCTTCCGGTTACGACGAACCTAAGCCTCTACCGTTTTGATACTTTTGTATGTCTAAGCACTTCCATGAGCCGCAATTAATCATGTTCAATAATAAGCAATACACATAAATAACTTGAACTTTTGATATACATAAATAATTGCAAGTTAAAAATACAAACTTATTAATTAAAGTATTGGTATACAAATTATAGGTCGCGTGACGGTACTCGATACATCATTTACTTGACTTCTTTACTACTCGGATACTGCTTTGCTAAGGTGAGTTCATAGCCTCGCCTTTACTTATTTATTTTAAACCCCGCGAGGGAGATGCATGCTATAAACTAGAACACAAGTCTTTTCTTAAACTGTATGCTTGCCTGATCATTATTATTATAGCCTGAGTTGCCTGCCATAAGTCCCTTACATCATGAACCATTAATCACTTGCGAGTGAACGCGAATATTGTGGATAGTACTATGGGAATTAACGACCCCGACTCGGTTATCAGAAATAACCGGGGCGCACTATATTTGGTTAACTATGGAATTGGCAATTCCATCTCTGAGGGCAATATTATTACTTACACCAGTAATTAGGTGTATGCAGTTAGTTTGGTGTCATGAGCTTAGCGCATAATAATAATCTATGTTTTCCATGGTGATTGTATTCGAAGCAATTATCATCTCTTACTTGTGTTCAACTAATTATTTAAACCTATGGATATCACTCAACATTTTTGTTGATCTTTTTAAGCATGCTTATCTCAGGTACTAATTAGAATATCATGAAGGCGTGGAGTGGACGTCATGGGACGCTTGAAGTGGTGTTATATTTTAATTAAAGTTATCATTTCATAAACGTTTAAACTATCTTTTATGTATTTCAAACATGTGGTATTTCCTTTTGTGTTTCCAAAACACTGAGTTTCATGAAATGGTAACAACTTCTTATTTAAAAACGTCTCTTTAGATTCGTTTTCTATAACTTGTGCCTATGATCCTCTAAGTAATACCCCAAGAAGTCTTCCGCTGTCACATTGTGATTTTGGGGGTGTTACACAACACAACAGTTGAACACACCGCTTCCAACAATGATGAACCAGCTGATGATATTCTGAATGAAATACCCCCACCTGCAGATTTTGATCCAAATGCGTTCTTCAATCCGTTTGCTAATGAGACCGCTGCACCAGATGTCGCGGAATCTTCAACAAACCATTTGAACCCTCAGAATCTGCACAATGTATACCAACATCAACCCTCTACACATAGATGGACAAAAGACCATCCTCTGGCTAACATTATTGGCAACCCAAATCAGCCAGTCGTTACGCGACAACGTCTTCACACAGACGGTGAACATTGCATTTATGCACTCACCGTCTGCCAATCTGAACCTAAAACATTAAAGACGCAATGACAAAAGACAACTGGATTGAATCCATGCAGGAAGAACTCAACCAATTCAAACGTCTTGAAGTATGGGAACTGGTTGAAAGACCAACAGGGTCTACGTCATTGGTTTAAAATGGATTTGGAAAAACAAATTGATCTTTGAAGGGAACGTCATCCGAAACAAGTCACGTCTAGTTGCTAAGGGTTATCGTCCGGAAGAGGGAATAGACTTTGAAGAATCTTTTGCTCCGGTTGCTCGTCTTGAGGTTGTTCGGATATTTCTCGCGTTCGCTGCTCATATGAATATGACGGTCTATCGGATGGATGTCAAAACGGCGTTTCTCAATGGACAACTTAAAGAAACGGTCTATGTCACCAACCGATGGATTCGGTTGATCCCGAGTTCCCGAACCATGTTTACAAACTGAACAAAGCTCTTTATGGTCTCAAACAAGCCCCTCGGGCATGGTACGATAAGCTATCATCTTTCCTCATTGCCAATAATTTCACCAAAGGCTCGGTTGACCCAAATCTTTTTATACAATATCACGGGGCACACATCTTAATTGTTCAAATTTACGTGGATGACATCATTTTTGGGTCTACACATAAAAAGTTTTCAATCGCTTTTGCAAAACTAATGAAGAAAAATTTTGAAATGTCCATGATGGGTGAACTTACGTTCTTTCTAGGACTACAAGTTCATCAATCACCCCGTGGTATTTTCTTGAGTCATTCCAAATATGCCCTTGAACTGTTAAACAAATTTGGAATGACAACCTGTGACACTTATGCCACACCAATGGCTCATACCAAGAAATTAGATGCTGATTTACATGGGAAATTGGTTGACCCTACCAAATACCGAAGTATCATTGGGTCCTTCATGTATCTAACAGCTAGCGGACTGATATTGTCTTTGCCGTTTATCTATGCTCCCATTATCAGTCGAGACCAACTGAAACCCACCTCTCAGAGGCTAAAAGAATCCTCCGATACATCAAGGGAACCATTAACTTGGGGATCCGGTATCCGAAGGATTCTGGTTTTGAACTAATCGCTTTTTCAGACGCCGATCACGCAGGATGCCTAGACTCAAGGAAAAGTACTTCAGAAGCACTACAATTTCTCGGTGATAAACTGGTGTCTTGGCAATCAAAGAAGCAAGATTGTACATCGCTGTCATCAACCGGCGAATATGTAGCCATGTATGCGTGTTGTGCTCAAGTCATCTGGATGAGAACACAACTCAAAGACTATGGTTACTTATTTGACAGAATCCCGATGTACTGCGACAATCGGAGTGCCATTGCCATCTCGTGCAACTCAGTTCATCACTCGAAATCAAAGCACATCGATCTTCGATATCATTTCATCAAGGATCACGTGGAAAAGGGTACTGTTGAACTATATTTTGTGGGTACAGAATACCAATTGGCAGATCTTCTCACCAAAGCCTTGCCTCCCGCTAGGTTTAATGAGTTGGTCCACCGAATTGGTATGAGGTGTTTGACTCAAGAGGAATTGGATGACCTCTTAAAACAGTCTTAAAAACCTGTCAAACACCAAAACATCTTCTGTAAATATCTCTTTCAAAAAAAACAAAATACAAAAATATAAAATCCGATAAAACAACAAAAATATTCTCCTAATCTATATTTCTTTCAACATTGCAAGTACATTTCTTCCGTCAACACTTTAATCTTTCAAAATTCAGTATTTTTCCGATCAAGTGTTGAGGGGGAGAAAATAATCTTTTAACTGCTTCAAAACATCTGTGTACTTGCATGTTATCTTATCTCGGTTGAATCTTTTACAAATGGTGGTACATTTCCTGGTTCAAAGACACTCCTCGGACTTTAATTAATAACCTTTCATTATTTTCTCAAGTCGAGGGGGAGTGTCGTCAAGTTTCTTTCCTAAAATCTTCGTTTGGTAACCATAATGGAAGTTAAAAGGCTTTGTTTGAAAAAGGAAAAGGTGGAGGGACCAAAACTGTCAAAAGGTTAAAATCACTTTTAATAAAACACCCTCCCACCTACATTTATTCTTCACATTTATTACAAAACCTAACACATCCTACGCCTTAAAATCGTTCAAGATATCTGTTGATTTGATCATCATTGTGTAAGTGTTTTTGTGATCTAAACATGTTTTTAAGATAAGGTCTTGAATTTCATTCAAATCCAACGGTTAAAATTCATGTTACGAGTGATTGGGTGCTCTACGCATAAGCGTATGAACACACAATCATTGTGTGGACGTTTGTGGTTAAATGGATTATGTCAAAACGTTTCAAATACATCAATGATATCAGTTTATTCATAAAAAACCACCCAGAAACACGCATCAATGATTTTTGCAAATTAGGGTTCTTATGTCGAATTGGGTGTTTTCGAATGTGAAGTGTTTTGGTCAAAAAGGTTGTTGGGTTATGTTCTTATGATGATGAATTGATGATTTCCTTGCTTTATAACCACCCAGAAACTCTAAATCATCAACAATTTGGAATTAGGGTTTAAAGTTCATAAGTTTGGGTATTTTTGATTCACCATGAATTGGGTGTTATAACTCGGTATATAGACTTCCTCAACACTCTTTAACTACCTGAAAAAGTTTGGTGCATATTCCATGGCTGGATCTCATACGCGTAGATTTAGGGTTTAGACTACGCGTATGCAGTTCTACGCGTAACTGTTAAACTGTGCAAATGTGTTTTGATTTGTCATAAAACGAATGTTATGTGTTTAACTTTGTTGATATGATGCTTTATTTCAGGCTTGCAACACGTAATATTCAGAATCAAGGTTGTTGTTAATCTACGCATAAGGTTCTACATATGGGACTACGCGTATCCTGTGAAGGATATGCGTAAACAGTGACCTCTACGCATAAGGTCAACTCTTACGAGTAGCCTTACGCGTAAGGTTAATATATGCCTACGCATAAGCTCTACGCATAAGGTCCTCTTTTTCCTACGCGTAACACTTCTTACGCGTAAGTTAAGACCCTACGCGTAAGTTTACGCCTACGCATATATCATTCCTGTCTACGCATAACTTTACCAATCCTACGCATAAGCCGAGATCATACCTTCGTTATGAATTGTTACGTGTACAAACTTGTAAATAAACTAATCATATCATCACGAATCCTAAAATGTCACAAATAAACTGAAATCGTTTGATATGTTGTGAACAATAAGTGATAAAATAAACTTTAAAACTTAAAGTTAACTAACTCACGAAACATTTCACGACGTCATTGGACTATTGAATATACAAGTGACTTAGGACTCGTAACATTCATTGACACTGTACATTCAATAACTAGACAATAAGACCATCTGTTGACTAACATTATGTCTTTCGATATGTTGGTTCTTTTGGCTAATGTTATTTCAGATCACGACATGGTTGAACAAATGAATATGGATGCACCTGAAGTTCTCTCCATTGCTGATATCTATCCTCATGGCTATCCAATGAAGATAGGAAAGAATAATCTCCGTGTTGACTTTGACACCCTCACTTGCTCGAATCTTCGTGTTTAATTGCTATTGACATTCGAGGACTCATCCGTATCGAACATGCTTTCACACTCTGCAACTGTTCACGAGATCTACATCCAACAGTTCAGGAACACTATGGAAAGGGTCAAAGGACATACTGCTGTGACGGTGACTCTGAATCACAAACAAGTCACCATTACACCTGCAGACTTAAGGGCGTTCTCCTAATTCGATGTCGATCCAACCATACTATATGCCACACCTGCTGAAGAGCTCACTCTCCAATTCTTAATCAATATCGGTTATGACGTGGCTACAGGAATAATCACCAAGCATTCTCACGTAGAGCTTAAGAGTATTCCTCAACCCGGGAGAACTCTCTACATGATCATCACCAAGTCTGTTTCTGGTCGTGACAGCGGCTATGAGCACCCTAAGCTCATGGAACTGCAAATATTCTTGGCATTGGTCAACAAGAAACACATCGCTATCGAAGCTCTGATTTGGGATGACATGATGTCATTTCTCAACAAACTTGGCTCAAAGATTCCCTACATCGGATATACTAAATTGTTGATCCAGAGAGCACTTGGACTTCATCCTGACATTACCAAGAGGCTCAATGACCCCGACAATCACGACATGTTGACGGAACCCATTCTATCTGTCCGAATCAAGGAAACGTCTACAAAGAAACAAGGTGCTGTGCTGCCAGATTTCCTTCTAACGAAGATGTCGAAAGCTCGAATCGTACAAAAGGTATCCGGAAGCGGTCGACAAGGCAAAGTTGGTCATCTCGACGAAAAATCTTCGGAACCCCTGTAAGGAGAACCAGAAAAGGAAGTGCTGGAAGTGTCACAAGTTCAGATAGTCAGAGGAATGTTCCAAAGAAGAAACCTATTCCAAAGCGGAAGCCTACCACTAAGAAAAAGTTCCTTCTCAGGAAGCCACTCCAATCCTTTCACCTGAACCGCAAAGACAGCTCAAGGGCGAGGACTCGATGCTACTGACACGATGAAGAGATCACATACTCGAAACGCAAAGGATGAAAATCCTCGCACCAAAACCTCCAAGTCATCAAACTAATAAAGGAAAAGGGAAGACTCCTGCACTTGTGCCACAAGATGAAAGCTCTAAAGAAGATGAAGAGCAACTGGATCAATCATACAGGAAGAAGTTTCACATTGCCAGACATCTTCATAAGGCCGAAGAATTTGCTAAAGATCAAATGGGTGGCCCAGGAGGATCAAGTGGTGCTGCTCACTCCTCTCCGGATCCTGATGCGGTTAATCGACCCGATAAGGGATCTGGTGCCACCACTCTTGTGCAACAACAAAAGCCTATTGAGGACACTATTGAGTATGATTTTGAGAAACTAGAAGCTGAGAAAGAAAAGTCTAGAGATGACGAGGATGACTATACAAAGTTTCTTCTAGACAGTCCAACACACTCAAAGGAGAAAACCTCGGAAACTCCTAAGGACCTGAAGTCTCCTCATGTCTCCTCATCATCAGACTCTTCATCTCACTCATCACCACCACCATCTACAAAGTCAACCAGATCATCATCCAAATCCGTGAAGAAACAACCTAAATCTTGGATTTCTCAGTCCCATAAAAAGATTGTGAAAGCTGTCCAACAAGTCAGAAAGAAGGACATACTTTACAGAAAACTGAATTGGTTTGTGACCAGATTCATACCTAAATGATGAGAAAGCCAAGATGGAGAAAGAAAGGGAATTTGTTCAGAAGTTCATGAAGAAACATCGTAAAAAGGAACTGAACGAAATGATCGAAGGTTACACTAACAAGTACCTTCGGGATATCGTTCCTAAAGTCCAAAAGGAACTGGAGAAGACAGCAAGAGATCATACTCACAAGTTTCTTCTCGATCCTGTCCCCGGTGTGACTAGAGAAGTATTTTCCAGACAACTCACCCCTAACATCGTAACATTGGTTAAACATACAATGGCCAAAGAAGCCGATCTCTCTGAATCTGAGTTAATCGCTAAACTTGTGATACAAATGTCAAAGAGATCTGGAACGTTTACTTCGGATGAAGCTAAATTTTTCGAAAATCTACTTGATTTTCAACTCGGATCATCATGCAAGGAGTCAGCCGATCAACCCAAACGACCAAGAGATGACGATGATAAGGACAAGGACTTTGCACCTAAACGTCGGAAGCAATCGGTAAATCTACTTCGATGCCACCTCCTCCACCACGGACTTCTTCTCAACAAAGGTCTCCTCCACCTCGGTCTTCTACGATAAACCTCGGGCGATTCCGAGTTACCACCCCTGACTCATAAAACAAGTGATTACTTTGAGTATACGGGTGGTGACGATGAAGAGGTCCTTGAACCCCGACAACAACCCACCTCACCCAAACAAGTGCGAAACCAAGTATCATCATCAAGGCCTTCCAAAAAGAAGAAGAAGACGACTCAGACTGGAGTCGTCTCATGGCTAGATGACGATAAAACCGAAGAGTTTGAATGGTTCTCCACACTTGTCAATCAAACTCCCTACCCGGATGAAGGTCAAGAATTGGTAGACGGTTCTACATTGGAGCACGCAAAACTTTTGCAAGAAAAGTTCCATGTGAAGAAAATGACGAAATCTGAGTTGAAACGAATCAAGAATGAAGCGTTTCAACTTCTAAAAGACAGCTCTGAAAGCGCCCTCGAGGTCGAATATCATCTTGAGAATATCGCCCGAGCTATGTCTAACAACATGGATTGGCTCAATCCGGAAGCAAACATTGACTTCACACAAAGGGACAACCCTCCATACTACACCGATTGGACCAAACCCCTACCGACCATTGGCCAAATAGACGAACCACGGATTCCCTTCCGATACTTCTTTAACAGAGACTTGGATTTTCTCTTACACGGTAGCGATGGTTCGCGAAAATACGCTACATCATTGACTCTTCCATTCCCAGCGCTACTTACTCAAACTGCATAGCTATCGAGGAACGTGCAAATCACTTGTTTTCAGACAACGTGCAAGCATACGACCAAGATGCATTGTATGGGATTCATCATTGGCCGGAACGCCGAAGAATCTACTACAGAAGCTGCCTGGTTCAAAATTCTCAACATGCAGTGTATAGTTCTAAGGACATCGTGGCCATCAAACACATTGATCTCAAGTCTAAGTGGGACTACACATTCTTAAAGAATATCATAGTCAAACGACAAGATGAACAGGACTATGGATTCTCCGAGGCTGACTTTGAGAACTTGTCCCTCAACGACATCGAAGACATGTACCTCGCCAAAGTACAGGGTTGTATGAGACAATTCTCGACTGAAGTTCAACGTGAATTTATCAAGTCAGTTCTCATATTCATTAGACGCATCGTGATCAAAGAACGTGTTGAAGATATCCAGATGGTCGTTGAATCTTATCGACGCGTGTCAACCTCCCTCCTCCAACGCTTACTCTTCCCGATCTCAACCAGCTCTCTCAATATACACTCATCAGCAAACCTTTCGGCGTTGTTTACCATAGTGAACTTCAAAGCAACTGCTTAATGGCGTGTAGTGAGCTCCACAAATTCGGGGATCATACCTTGAAGCTGGTTAGGGATGGATTGGCGTACAGGTTGAAGGATATACGCCTGAAAGTTGGGTCTCCTAAGCGCTGGAATTCTCAGGAAAGGCGGGATGTGAGAAGGATCATCACCATGATTGATGAACGGTTGTTCGAAGGGATCGATTCAGACGATTGGAGAGCTATGTTGGTGGTCGACCCAGGAGAAACCTCACCGGCTTTCAACGCCTGTCGCACTCCTGGGAACATCAATGCACTTCCTGGTACCCCTTGAATTGTTTCCTTCATATAATTTTGGATGTGTGATTAAATATGTCTATGGCTTGTGCACACATAACAGTGTACAACCCGTAATTGTCAATAAAGGACCCGGTGGTACGCCTCAGTGCCACAATCCTTATAAAAGGAGCGAAAGCTTCTTATTTTTGAGTAAAACCTATCAAACCTTTCAATTTTCAAGGTTTTGCTCAAAAGAACAAGTACTTCCCCAAATGATGTTTTTCAAAACCTCAACCGTTAATATCACTAGTTGAGGGGAAGTATTTGAAATTAAAACTTTGTTCACCAATTGTTCACAGTGGTCGTCTTCCCGCAACACTCGAAATGGTCATATTTATTCTCAAACGTTCAAAAATAACATTTTAAATGCCATTTTTGAGGGGGAGAAAATTGTGTGATAAGAAATATGTTGTACAAAATGCAAATGAATCTGTGTACCTCAGACTTAACCAACGAATTGACGGTACTAAACTGTTAGTAACTCGAAAAGACTTGTCCTGGACGGGTAATAATTTCAAGCTAGTTCGCTAGTGATGTAAACGTGTCTCGCAAAGGACTTGTCTGAGTAGAATGTATCATTCGAGAAAATTTTGATAGACATGAACTTTGACGGGTTTGACAACCTTCCAAGGTTTGTCTACACCTTCAAGGTAGTTATTAGAGCTAGTTGTCACCTAAAAGCTGACAATGTAACTCTTTAACTATGCAACGTAACCGTGTCTCGCGGGGATTGTCTATCTTCAGTGGATCAATTCAAAAAGTGCGCGCTCTTTCCTCACTGTGCATTTAACCATTAAAACTATTAAGCACATGTGGAGGGAGAGTATTTATGCAAAACATCATCTCTCACAATGGTTCAAACATGTTTTTCATTAACAAACCCTTTGAGAGATATTTTATCATACAGTGGTTTTAATGGCAAACATAGGTTAGTCATGGAGTTATAAGGTGACTAAGGTTAGGAATAACCGTCCTATGATCCGCCAGAGCGGAGGGATCTACCCAAGGACACTACCATTAGTTAGTGTTAGAAGTCCTTAGGAATGATTATAAAAAAGGAGAAAATGAGAATCGGAGAAAGAAGGAGTTGAAGAATCAAAAAGAAATGTAAAGTAAAGGGTGAAAAGAAACAGCCCTCCAGATTATTCAACTTAGGGCATACACCGGGTTCAATTCATATGCTACTGGTTGTCACTTAGTGACGCCGGTATTGAAGATTAAAAGTCGTCATGGACCCAGTGACGCATGCACTTAACCTTCTTATCCACTCAAGTTTCTCTCAACAGAAGCTTGTTTCATTCTCACAGGGAACCCTACGTAAACTATCGGCTTTCTCCTAGAGATTGCTGGTATTGAAGAAGGAGACCCTCTCCCTAGTCTCCGCTCAGGAAAACCAAAACGCACTATTGAGTCTAGAGCCACGAGATTCATCAAAAGATCTCTTAGGAACACTTGACATTTAATCACTTGATGATCAACTAATAAGATCACCAGTGGTTCATATCGAGTCCTTCACAGATCTTAGCAATCTGTCGAGAACATTTATGAGAGGTTCACATCTGTGATCCTCAGTGATTGAATGGAAACTCCTGCCAGGGTCAACATCAAACAGCCACAGGTCACTTCGGTAACTACCCGTGGATTACGCGGAGTGTGTCTCAAACGGTCTACAGTCGTGAGGTGATGCTTGGGTGTACCTCAGCGACTCATCTAAACTGTAGATGTACTTCGGTACATCGCGTTATCTCACTTGTGGGACTCCAGTTCAGAACGGCCTTTGTAATAATTAGAGTTGTGTCCTCACACTATGCTGTTGACGCTCTCGAAGTTCAAACTTGTAAGTGCCGAAAACCGCTTATTACTAACCGTTTGAAATGTTTTCTTCTTATGGAAGCTCTGGAGCGGGATGATCGTGCTGATTCTTCTCATGCTCACGCCAACATCATCACTAATGGAAGTTCTATCTCAATGCAACACAACAAATGTCGAATGATTCTTCATCAATCAAAGAATCTACAAAGTCAAAGACTTACAAAACTTCATCAGATTGATTTCCAACGTCCAAAGAGCGTGTGAGTATGTTGAAGAATGACGTGGAGACACTGGAGCAATGAAGCGGACTGAGGCGGTGATGCGACAACAACATACTATCACTTTCACCACAAAGAACATTGATCAAAGAACAAAGTTAAAGATGACGTCAAAGCATAACTGTTCAAAGATAACTATCTCTCTACACTGGGGAGATTGTTCGAATCAAGGCAATTCCTCTCACTAGAAAGAAGAATGTCAGAAGACGTCCATCGCTACTATTACATCAACGCCTTCACTGTTTACATTCATATATACTTGAGGGGAGATTGTTGGAATCACTCCTAAACAGGATTTCAAGTATTTATATTTCATATGTAATAGGTAGCTTTATTATGGCCTTTATGTTTGTTTAAGGTCAAGCTTATGTAGAAGGCCCATAAGCTTAGGCCCAAGCCCACATAAGAAAGGATGGGAACTAGGAGTGTTGCCCTAGCTTCCCTCCTATAAATAATCTTGTAAACCCTCATTTGAGGGTTGGTTGTTCAAGTTATTCTCTTCACATACACTCTTTCTTAAACCGTATTATTGTTAACGTGTGTTTGTGTGTGTAGCTTGTTCATCCGCCTTCATCTCTTTCTCTATAACTTGTGTTTGTAAAACTAGTGACCTAACAGCATTAAATGCACAAAACCTGCTCAAAACCACTTTTCCCGCCAAAATTGACAAATGGACGATTTTGATGAAATTGCAGGATCCAATGGTTGGAAATTGGTGGGATTTAATCAGAGGTCGACAAGAAGCTTTTTGGAAGTCTAATAAAAGGAAAAGAAGACAGAGAAAGAAGGGTCGCATGTTTTTAGACCACTTAGTAGTGTAAAATTTACTTAATGTCTGTTCTAGTTTGAATTTAAGTTTTCAGTGTAATATCAAGTTTATTTTCAAGTTAACTATCACTTTTTTATTGTAATTATTCCAAGTTTAATAAGATTTCAAGTTTTCATGTTTCTTGTTAATTCGTGTTAACTCATATATACTAATTAGAAGTTACACAAGCTCTTTTACCCTTCAAACAAGCTCAGATAAGCTTTTTGTAGCTTTTCTTGAGCCTGTATTAGACTCTAGTAGTTTAATTTAGAAAAAACCAAAAAAGTCAATGAAAGTCAACTGCTGGTGATATTGGTTGAGAAATGGTAGATTTGGGTTGATTCTGAGATGGAAATGGGTTAAATTTGGGTTTGAAACGAATTGGTTGGTTCTGTATAAAGATCCTTTCAGCTGGACCTCATGTAAGTTTGGTTTCCCTTTCTCTAAAACTGCCATGTATGCTCAGTCTCAGTTCAGTCTATATTTGATCATGATAGTGCTTGAATTTGCTTTATTTTAGCTCTAGGATTATTGTTAGATCTCCGTTTTCAATATTGCACTAGTAGAAGTAAGATTAGGTAGTTGTAATTGCTTATTAGTTTCATTAAGGAAGTATTTGGATTAAGTCGTAGTTAAGGTTTTTGTGTCTATCAATAGTTGGATTTAGTTGCTGTAGTCTCTATAAGTCATTTCATAGTCATTTTAGTCTTAAAATTGTATCTCATTTCAATAAAAGTCAAATAAAACCTAAATCTTATCTCAAGCTAAAAACTGTTTTCATCAGCTTGTGGTAACTTGCATGTATGCTCATTTGTAGTTAAACTAGCTTGTTTCAGTTTTATTCCATCACTTTACATAGTTCTCATTCAATATAGCTGATTCAAATCTCACTTTAGTCAACATTTCAGTTTTATCTGTAAAAGTCAAAATTGCACAAACCAGTTTTTGCCCAAACTTTGTTGAATTTTCATGAACTCAGTTTTGAGTTAAAATAAGTGATACTTTGGGATTTCCTAGTTCAACTGGTCTTTAGTTTAAATCTGATTTTTGTAGATTTTTAGTAATTTTCTATAAGCTCCTAATCAGCTTGTCAATTGAGCCAAAAGTGCCATGTGCACATACTCAGTGATAACTAAGTGTGCACAGGTTTGTGTAGAGCTCTCAATAAGCTCATGAGAGCTTGTCTTGGGCTAATATTTGGTTTACAAGCTCCTTGCCAGGTCTACTTTAGATTGTGATGTCTGGTACTAAGTTCCAACTAGGTTAGATAGCTTATTTTTAAGCTTGAAATCAGCTCCTCAGAACTGAGTTCACTTGTTTGATTTTGTACTTATAAGCTTGTAGCTGGTTATCTAGAGGGTTATAGTAGCTGGAATTAGTTTTTTATAGATAAGTTTGGCATATTTTAGCTTCTGCTTTCCTTTGGTGGTCTTTAGTGCTAATTTGCTTAATTTGAGTGCTTATTTATAAGCACTTTTCACTACAGAACCTAATTCTTGCACACCTGCACCACTTTTATTATTTTTCCTATATTTAGAATAATATTTTAGAATTTTCCTGAATTTTTCATAATTTTTCATCACTTTTATTAGCTTTTTTCATCACAATTTTTCATAATTTTTCATCACTTTTTCATCACAATTTTTCATAATTTTTCATAGTTTTTTATCACTTTTAGAATTTTTCATAATTTTTCATAATTTTTCATCAATTTTTCATAATTCTTGCACACCTGCACCACTTTTATTATTTTTCCTATAATTTTAGAATAATATCAGTTTTTAGCATTTTTAATTAGCTTTTTATTCAAATAAATTAGAAAAAGCTCAGAAAAATACAATTTCAATTTTCTTAGTTTTATAATATTCAAAAAGTCATAAAAAGTATTTTTCCTGAATTATCTTAGGTAAAATAGATTTTCTAGCATTTTAATTAGTTTTAAATAGTATTAAATTCATAATAAATTGAGAAAAAGTCTAAAAAATATGTTTTCAGTTTTAAAATAAGTTTTATAATATTTTAGATTTTTCTAAGTCATAATTTCACTTTTCTAGCTTTATTTCATATTTTCTTATATTTTAGGGTATTATTAAATAGTTAAAAATAGTTTTTAATTAATAATAATTAAATAAATAGTCATAAAAATAATTTTCTTTTTCCAATAATTTTCAAGTATAATTAGGATTGTAAAAATATCATTTTCATATCCGTAGGTGTTTTATTCTTTTAAATTTACGTTTTATTTTGTACGTTTACGTAAAATTCAGTAAACGTACGCGTTTTAGGTTTTAATCGTTAAACGTTTTTAAATATAGAATTAAAATGACTTCAAAGTCTTGATTAGATTTAATTTCCTTAGTGTAATCAATCATAACCTTTTCCTGTTCAATATTCACTCGATCACAGATTCGTTGTATTACAGTGTTCACACCTCGTTGGGACTTAACGACCCGAGGATTCACTATACTCCTCTGGATTTTATTGCATTGGTTTTAGACTATTTGGCTTTTATTACGGTTGACCATTCACAAGTGGTTGACTTGTGTAATAAACCTGACAGTTCAGACCCGATCAAATTTTGGCAGTTGGACACTAGGCTCGAACAAACGCATCCTTGTACATTTGTGATCGATTTAAAAATCAAGGAAATAATTTAACACGCGCTCTTGGTGTTTCTGTGATTGAACCGAGACTCGATACAATAAGAGGAGTCACAACACACAACCAAAACAAACTAATTTTTCACTAACCAAATTTATCTCAACAAAGTAGTTAATGAAATAAAGTAGAGAAATCCAAGTCGGATCCCCTCATGGGTTAAACCTTACCGAACAGGATTAACTATAACACAAGAATCACTCACAACCTAAGTAAATTCAACGTGAGATTTTAAGGAACCACGAAAAGATTCAAGACCTATATCGGGTCGTACGGGTTTGGCCCGACAGGGTTGCAACCCGACTCGACAATAACCAACATAACCAAACAGCACTTTACACGAGTTTATCAAAACATTTTAATCCAATTTAGATTCCATGAAAGCTTAACAAAGCTGCTAATATTCAGTTTTAAATCAACATTAACAAGGAAAAATGGAAACATGGATACTGTTGGTTCGACCAACAGTGGTTGCAACTAGAGGTGGCAAAACGGGCGGGCCGGGCGGGCACACGCAATGGGCTAAACGGGCACTAGCCCAATGGGCACGGGCTTAAAAGGGCACAAGCTTAAATGGGCACTGGCCAAACGGGCACATGTTATACGAATCGGTTTAGAAAAGACCTAAAACGAAAAAAAATTCTCAAACATAACACATCATTTATATTTGAGTAATAAAATATACTATATCTATAAGTTTTGCATTAAAAACAATTTAATGTTCAAGAAAAATATGTGCCCATTATGCCCATTTAAGTTCTAAATGGGCAATATATGCCCATTTCAAAAGAGGAGAGGGGGGGTTAAATGTGCCCAAATCTTTTAAAAAGTTATCTATTTAGCCTATTTTTTTTATTTTGACCACAAATTGCCACCTCTAGTTGTGACCACCAAAACAATACCAACCCATATCAATCTCAAATAAGCTAATAAGCAAGGAAATAAGCAAAATTACAAATAAACCCTTCAATCAATGAGCCAATCATAGTTTTAGTTTGCTTGTTATTATTTTGCCACACCAACAATAATTCAAACGCTAAACACAAAAAAAATCAATCTGATCATTTTAATCCCAAACAAGATTTTAACAATCAAATACTCCATAAACACAATGGCTTATTTAAAATACTTTGCATTTTAAGAAAACTAGCGGATGGTAAGTGTATATTTATTTAAGTCATGTATAAAACGTTTCGTTTGTCGGTTTTGATAAAAATATGTTAAGTACATATATATGTATTTTGACAAAAATCGGGCATGACACGTATACTTGTTTGGTTTGTCCAAGATGACTAGATGTCAAAGTTCTTAGAATAATAAATCATTTTACATTGTTTAGTACTCGAATAAGTTTTGTATAAGTTTAAAATGAGTAGAATCAAATTTAAGCAAGCCAAATTTGGCAATATTAACTAAGAACTTAAAATGATTTAACTTATATTTTTCAGTCTACTTTAGTTTTAATATATAAACACTTATCGGTTTACATTAGAAGTGAATGCTTATTTCCCACGATATGTTACGATCGAGTAAGTAAATCACGTGACAAGTTGATAAGTCAAAATAAGCCGGGAATAAGCCGAAGCAAACAAGTAATTCAAACGCACCCTAGTTGGATCAAGTGGGCCTTGGACCACACACACCCCTCGACACATACCAATAACATAAGCCCAAAATCAAGTCAAAGTTAATCCAATTCAACTAAAACATTTTACCCATTTTTAAAATCCAAATTAACACACCCTCAAATTTCAATGGGCTCAGCTCATTGCTCTTAAAAACTAAACACGCCCAACCGTGACTTGCTAGCCACTTGTACACACAAACACAAGGACGTTTACACAATAAGCAGGAAGAACAAGCTCAGCCAAAAGCACCTATGTTGACTGAAAAACACCAAACAACGTCCACAATAACTTTACAAAATACATTGGACACTAGGCTCGAACAAACACACCCTTGTAAATTTGTGATCGATTTAAAAATCAAGGAAATAATTTAACACACCCTCTTGGTGTTTATGTGGTTGTTAGGTCACCATAATAAGAACACAAGTATGTAGATGATAGAAACACGAGATAAGAAGGGATGGTTGATTTCAATCACACGTATGAAATAAGGAAAGGGTTATGCTTATTATGAAAGAGATCAACACCTCTCAAATGAGAGATTACATTGTATTTATAGGCAAAGGAGCTAGGGCAACAAGTCTAGTCCCTTCCATTGGCCTTTTGGGCCTTTGCATGGGCTTATGGGCTTTCTACATAAGCCTAGCTCTAATTACAAACATAAAAGCTATAATTAAGCAACCTATTACAATGAAATGACTAACACTTGATAATATTAGTTACAACTGATTCCAACAATGGTTGAACTAAGACTCGGTACGATAAACGAAGTCACAACACACAACCAAAACAAACTAATTTTTCACTAACCAAATTTATCTCAATAAAGTAGTTAATGAAATAAAGTAGACAAATCCAAGCTGGATCCCCTCACGGGTTAAACCTTACCGAACATGATTAACTATAACGCAAGAATCACTCACAACCGAAGTAAATTTAACGTGAGATTTTAAGCAACCACGAAAAGATTCAAGACCTATATCGGGTCGTACGGGCTTGACCCGACAGGGTTGCAACCCGACTTGACAATAACCAACATAACCAAACACCATTCTACACGAGTTTATCAAAACATTTTTATCCAATTTAAATTCCATGAAAGCTTAACGAAGCCACCAATATTCGGTTTTAAATCAACATTAGCAAGGAAAGATGGAAACATGGACACTGTTGGTTCGACCAACAGTGGTTGTGACCACCAAAACAATACCAACCCATATCAATCTCAAATAAGATAAAAGCAAAGAAATAAGCAAAATTACAAATAAACACTTCAATCCATGAGCCAATCCTGGTTTTAGTTTTCTTGTTCTTATTTTGCCACACCAACAATAATTCAAAAGCTACGAAAAAAAAATCAATCTGTCATTTTAATCCCAAACAAGATTTTAACAATCAAAAACTCCATAAACACAGAAGTATATATATATATATATATATATATATATATATATATATATATATATATAGAGTTAGGATCAAATAAGAAGATTACTTAAAATAAGAAGTAATAAGAAGAACTATAACCGCAAATCAGAGATGCACCGAGCTAAATTAGATGCATCCCTATAATCTTAGATGCATTATAACGCACCATAGTGTGTTTTCTAGCTTTTAATCAGATGCATATACGTATATTAGATGCATTTCATGATTTCTCTTGTTTTTGTTCCTCTGCGTGCAAAATCATGAAAATCAATTTGCACCATCTGTACATCAAATTAACTTTCGAAACTCAAGATGTTGCATCTATATGAATAGAAATGCATCTAATGCAAGTCGTTGCATCTCAAATGCGTGGTTTTGGTCACTTCTCACCACTTCTTATTTTAATTTACTTCTCACTGGATCCTTACTCTATATATATATATATATATATATATATATATATATATATATATATATATATATATATATATATATAGGGAAGGGATCCAGTAAGAAGAAAAAATAAAATAGGAAGAATAAGAAGAATTTCTATCCACACATTTCAAATAGGATGGAGAAATTTAAGGTGAGATGCATCTATTTTTATAGGTGCATCTGAAATGAGTGGTTGTGGTTCCTTCTTATCATTCTTATTTTAATTTTTCTTCTTATTTGATCCTAACTATATATATATATATATTCGATCGGAACATCAAAACAGAGATTTTTGAATTCTTAGAATACGAGAGTCGATTGACAGGGATTAACAACTAGATCCAAATTTATATATATAATATATATTTGAGGGCGATATCCAAGCAAGTATTTTCCCCACATACCTTTGCCATTTAAAATGAAAATGACGAATCCATCCATGAGCACTCCGATTCTTGTGAAAACTATTGTAGTCAGATGTGAAGGTGTGGGACTTACTGAAATTGTTTAGTACTAAAAAAAAAGTTAAGGACAATCATTGATACTCTTTTTGGACTTGGGGAAATGAGAAATAACCAAATCAAGCTAACATCTCCTTCATTCTTCAATCTCTATGAGGTTTTCGCATCGTTGACCCCGGGGAGATGCAAATGAAGGTGACACCTCACTAAGAAGGAACAAAGTCTATGGCATAGGTGTCACAATTCTCAATTTCCGGTCATTTTTCAAATTTACTATTCATCTCGGGAATTTACTATTCATCATTTTACTATTCATCGTTTTTGAAGTCGATTTGATATTCTGAGAACGTATTTCAAAATTTTACTATTCACAAAACACTATTCATTCCTGGAGAAAATCACTATTCATGATTCACTATTCATCATTTATCGTAAAACTAGGTTTACGAGTATCAAATTCGCGTAACTTTAATGGTTTAGCTGCGAATTCATTGACATATCATCGAGGACATTTCATGTAGACTAGGTTTAGTCTACATATCATTAGCAATATCATTATCATATTAATTCATGCATGGTTTTGCATTTTTTCATAAAACGTATATTTCCTATTAACTAAACGCTATCGCGTAATCATTTATTTGAACATTTGATCCGTCACTTCCAAAAATTATCCCGATATATTTTTATACTCATATTGAGATTATAAAAATAATATTATTAGTTTACCCGGTGTTTTAAATTTATTTCGTATATAAATTGTTATATTTATATAATTATGACGGTTTTCGTAAATACTACTCGATAATTATTATTTCACTAAATTTTTGTAAGAAATGTATTTTTATAATTTTTACGACTTCGATATATTTTAATTTGTTCCGTTAAAATTTATTTCTAGCTAACGCTACCTCAAATATCTATTTTAGCTTACAACTTGCCAACTATACATATACATTTATACATTTACTTTAACAAACACATCACCTCCATTTTCTTTTCATTTTGTCGACCAAAATGGGATAACACAACATGTTATCAATTTGATATTTGATACTTCCATGTACACCTAAGCAATATACAAGATATTAACTTACATCAATTATTATCATAAAAAAAACACATAGTTCTACACATAGCAAAGGTGAAGTAAAAGAAATTCTCTCCCATTCTACCTCTAAAATTCGGCCAAGAGCAAGAAGGAAGGAAGAAACATTTATTTTTCAAGAGCAAGTGATCATATAAACCCTAGAATACTTCTATTTAGGTTTTGAAATAAAAACCTAGGGTAATTAGGAAAAACCGTTGTTCTTTAAACCTCATCACTTCACTAGTCGCGGTTAGAGAGTTGCGTCTCATTTCTGTGCATCCACCTTGTCATCATAACTATTGCAACAGGTGAGTTCGTAGCCCCACTTTTACTCGTTTAATTGTTTTATAAACTCTTTGGGGGAGATACATGCTTAACTACTTGTTTTTACTATACACTTATATGAACTTAAATAACTCTTGTTTCACTACTTATGCTAGTAAGTTGATTGTGCCCGAACTAAATTGATCACTATGTTATGAACACTATTATTTGAACCACTTTCCTTGATTTTGAGCCCTTCGACATATATATTTGAACTCTTTTAACTTGATAGGAACATATTGGCATAGATTCGAACACTTTAACTTGATTTAATTCTTTTGACTTATAATTAATCTCTTTTAACTTGATTTAATTCTTTTGACGTATAATTAATCTCTTTTAACTTGATTTGAATATTTTGACATATAGTTGAACTCTTTTAACTTGTAAAGGACCATTATGATATATTTTGAACTTGTTCGACTTGATTATGAACCCTTTAACTATTTTGAGCCTTATGATATGTTTTGAGCTCTTTGACTGTTTTGAACTTTTGAACTCGACTTAAACACTTGAACTTAATTACGAACTTTTGAATGGAACCCTTGAACTTAAATACGAACTTATGATTTGTTTGAACTTATTGAACCGTACGTGCAATGACCTTGACCTAAAGTCTCCCATGTTCGGAGCATCACTATAAAGTCTCCCTTGTTCGGAGCATCACTATAAAGTCTCCCTTGTTCGGAGCATCACTATAAAGTCTCCCTTGTTCGGAGCATCACTATAATTCTCGCCTTGTCGGTGGAGTGTTCACAATAATTCTCGCCTTGTCGGTGGAGTGTTCTCAATAATTCTCGCCTTAATGGTGGAGTGTTCTCAATAATTCTCGCCTAGGTGGTCGAGTGACAAAGGAGTCTCCCTTGTTGGAGCAGTGCAAAGTCTCCCATGTTCGGAGCATCCCTGAATTATTATATACGTGGTGCTATATTGTGAACTATTATGACATCGTACACTTAACTATTAGACATACATATTTTGGCAGTGGGTTGTGAACACACAGGTTGCAAGTTTTGTATGGGCGGAACTTGGAACTGAGTGGATTTACAATGCCTTTGCTTTGTGAACTCATTTGACCATGTGTGCTTGAACATAAACTAGACATATTTTGGCAGTGGGTTGTGAACACACAGGTTGCAAGTTTTGTATGGGCGGAACTTGGAACTGAGTGGATTTACAATGCCTTTGCTTTGTGGACTATTCTAAATGACCAAAAACTTTGCCTTTGTTGCATGAACGCTCTTTTAAAGCTTTACTTGTTAACCAAACTCTATGAACTCACTCAACCATTGTGTTGACACTTTTTAGCATGTTTTATCTCAGGTATCTAAGGCATTCACTTCATGGCATGCATGTGGACTTATCATAGAGTCGCGGTGTCGACGCGTCTCACATATATTTTATGCACTTAACTATCGTTTGATTGTAACAAACTCATTTTGGTATATTGGAAATCTTTTGGGACCTATGTTTTGTAAACTCTGATTATTTTACTTAATCAAACGATATTTTCAAAACAACACTTTAGGTCGTTCGATATAACTGTAACTTTGATGCTATGACAGTCAACCCGTGAATTCCATTCCGCTGCAAAACAGGTAATTTGGGGGGTGTGACAATAGGACCTTGGGTTCACCCTTTTGCAAATGGAGATGATAGATTTGTATCATATTTTTGGAGTATGAGGAGAAACCGAGGAGAAAGGAGTGAGAGGGAAATAAAAAAAAATTATTTGTTGGGGATGTGAGAGGAGGGCGGTGGGGATAGCGGTAAAAAAATTAAAATTTTATTATTATTATTATTATTGAGTGTATTGAGTGTACTCCGTGTCCCGTTAGGTTAAAACATAAACGTGGTATTCGGGTTTTGGAAAAATGCGTGATACACATTTTTGGAAGCGTTTTTATTAAACCAAAATTATTAACTCCAAAATTAATTTGTCGAATTTTAAACCATACTAAGGCAGTGTCGGTACGCGTGCGGTGTCGTTTATCGGGAAAAACAAGATAACATCTCGTTTTTAAATTTTAATCATCAGTAACTGTCAGAAAATAATTGATTTGAATTTTCTAGTAAAAATAAATAGCATTTCTATGCTAATAATCTGAAAAATCTCTGGTTGTTATACCTACTCGATCCAAACTGGAAACATGCTATGTATGACGAATATAAAGCTCTAATTGCAAATAACACATGTGTTCTTGTTCCTCGCCCACCAAATGTCGACATTGTGCGCTCCATGTAGTTATATAAGCAGAAATATAATGCGAATGGGTCCTTAAGCCGATACAAATCCCAACTAGTTGCAAATGGCCGCAATCTACAACAAGGCATCAACTACGAAGAGACACTTAGCACAGTAGTCAAAATTGCCACCATACAAATTGTTTTAAGCCTCGCGGTCTCCAGGCAGTGGCCTATTCATCAGTTAGATGTGAAGAACGCATTTCTTCACGGCCATTTCACAAAGACCGATTGCATGCATTAGCCACCCAGGTTTACTAGTTTTGGTCACCCCGTTTACGTTTGTCTTATGCATAAGTCCCTTTATGACCTTAATTAGGCCCTTCGAGTCTGGTTCCAATAGTTTTCCAGCTACGCAATTTGAGTTAGTTTTCCTCATAGCAAAACCAGCTCGTCTATGTTCATCTTTAACAAGGAGCCCGACACTGCCTACTTATTACTACATGTGGATAATATCATTCTTATAGATTCTCCTACTCTGCTACTGCAACGTATTATCTCTTCATTGCATGGGTAAGTTTTCTATGACATACCTTGGCCCACTCAACTATTTACTCGGTATCTCTGCCACTCGTATTAGTTCCATCATATTCCTAACTCTAACGAAATATGCCACTGAGATACTTGAGTGGGCCCGTATGCTCAACTGTAACCCTTGAAGGACACCTGTTGACACCGAGAAGAAGCCTGTACATGAATGATCATCTATTACTGATCTTACTTTATATCTTAACCTTGCCGAAGCACTTCAAGACTTCACCTTTACCTGACCTGATTTGTCCTACGCAGTTAAGCAATTATGTATGTACATGCATGATCCCTGAGAGCCACATCTCAACACTATGAAGCGTGTTCTCCGTTATCTTTGAGGAACCACATATCTACTACATCATAGCTTACTGCCTACTCTGATGCAGACTAGGGAGGTTGTCTAGCTATACGACGATCTACAACTATGTTTTCCTTTGTGACAACCTCTTGTTGTGGTCATCTAAACGTCAGGACACGTTGTCTCGTTCTAGCGCCGATGCTGAGTATCGGGTGCAAATGTTGTGGCTAAGAAATCTTGGATTCACAACCTTCTTCGTAAGCTTCATACCCAACTTCTCACAACAACATTTGTTTAATATGATAATGTTAGTGACTTGGTGCTTTCTACATGTCTACAAACCTGGTGCAACATTAGTGTACCAAACACATAGAGATTGCTATTCATTTTGTTCCCGAAAAAGTGGCAACAGGTCATGTTCGAGTAATTCATGTTCCATGACGGTTTCAACACGCAGATATGTTCACGAAGGATCTTCCATACTCGCTATTACCTGACTTCCGATCCATTTTGAGCGTTAGCAAATCTGCCGCTCTAACTGCGAGAGCGTATTAGAGGACATATATATTATTACTATTGTGTAATCGTCCCATTGACTCGAGCTCAGTTTGTATACAAAATAAGGCAACTCTAATTGTAAATAATATATATTTGTAACGTATGCTACAAAGGAAAATAACCGCTCTTTAATATGATAGCCCTGTTTAAGACCTTAACTCTTTTCTTGTAACTTCGTGTCAAGGTTATAAATAGTGCGATGTGTGTCGTGACGGCATGACTAAGCCTCACGCCTTAGCGGCTAACACGAAGCTTTTGCGTTTTTAAAGCGTGACTGATTCGTCTCGAACCGTCAAGTTTTATCACGCAAGCTAGCCACTTGTGAATGGCCAACCGTAACAAACTTAAAACAGTCTGGAAACAAATGCAATGAAGTCCAGGAGAGTATAGTGTTTCCCCAGGTCGTTATGTCCCAACGAGCTGTGCGAGAATAATCAAACGAATAGTGATCGAGACGATTTGAACGGAAAAGAGGTTTGATTAATTATAACTACAGAAAAAGTATATAAATTGCAGAGGCTTAAATGCAAATTAAAGAAAATTAAAAAGATAAAAAATATTAAATAAACGCTATCACTATTTGCAAAATGATGTTTTTGATTTTTCTTTTATAAAATTTAATTTAAAAACTACGTAGCGTACAAAAGAAAATGTGAAACTTAAACAATATAAATCCTAAAAATATGAAAATGACATTTTTACAATCCTAATGATAAAATAAAATTTATAGAAAAAGAAAATTATTTTTAAAACTATTTATCTAATTATTATTAATTAAAAACTATTTTTACTTATTAAATAATAGCCTAAAATACAAGAAAATATAAAATAAAGCTAGAAAAATGAAATTATGACTTGGAAAAATCTAAAATAACAAAAGAGAATTTTCAAAACTATTTTTGTATTTTTCTGAATATTTTTGTATTTTCTATGAATTAAAAACTATTTAAAACTAATTAAATTACTAAAAATTACAAATTAAACAATGAAAAATCTGGAAAAATATTTTTTTGACTTTTTATATTTATCTTAACCTAAGAAAAATGAAAACTTAATTTTTTTGAAACTTTTCTGAATTAATTGTATTAAAAGCTAATTAAATAAGCCTAAAAACTGTTTTAAATAAAGAAAAATAGCAAACAGTGATGAAAAATTATGAAAATTTCAGAAAAAGTCTAAAATAATATATTGAATCTAAGAAAAATATGAAAACAGTGGCTTATGTGGTGGAATATGAAACTGCAGTGCAAGTGCTTATGTAATAAGCACTTGAAATAAGCAAAAGGTACAAACTGGGCACCAATCTTTCACAGAAGCTATAATAAGCTTAAACTACTCAAATGCAACTAATTTTAACTATCCTAAACCACTGAAATGTAAAAGACACAGATTTGACTTGATTGATTTAAGTGCCAAAACAGATTTTTAGCTACTTTTGAAGCTAATGCAACTGCTTATTGGACAAGCTTGTGTGAGAAACAAGATTGGAGACTTCAAGTCAACCAGCTTGGCTATCTATGAACCAAGACTCAGACCCTAAGGACCTAAGACCAACCCTGTGCAGAGTCTGCAAAGTGCCTGCTCACACTCAGCTAATACTGAGTGTGCACAGGGCATATAAGAGCTTATTGAGCAGCTTATTTGAACCTCAAGGAGCTTTTGAAAAAATTTTCAAAAATCATTTATAGAAACTAAACCAGTTGAAATTATAAATCCCAAAGTTTCCCTTGATTTGACCCAGAATTGAAGCAATGAAAAATCACCTTAGGTTGGGTGAAAACTAGATTTTCACTTTTTGACTTTTTGACAGTTATGAGATGTTGACTTATTTGAACTTTGCAACTAATTTAAGGACTGAGATTGATGTTAAATGATGAAATGAGACTACTGCAAGCTATTTCTATATAATGTAAACACAAAACAAGCTTTTGACTTAACAAAATTCCAACAGTTGTGAGATTAGGACAGTAGAGAGATGATTTTGACTTTTGCTTATGTAGTGAGTAATATGATGACCAAAATGATTCAAAGGGACTATATTAAGACTGATTAGTCAGATATCAAGCACAGAAAAGAGCTCAAGCTCTTGTAAACCACTAATCCAAACACAACTTTTGTGACAGATTTGCTTTGTAAACTAAGCTACCTACTGATATATGCTTAAGCTAACACTGAAATTTAGTCTAGTTATCCTAATTATAACTACTGAACAGGTTTAAGCCATCAATGATCACAGATACAAACACAAACATTTTATGCAACTGAGTTAGAAAATGGAATTGAGATAAAACTCACAAGTGTCCAAATTGTTAGTGCAGCTTAAACCGCACCCATAACTATGCTAATTGAAGCTATTCCAACCCAAATCAGATCAAGATCAACCCATATCTAGTTCCATATCAGCAATTCAGAACCATTCACCCATTAGCATTGCAGTTTTGACTTTTGTTGACCAAGTCCTAAATGTGATTTAAACTGAACTATAACCTTAACAAAAGCTATAAATAGCTTAACTAAACTTGTTAGAATTTAAAAATAAACTACTGAAGCTTATATGTAAGATCATGAAATTGAAATTTTTTAACAGTAAACATTAAAAACATGAAACTTTAATACAACTTGAATTAATACTTGAAAACAGTCTTAATACACTGGAATAACTTAATTTGATACAATTCAACTTGAAATTACAACTTTTGACTTAAACTAAAACATTTAACTTAAAAACGACATATAGGAAATTTTAAAACTAAATTCTCCTTTTTCTCTTGCTTCTTCTTCCTCTTTTTATACACCATAAAGCTTCCACGTGTCCTCTGAGCAAATCCCACTAAAAATCTTAACCATTGGATGACTTGAGTGTATATTAGCCATTTGATCTATTTTTGGCGCCAAAATGGTTTTGCCAGTTGGAGAGGTTGAGTGCAAGGGGGGAGAAAGCATTTAATGCTTCTTGGCTTGGGGTGTTTGGAGGGTAGGAGTAGGGTGATGATGATGGAAAGTGGGTTGGAGTTGCAGGCAGGCGTGATGATGGAGAGGGTAAGGGAAACCCGTGACTTGGAGGGAAAAAAGGTGAGTCAAACTGGGTTTGACTGGGTATATTAAAAGGGAAGGGGGTCAAAAGTGGCAGGGGGGTCACAAGGTTAATATGGCAGGGGTCCAAAGGGTTTTGACAAGGTCCAAGGTCCATGGTTTAGGCTTAGTATTAATAAGGACTTGTTTTGTAATTTTCTGAAAGTTCAAGGACCAAATCTGCTAATATCTCAAAGTTGTTTTAAGGGACCAAAACTGACAAGCTCCAATAGTACAAGGACCAAACTTGACATTTTCAAATTTCCAAGGGCCATTTTGCCAATTTTAAACTCAAGGACCAAATTTGTAATTTCTCAAAACTTTTGATATTTTTCACCAAAGGACTAATTTTGACAAGTTATGATTTTAAAAGGACCTTTGGTGACTTTTCTTTTGAAATAAGTGCTCAGGGACTATTTCGGACAACTTTTGAAACTTGGGGGACTGAAACTGCCAATTATGTAAACTTAGCTCATTTTTCATCTGATTTTAAACATTTTGCATCTGAAACATATAAAATATAATTTTGAGATATTTTCAGTATTTTGATGCATTTCTGAGCGTTTTTAGATGTTTTACAGTTCAGATTTGACCAAAAATGATGAGTATTTACACACTCATCAGTGACATAAGGCGCCACAAAATATAAAAATATTTATATATTTCTATCATATTTCATATATATATATATATATATATATATCAAGTTTACCAAAAATGTTGTATATAATGAATAAGGTTTAAAAAAGAGAGAATTTTTTAAATGGCCCTTTTCAAGTACAACTTTACAGAAACAAATGTCGCATATGATTTTTTCCAAAATGAACTTTTAACATATTAACCGTTAGATTGATATGTAGATTACTTTTTAGCCATACACGTGCATGCCAATGAGCCTTGGGCGAGTGTTGGGCGAATCTTGAGCGGGGCGATGGCTGGGCGAAGTTTTGGGCGACCTTTGAAGCTGGGCGAGGGAGTGCTAGGCGAGTGGGTTAAACGGTGGGCGAGCGGTGCTGGGCGAGTGGGTTAAGGTCCGGCGCAATCTTGGGCGATCCGAGGCGAGGTGGTTCTTGTGGTTTTTTTGTTTAAGGGTTGAAAAGAGAATTTTTATGGTTCGGGTGGTTGTACTTGTTGCACATGGTGGTCATGGCATCATCAACCAGAAAAGTACTAGTTTGGTGGTGGCCTGTACTTTGGGTGTGATGGGTATTTGGGGAAGAAGGTGGAGTAATACAAAAGGTAAAAGTGTAAAACAAATGTTTAAATGGTTGGATCTATTGAATAATTTATGGGCAGAATATCAAGGTTTTGGGGGTGTGTGTATATTTCAATTTGGATTTATCTTGAAGTATGCATGCTCGAAAAACAAGGAGGTACGGTGGGACTCTTTTTGTAATATGAAACTTTTTAGTGCAGTTTGGTAAATAGCGTAGTGAAATAGTCTGTATTGGTAAATAACTTTTAAAGAAAACAATACTTACATAATAATATTATTCAGTTTTTTAATCGGAGTTGAATAAAAAACATGCCAGGCCTCACGTCTTATCACGACTTTTCACCTCATCTCATGTCACGTCTAACGTCGACACCTTGATATATTTCGTAATATGAAAGTTACGACTCACGTCTTAGAGGCGTCTTAACGCCGTCATGACACGCCTTTTAAAGCATGACCATTTGGAGAATCAAAACAAAAATATAGTATTGTGTTTTTATTTATTTTCATTTGTCACAAAAATTCGATTGTGCTAACAAATACATAAAATCAGAAAGTAGTCTCCATGGAAGAATCAAGAAGCTTCTATCATAGAATTAAAAGACGTAAATATATCAAGAAGGTTCTCTATTAACGAGCAATCTTGAAATTTCTAGATGACGCCTAATCAAAGTATAAATTTCCCAAACCCTGTTCTCCTAAACAGCATCACAACAATCAGATCAGCAACGTTACAAACCCAATCAAGCTATTTGAATTCTTCTTGCAACAACACTTTCAGTTTATAAAACATGTCGATCATTCCAAGCTTTTTCGGTAACCGAAGAAACAGCATCTTCGACCCATTCTCACTCGACGTTTGGGACCCATTCAAAGACTTGCCACTTTCATCACCATCTGGTCTTTCAAATGAAACATCTGCATTGGTGAACGCTCGTGTGGATTGGAAAGAAACACCTGAAGCTCATGTGTTTAAGGCCGATCTTCCTGGGATCAAGAAAGAAGAGGTTAAGGTGGAAGTTGAAGACGACAGGGTGTTACAGATTACGGGTGAGAGGAATGTGGAGAAAGAAGATAAGAACGATAAATGGCATCGCGTAGAACGTAGCAGCGGGAAGTTTACGAGGAGGTTTAGGTTGCCAGAGAATGCAAAAATGGATCAGATTAAGGCGGGGATGGAGAATGGCGTGTTGACGATTACTGTGCCAAAGGAGGAAGTCAAGAAGCCTGATGTTAAGTCTATTGAGATCTCTGGTTAGAAAAATTTGTGGTTGGTCCATCCACATTTTTAAGAATAATGTGTTAATTTAATATGCAAAGCAACAATAACTTGTTTATCTATTTCGTATCTCGGATAAATATGAATAAATTGTTGGTTTTTTTAAACAAACTTTTATAACGGATTACAATAAGACGGCAGGCAAACGGGCAAAAAGCTGTGCTGCCACCACCTTTTGAATGGCAAAACCAATTCTACTAAAAATGAAATTTTGTGACTTAAGGGTTGCAGAATTACTTTGCACAACCCGTTGAACCCTAGTCAAAAATTCCACAGCCGAAGCTATCAAAAGCAAAAGGGGTAAATACGTGTTGATTCTCTAAACAAGCTTTCTCGTGTTTAGCTTTCTAAAGATTAATGTTTGTGTAATGATATGTAACTGAATCAATTTCAGTTTAACATAACTAAAAATTGCATTAGATCATATTAACACGCTTCTGCCTAGTTCTAGAAAATTAACACACATCAACCAAATATTTGTGATGCAAGACCCAACATGGTAGTTGTGAGTTTTATATACATATTGCCACAACAATCACAATGAGAAAACAAACTGTACTCAATCATTCTAGGAGTTGTGTGAAGAACCACCATGTGCCAACATCCGTCTGATTGGGCACTTATGTGTTTGTTTTTTAAAAAAAGGTCTTACTAGCCCTCTTACTCTTACCAGTAAGAGGTGGGCAGACGTTTTGGTTGTTTGTTTTTTTCTTTTGAGTCAGACCCAGTTAGACATATAACATCTTACTCAGTAAGAGGTGGGAGACTTGTCTTACTGCCTCTTACTCTATAAGAGATTGAAAACGTGTGTTAATTAACCATGTTATATTTATGATAAAAAGTCTTGTTTCATATTTACATAAGTTACTTATTATCGTATTGCGTTAGTTTAATAAATAAATTATAGAAACGAGCATTTAAAATCATTTGACAATTATACAAAAACAAACAACATTATTTCGTTCAGATTTAGACTTTCTAGCCACCTCTTACCAGTAAGATGTGGTAGTCAGATTCAGACCTAAAACATCTTAATGAAACAAACACACCCTAGTCTATGCTCTCTAAAACAACTTCAACACCAATCTTCCACATGTAACTCAAAAATATCCATCATTTAAGGATCCAGCAATTTTCTACACTGGATGGTTACACTGGAACCCTTTCGGATATGCTTTCCAAACTACAAAGTTGAGGTCCAACAACAATTGCCTAAAATCCTCCAAACCATCTGGTTATACTCAGTCCATCTGAACCCCCAAACAGAACCTGGTCGAACAACCCATCGGAATGGCTTGGTACTGTTAACTAGACCCCATGCCATTTCAGTTGCCAGTTTTATGCCACAGATTGTTTCTAAGCTTCCAAATGACCATAAAAAAGTGTAGAATTTTGTTTAGTTGTTCGCACTTACATACATGTACAAGATTATTAAGTTTATAAGCGCCAAATATATATTATAGAAAATCATGACAATTTCCACATTCAAAATTGTAGGATTTTTTTTATTTAAATGTTGACTATACAAATATTGACTTCTTGGTTGACTTTTACAGTCAACATTGACTTCCTCATTCATACACTTTACAGCATAGGTTTGACTCTACAATTCTTACATTTGTTTCAATCAGTGGCTTGAGGAACATTGAGAAAGAAGATTACCATGATATTTGGCATCCTGTTAAAGGGAGCAGTGGGAAATTCCAAAGGGGATTCAGGCTGGTCAAGAATGCTATGATAGATTAATGTTAGCTGCCATGGAAAACGAAGTGCTCACCATCAATTACTGCCCGTTTAGAAAAGTTGTGGGTTCAAATTTCAACGGGCCAGTGTCTCTAAATATTTTTACCGATGAAAATAACTATGTAAGAACATACAAAACCACAATTACAATGACAAAATGAAATCTACTAAATCCTTGAGGGAGTTATTTGAAGAACCACTATCGCAAAGTGCAAATTTAATCTTTTCTTGGATCTCCATAGCCCTCTGCCTCATTTCTTCAGCTTCTTTACCCACCAAAACCTGTCTGATTGCGCTCTCAATCTCTGCACTCTTTACAACAATTTCAACACCTATCTTCCACACATGACACAGATACCTAGCATTCAACTTTTGGTCTACATCGAATGGTTGCACAACATTGGGACCCCTTCTGATATACATTCCAAAGTTGAGTTCCAACCACAATGGCTCCAAAATCCTCCAACAGCATTATGTGCCAATACTGCCTTTTGGGGTGCCCATTTTATGATCAGTCCTCTGTCTTTCATCTGAGCCACTAAACCATCTGGCAAAAACTCGGTCCATTTGAACCCAGGCACGGAACCTGGTCGAACCACCCAAAGGAATAGCTGATTACTATTAAATAAACCCAATGCCATTTCAGTTGCCACTTTTTCATCCACATCTGCTAAGCTTCCTATGCTCACATAAATCACTGATTTGTGGGCTTGTTTATCTAGCCATGAGATACAACTAGTATCCTCTTCTAGAAAGCTAGTGGAAGGAGTTGGGATTATTTTGTGAATCGGGCCGATAGTAAAAATTGGAACTTGATAGTGACTGCGGATCTGGGTCAATGCCGATTGCTCAACAAACTCGAGGGTGTTCCAAAGAATGGCAGAAGGTTTTTTGGGGATGATCATGGTAATCGATTCAAGTGTTTCTTCAATTGGTTTGCCGATAAAGGGTAAATCTTTGTATCTGAATGGATCGAGTTCTGGAACTATTTCCTGCAATAAAAAATCTACATAACATGTTCCGAGTTCCTTGTTAGCACCTTTAATTATAATAAGTTAATCGACTCTTATAGTTCTTAACTATCATGCTTGTTTTTCTGGAAGCAAATGGATCATTCACCTTAAGGTGATTAGTTAGCGATGTCGATTTATTGTCGTAGACTAATTAATCATGTACCAAATTACCTATATAACAAGTGGTTAAGTCTGCACCCGACAATAACGGCAAGTATTAACTCTAGTAAAACATGCAGAATAATTGAGAATAAAAATCATAAAAATAAAGTACTAGAGTTAACACATGTAAAAGGTGTTTTAATTGATGATGAAAGTACCTTGCGTAGGAAATCGGGCTTCTTGATGGAACTGAGGGATGATCATCATAGCAAGAGTAAAAGCTGCACTACTACTACGCAAGATGATCGAAGGTAAATCTAGCTCACGGGCAACAGCCTCTGCAAAAAACATGAGGTTATCATGGATGATAACAATCGATTCCTTATTAGATCTATCTTTTTGCGCATTTATGATCTGAGTAAGATGCTCCTTGAGATGAGGCTTGCAGTTATCATTAAGAGTTTGCAAAAACGGGATAACGCCAACAGACATGCCAGGACCAGATCGATAACTTGTCGGGCAAAGGGTGAAAAATGAAATTTGGGTGTTTAGAAGGATCTGGTCGATTGAATTCGGTGTGAGCAATGGTTATTGAGAACCCTTTGGAATGAAGGTATGTCCCAAGCTGAAGCATGGGTGTCATGTGGCCTTGAAGTGGACTTGCTATCAACACCAGCCGCCATCGTTTACTGCCGTCATCCGCCATGTCTCTATAACTATCTCTTGCGTAAGATATTTTGCTACACACATTTGTGGTGTCACTTTATGATAAAAAATGATATCACATGATTGACATTTGTTGCGTCAGTTTTTTAGCATTTAGTATTTCTGTTCACGGACATGTTAGATTGTTATCACATGTGTCACATTTTTTATTTGTTTTCTTCAAAATTATTAGAGCATATACAACAATAACACCTTCCACGTCAGCGTCACATCAGCTTTAACATTTAACATTAGCATCCCAAAAAACAACCACAACAATAACATCAATCACATTTCATATTTTCAATTTCAACCCCTAAACTAAAACAAACACTTCATTTATTAAACTAAAACAAACATTTCATTAAAATTGAAAACATATTACAAAACGAGATTAAAAAAAAAAAAAAAAAAAACGTATCTCTGGGTTGGCATTTTCCAACTTTCGGATCCTCCGAAACAACTATGTAACATGTTGCAAGTAATGCTTCCTCTCCTGGAGTCCAACGTGCGTTAACAACAACTTCCTCTTCATCGAATCAACCGTTCGGGCTCGGGTCTTTGGATTTTTTGATTTTCGCTAGTACGACCTCTTCCTTTTTGGAGGAGACGTGAGTGTGTCAGCAACATCATGTGTTTCAGTTTGTGATTGTTGTGATTGTTGTGTGAATTGTAGGTTTTGAAAGTTGGAGTTTAAAGAGTTTTGTTGTTGCCAATACAGAAATGTTTGATGTTGTTTGCCACATTTCTTGGCTCGAAGCGCCTAGTGGGTTGGGGTTTGAAGATGAACCCGCGTTGGGGTTAGATGATGAACCCGGGTTTGAGGGATTCCACCCACCAGCGAGAAGATTGTAGAAAGTATCGTCGTTGCCTCCCGACATTGTTTTTTTGCAGTTAATTGAAGTTGAAAGATTGAGAGTATGTAGAGGATTTAGTAGTGGAAGTGTGAAAAGAAATGGTGTTTTAATTGGGTATTTATAGTGGTAAAAAAAGGTTTTTGATTTTTTTTTTTTTTTTTTTTTTTTAATTTTAAACTAGCCGTTTAGGGTAGTTTTTGAAATTTTTTTTGAAATATAACGGCTAGTAGCCGTTTAGGGTACTAAATTGTAAATTTTTTGATTTTTTTTTCTCCCCCCCCTTAACGCCCGTTGCCAAAGCAACGCCGGGCTCCTTTCCTCACGTTAACGCCTATGCTACAATGGGAGAAACGGCCATAACGCCGTTATTACCACTTTAACGCTGTTATGGCGTTATCGTTGGTAGTGCTCTTACCTAAAACAAAAAATTTATGTGTTTACAAATTCTAATTATGTACTATGGAAATAACAGAAATGACATAGCTGACACACGTCTGGTAAAAAAAAATTTGCTTGCATCTGTAAAACTTTAAGGAATCTATGAGTTGCAACAAATTTCTATCATGAGTAAAATAAAGCTATAAGTTGTTGGATTTTGGTCATTAAATAGCAATTATATTTTTTAAAAATACATGTTTGTTACGTGAATTTAAAAAAAAAATTATGTATATGTAACAAACTTTCATAAAATGTTTTAATTTGAACATTTTGATCACATGTCATAACTGATAGTCTGATACGTGGCACAAGTTTTATATCGTGACACGTCATCAAAATGTGCAGATTGAAATACTTTATAAAAGTTTGTTACATTTACACAACTTTTTAAGAATTCCCCGTACCAAAATGAGACAAAGAAAAAAGTTCATTACTATTTTATGACCAAAGCCCTTTGTCATACTAAAAGTTAAACCCATCTTAGGACAGAATTGTAACATAAAGTTATAAGTAGGTGAAATCGCCTAATCCATGAGTTTTAAGCAAATCATTATATTACAATGCATAAATGAGACAATTATCTTCATTTCTTAGAAGGGATTCCTCATTTTTCCATTGAATGGCTAGCTTAAAGTGTGTTTGTTATAATATTAAGTCGTTAGGGTCATGGGTAGCAAAATGGGTAGATTGGAGCGAATTGAATAATGGGTCACAACTAATCATGCCCGGATAGCAGGGTGTGCAATATGTGCATATGCACATGGCTACAAAAAAAATAGGGCCTCCAATTTTATCTTAGAATAAACTGCAAATTATGTCCTTAACGTTTGCTATTCTTGCAACAAATGTCTCTTTTTTTAAAAATTATGCTAGTTGTTTACCTAACGTTTGGACTTTTTTTGAAAAACGCCCCTGAGGCTGCACTGTTCATGCGAATTCGCGTTTTTTGCTAACGAGCATTACAAAATCTCGTTAGTCAAAGTCAAAGGTCATTTGAAATTACTAATGTACCCTTGTCTTCTTCCTTGCTCAAGAACATCATGAACACTACCCATATTTTTCAAAGATTAACACCAAAAACGTAAAACAACTTATTTTTAGATCTTGTTTGAGATCGTTAACACTTGCAAAGCGAGACACACCCACAAATTTATAGGTAATTCGTATGTCAGTACCAAAAAAGTTATGAATTCCACCAAAGATAGCCGATCTTAGTGACAAGGGACAAAAACTAGTTGGTGCATGAATCGAATGGGAAAGCAAAACCAAGCATAACAATAAACAGAATTAACAACAAACTCGACAGTGAACTTAAGAAAAAAAACTTCATTTAGATAAAATCCAGAACTCTAAACAGTGTTTAAACATTCAAATGGGAAAGATAAACACTGAATCATTGTAATACCAAATTAATCACATATGCTTCTAATAAAAGTCCTTCTACTTCATGCTTCTGATCAAACATAGGGCAAGAAAACTGCAGTTGCAACTTAACACATTCGATAATCATGATATGCATTTAAGTCGATGCATTTAATATTCCAAGAACATTAATCAACCTTTAACATTCCAAGAACATAATTGAGAATCATTTAAATCGATGCTTCTGATTCTCACCATTAATATCCCAAGAAGCGAGGTAGAACAAAGTTATAGTATATAATCGACCAAACCCACAACCAACTATCAACCAACAACAAATGAGACAATAAAAAAAGTTCGTTGCTATTCTATGACCAAAGCCCTTTGTCATTCTAAAATTTAAACCAATTTTAAGATAAAATTGTAACATAAAGTTATAAATACTTGAAATCGCCTAATCCATGAGTTTTAAGAAAATAATTATATTACGACGCATAAATGAGACAAATATCTTCATTTCTTAGAAGGGATTCCTCGGTTCTCCCTTGAATGGCCAGCTTAAATTGTGTTTGTCATAATATTAAGCCGTTAGGGTGATGGTTAGCAAAATGGGTAGATTGGAGCGAATTGGATAATGGCTCACAATTAATCAGTCCATGTCCCTGATAGCAGGGTGTGCAACATGTGCATATGTACAGGGGCCGCAAAAAATTAGGGCCCCCGATTTTATCTTATTAGTACATATTATTAATGCACCCCATAAATAAAGCCCATAAAAATGTCTACATTTTTGCTGAGATAATGGTAGGCGGGGATTTCGTTATTTTTTTTTCTTTTAGTACTCACTTTTGTTGTGATTTTTTTAGTTTCATACGCACTTATCTCTTTGCTACCTTGTTTTTAGTGTTTTTGGATGGCTTATAACAAGTTTCACTATATTAACAAAGCATATACTTGATTTTTTCATGACTTAAGGGCCTATATTTCGGTTGTAGCACAGGGCCTCCCAAATCCACGGGACGACCCTGCAACTAATGTCACATATACCTAGCTTAATTTTTCATTCACCTATTTTTATCGTATATCCACGTCATCGTACCTCGCTATTCATACAAACACATAAGATATTCGACAAATTTACTCTTTCTATTTTAGAGACCTAAGAATGGGTCGTGCTCAATATGGGTAAATTGTAAATTTGTGTAATTCTCGTACTCAATAATGAGTTTTAGTACAATATAAATAATACTAAATGATCAAATGGGCTTGGATCAATACAAGAAATGTTACTAAATACTAGTCCATTAATAGCCCCCCGCAGTTGGAGCGGGAGGACGCAGAACACTCAAACTAGTCTGAAATTTATCAAACGCGACAGACAGAAGACCTTTAGTAAAAATATCGGCATACTGATAGCGTAAAGGAACATGAAAGATGTGAATCTGTCCTGTAGCAACATGACCCGGACAAAGTGTATGTCAATCTCGATATGCTTCGTGCGTTGATGTTGCACGGGATTAAAAGATAAATAAACCACATTGGCATTATCACAATAAATAATAGCGACATAATGTAGACAAGAGTGAAGCTCTTGAAAAGGATTTCACAAATAGGACATATCAACTACTTCATTGGCAACACCACGGTACTTAGCCTCGACACTAGAACAAGATAAAGTATACTGCCGTTTAGATGACCAAGATAGTAAATTGTTGGCAAGTAAAACACAATAACCTGAAGTAGAATGAAGAGTAGTTACGCAGCCTGCCCAATCAACATCTGAATAAGCAACCAAAGAAGATGTCGAGGAAGAATAAAACTAAATACCGTAATACAAAGTGCCGGGAACATAACGTAAGATCCTCTTAAGAGCAGCAAGATAAGGCTCCAGAGGATCATGAATATAGAGACAAAATTGCTGAACCACATAAGACAAATCAGGTCTAGTGAAGGTGAGATACTGTAAAAGCCCCAACAAGGCTCCTGTAAAGAGTAGGATAAAAAATCAGAGCGCCATCAGCCCTCAATTTGGACTCCGTACCAACGGGAGTCATGCACGAATGACAATTGCACAAATACCTGATGTGTTAAATCTATTTTTATATTTTTAAAATCCAATTTAAAGTAATACACTAACACTTACGGGCAGTGTACCCGGTCAATCCTAGCTAGTTTGGTGTGACAACTGGAAAATTAGGGAGCTCTTTTAGGTACCGCATTATGCTAGTTAGATCGAGTAGATTGCCCATAGGAGCTATTCGGATAATGATGACTTGTCTTGGTATCATTTACTTGCTTTTTATGATTGATTTTGGTATTGATGAGTTATGGCCCGCAAAGTTAGGCACTACTTGAGTCGGCATAGTAAAAACCTAAAACAAGAGAAAAAGTAACATTTAACTCGTTACATGGGAATAAAGCGTCTTAATAATCAAAACTTGTGAAAAAAGGTAATTAAAAACAATAACGCCATTAATAAAAATATTCGGACATTAATTATAAAATATACTAGCCCGTGAGTAGTAGTTCGGGAAAGTTTACAAAATTACGACGTTGGTCCCCCGTGTTTGCTTGTGGCCGGCGCCCCCCTTTGTCCCAAAATAATTATTTAATCCCTCCCTCAAAAATATATAAACTTACACACACACACACACACACACACATACAAACAAACACACATCATCATCTTCCACCCAAATCCTAATTTGCACTTTCTCTCAATACCACATAACCTAACCGCCGCCACCTTTTCGACCATCCACCGCCACCACCACCGCGCGTGGAACGACACCACTACCAAAAGCTTCATCTCACTCTCCTCTTTCTTTTTATATACATCACGCACCACAACCCCATCATTTCGCCACCCCAACGTGCCTAAACATCATTCTTGTTCGTGTTTTCTTGTTCTAAATATAGATCGGGAAGAAAGAAAGGTAAATGGAACGAGTGTACCACTCGTTCGAAACTTTTGGTCTCGATTCATCCGTTTTTGGTTTGGTTTATATGGACACAAACACATAAACTAATTTTAAAAGTTATAAAAACGTAGTAAAATGAGTTGGTATCGAGTGTGTTGTGTCGGGTCTCGCGTATGCATTTTTATTTTGTTGTTTTGATGTTTTGATTTTGGTTTGTTGTTGATATTGGAGGTTTAAAGGAGTTGGAAAGCTAACTGGGACCATGAGGTCCGGTTTGGTTGCGTTGGGGAGTGACCGCGAGCCACAAGGACCAAATGGTCTGTTTGTTTTTGCGTTAGGGAGTGACCGAGACCCACAAGGACCCTATGGTCCAGGTTGGGTTGTCGTGGTAATATATTGGATGTTTTTGTTGACCTTAGGAGTGACCAGGACCAAGATGGTCCGATCGTGTAGAGTTTGGTCGAGACACGAGGGAGCCAAAGGACCAGTAGGGTTCGTTTGGTTCGCGTGGTCTTACCGTGGCCAAGTCAAGACCATTAGGGTCTCGACATTGGTTTCGGGTGCGGTTTGATGCTTGATTGGATGTCGGGAATGATGTGAGTTGAATGGAGATTGTTGGATGCGTTGTCGAGCCACAGGTTTAGGGCCGGTAATGAGTGGGAAATGTTTATTTGGACTTGAAATTATATATATGTGAACTTTGCGCAACGTCGGTGTTACCGTGACTTTCTAGTCTCGGTTAACCCCGACAACGCCGTAACATGGACTTATATTATTTATTGGACATATGACGTATAAAAGCTGAGAGTCATGACTCGGACTTGTGAACTCGAGACAGATAATAACTCGAAATGTGAATTGAAAACTTGACATAATATAACAGTAAGGCCCAAAAGAGATCATAAAATAGGTCCACAATTATTATCAGAGTCTAAAGTGATCCTCCAACCATGCCTCTTTTGCCAAGCCTCCAAGAAACAAGCAACCCAAACATCATCTTAATTACCTGAGAAAACATGCTAAAAAGGTCAGTTAACGCTATTGAGTTCATAGGTTTAATTATAAATTCAATAGTGGACCTGATAGAGTTTATTTGCTATGCGAGACTAAGACAAATATACAATAAACATTCCAGTCACTTTCCATCAACAATCGAGATCTCAGCAAGGCCCCAAGCGATTCTAGCTAGGTAGCACAGTTAGGTCACATAGTTATAGCAAGGGATTGCTACCCTAGACTAAGTCAATATCTACCACATATCTATCCTTTACTAGTCAACACATAAGCAAATCAAAAAGATTAAAAGCAGGTCCAAGAAAAGATAGCATGCTTTCTCACCCTAATTTAGTTAAAACATACATAATAATGGGGCTATGAAACTCACCTCGATTAAGCAAAGCACAAATAATCAATAGCAAAGCAGATAAGCAACTAAAACGGCTCGGCAACTACTGACTCGGCACAATCTATTAATATAAACTCCTTCTTAATACATTTTCCAGTTCCAATACTTTCTATCCCGAATACATTCCAACTCTTATTTCCAAAAACATCTCGTTTCTCTATTTAGTTACAAGTGTTTTGGTATCATCGTGTGAGGTGTCGACTCGATAGGACCCCATGAATGCACTATATTTCTAACGATGCGACTCACAACGACACAATGCAACTTCTAAGCGAAAAGCTTTATAGTTTAATAAGTTTCGAAATAAATCGTTAGATCTTATCGAATTCGTCAACTCGATAAACTCAACTATTTATTTATTTCACTTATTATTCCCAAACACTAATCAACCTAATGAGTTATAAGGATAATTTGTTCATTAATATCTTTATCCTACGCACATAACGGGCTCTTATTGGATTCATCAACCCAATAAGTCCACTATCTATGTGGGTTAAACCTATTAATGGCAAGTCATCCGCAACCCATGCGTATCCCACAATGATTATTAAACACTCATAAATGAAATTTTTTGACAAACGCGCCCTCGAAACGTTTAATAACTCGTTATTATAAAACATTTCCATTTTTAAGTCATTAGTTCCGCTTTAAATATAGAATAACAAGGTGAGTCTTGTTACTAAATATTTAATACAAGAACTTACTATTTTCTATTTTTCTAGTTTATTTACATGTTTATATATATATATATATATATATATATATATATATATATATATATATATATATATATATATATTGGAATAAATGTAACCAGATAATTAATTATGGGATTGGTTGTGAATGATTTATGATTATCTTGTTTTCCTATACTTTTCTTGTTTACCAATCCAGTAGCGCCCCGAAAGCTTATTTAAGTCTTTCGCTGTACCAAATTTTGGAGGTGTTACAGATTGGTATCAGATCCAAGGTTATAGAGAACTAGGTACTTATTAAAACCTAAACTATAACCCCTTTTTAGAAAACTTGATCCTCGACCGACGCATGCCAGCCTGCCAAGCCGAAGCATCTTAAATTGAGTATGGAATGAACTGCAACTTGATTATTGAAATGCTATATTTTGCGATATGTTTATTGGTCTTGGAATATTATGAGATTGCTATATGATTTGTATGTCTTGGAAATTATATGAGGTATGGATTATATGATAAAATAGAGCTTATGCAGTTTTGTTCTGAGCATGTTTTGAGTAATGCGGTATCCTCTATTTTGAAAGCTTGCCACTATGTGATGATATGATGTTTTGATATGATGATGCGTTATTAGAATTTTTCATTTTCATATACTTATACCTACCCTACGCGATTGTCACAGACCATGCCTTCACTAGCTTATGATGTGTCAGAGGAGATCCTTGCTGCTGCATCTTCCCCAGCACGGACTCTGATGACTCCTGCGTAGGATGATCCTTATGTGATTGTCTGATACCCTACTCTTGCTTCATCATCATCAGCCATTCCAGAGCCACAGACTTCACTCACTTCTCAGTTACGATCATCATCTGATAGCCCTAGTTCTTCATGACAACTTACATTACATCAGGCTTAAGCACGAGCCCAGACTCCCAGACTTACCCATCGTATCATCGCCAGATGTCAGTACGACCTCCATCATCACCTGTGCACCTATCAGCTCACTCTCTCCTGTCATCACCACTTTCATCGCCATCTCACCGACGACCTAGATCCCCTACTTTACTGCCACATGATTCATCTTCAAAGAGACGTCGACTCATGGACTCCTACTCAGTTGATGAGGATGAGGATGAGGAGGAGTATGAGGACGAGGATGAGTATGTGGATGAGGATGTGGACCCTCCAGAAGAGGAGGAGGAGGACATCCCAAATGAGGGTACTCTGCCGATTCAGAGTTCCGCGCATTTAGCGCATTCTCCAGGACCAGGCTCTCCTTTACCCTTGCTTGAGCCCGATTCACCAGAGCAGCCATTCGACTTTGTCTCTCCTCCTCACTCACCCGAGCTAGGCAGCCCACTAGGATCAGATCTCCCATCAGAGATAGATTTAGAGCCCACGGAGTATGGAGAGAAGGGTCTGATTTGGGAGCGGATTATTTCCCAGGGAGTTAGGCTTAGTCATTTAGCGGACCGACTAGTTGGTGTATCGACGGCTAGTCTAGAGGAGTTGAGGGGACATATGGGGCAGTTGTTAGGAGGACTATGGCCTTGAGAGAGGGTATGTCAGAACTCTATGAGCAGGTAGGAGACCTGCAGAGAGGGTTCATGACAGCCCGAGCGCTCTGGCGCAAAGTCGGTGAACTGGAGAGAGAGGTTGTGGATCTGAGGAGAGATTGCGACACCTAGCGTCTTGAGATTTCCTCACTATGGAGAGTGATTGAGGATGTTCGAAGATCAGCGAGAGTCGCCCGTGCAGACCGTGGCTAGATTGCCTTAGGTTTATAGTGTTGTACCATCTTGAAACTGAGGAGTCCCTAGTTCGAGATGTAGACTTATCTTAGTTATCCTGTTAGTTTCATTAGTAGGATCGTCTACGACTACTCTCTATCTTTTCATGTTATTATACTTCCAAAACTATGTGTTATGGCTATTAGAAGTTCATCCTTTGATTTCTCCCATCAAGCCTTCGTTTTTTCGATATGATGTAGCATTATCCTTGTTATCTTGATTCAATATTCGTGCGGTATCCGATATCTTTGGAATCAAATCCCGTCAAAAGAAATGTGATATGTGGAACTTATGGAACTCTTATGTTAACCTTCAGATCAATGGCACCAAGACGAAACCCACCCAGGACAACCCGAGCAGCACCTGCTGTGGTCATTCCCGTTCGTCAAGGTCGGCGCCCGACCCCGACTCCACCTGTTGAGAATCAGAATACTAATAACCCCGCCGCTGAGAATCAGAACATCAATGACCAAGATGAAAATGGTCATATCCCACCGATCCTTCCAACTATGAATCAAGCCCACATCGACCAGCTCGTGACGCGTGTCGCCGAGCTGCTAGCCAAGTCAAATCACTCAAACACCTATGCTGGAACCCCATCGCTTAATCGAACTCGAGGTTGTACCTATAAGGAGTTCCGGTTCTGTGGTCCCATCGAGTTTGGAGGAACCGAGGGAGTGGTTTACCTAATGAGGTGGATGGAGAAAATCAATCGCTGTTCACGCCGCAGAATCGTGATGAGGACGCCAAGGTCAAGTACGCGACGTTCACTCTGAAGGACGAAGCGTTGACTTGGCAGAACAACTATCACAAATCGGTAGGAAGTGAGGTAGCATATGCGATGACTTGGAACCAGTTTAAGGCCTTGCTGATCAAGACTTACTGCCCTAGGAATTAAGTTAAGAAGTTAGAAATCGAGTTTTGGAACCATAAGGTGAAGGGAAACGACACGAAGGCTTACAACCGTCGCTTTCAAGAATTGTCGTTGCTTTGCCCAGAGATGGTTCGTACCGAGGCTCTCAAGATTGAGTGGTATATTGATGGATTGCCTCTAGCTACTAGGAATGATGTAATCGATGTAAAGCCAGCAAACATGTATGAGGTAGTTACCATAGCCCAACTTCTGATGGATTCCATTGTGCTGAAAGGAACAGACAAGGGAAGAAGTGATAAGAGGAAGAGGAATGAGGGTGTTAAGGGTGATAGCAACTCCAACAAACGGCGAAAGACTGCTAGGATGTATGCTATCGGTAATGGAGAGAAGAAGGGTTATAAAGGAAGTAAGCCCTTGTGTAGTCGTTGCAATCGACACCGCCATGGACAGTGCGCTGTCGTGTGTTGAAATTTCTCTAAGGTATGACATATGGACAGAGACTATAGGTCACGACCCCTTGCTGTGGCACAAGCCACAAAGGGAATGGACTGGAAGGTCACTGTCAACTATTTTGGATGTGGGAAGAAATGGCACTACAAGACAGAGTGTCGAGAGCCCTGGGTCAGAGGAAATCCAAGGAATGGAGGAAATCAGGTGAACCGAGGCGCGGGAAGTAATGGGCATAACCCTAGAAATCGAGGGACTGAAGGGAACCAAGGAAACCAGGGTGCTGGAAATCAACAAAGAGACATGGGAGCAGCGCGAGTGTACGTCATTGGGAAGGAGATAAAAGAGGATCCAAACGTAGTTACGGGTACGTTCCTTCTTAATAACCGCTATGCTTCCATACTGTTTGATACCGGTGCCGATACGAGTTTCGTATCCACTGCTTTTATGCCATTACTAGGAATTTCCTCGACACCTTTAGGATTAAGTTATGATGTGGAGTTAGCTAATGGAAATAGGGAAAGGATAGACACTATATTCCGAAGTTGCACGTTAAGTTTCCTAGACCACCCGTTCAGCATAGACCTCTTGCCCGTTACCTTAGGAAGTTTCGACGTCATCATCGGTATGGATGGGTTGTCGAAGAACGGTGCGCACATCATCTGTGACGAGAAGATTGTGCATGTGGCGTATGGTAGAAAATTCCTGAGTATTCAAAGAGATCGGAGCGACTGTGGAGGTCCCTCCAAGTTGAGCATCATCTCTTATATAAAGGCCCAAAAGTACATCGACAAAGGAGGTTGTCTTTTCTTGGCTCAAATTTCTGAGAAGAAAGGCGAGAAGAAGAGTGAAAGACGCCTTAAGGATGTACCCATCGTTCGAGATTTTCCGGACGTGTTTCCCGACGACTTGCCAGAGGTTCCACCTATATGACAAGTGGAATTCCAAATCAAGTTGATACCTAGTGCTGCACCCGTAGCCCGGGCACCCTATCGACTTGCTCCAAGAGAGTTGGATGAACTATCAAGGCAGTTTGCAGAGTTGTCAGAGAAGGGATTCATATGACCAAGTTTGTAGCCGTTGGGAGCGCCCGTACTGCCCGTACTGTTCGTGAAGAAGAAGGATGGATCGTTTCGTATGTTCATCGACTATCGAGAGTTGAATAAGTTGACGATGAAGAATCGATACCCATTTCATAGGATAGACGATCTATTCGACCAACTCCAAGGATCTAGTATCTATTCTAAGATCGACTTATGATCCGGTTACCACCAGCTCAGAGTTCGAGAGGAAGATATCCCGAAGACGGCGTTCAAAACTCGTTATGGGCACTATGAATTCCAAGTGATGTCGTTTGGTTTGACCAACGCGCTCACGGTATTAATGAACCTCATGAATTGAGTGTGCAAGCCCTATCTGGATAAGTTTGTGATAGTATTCATATACGACATCCTGATATACTACAAGAGTAGAGAGGAGCACGAGGAGCATTTGAGGCTCATCTTGGAGTTATTGAGGCAAGAACAGTTGTACGCCAAATTCTCTAAGTCCGAATTTTGGATTCCGACCGTACAATTCTTGGGCCACGTGATAGATAGTCAAGGAGTTCATAAGATTGAGGCCATCAAGGAATGGCCCGCTCCTAAAACCCCCTAGGAAGTTCGTTAGTTTCTTGGTCTAGCAGGCTATTACCGGAGGTTCATTGAGGGATTCTCTAAAGTAGCTAAGTCGCTGACCAAAGTGACACAGACGAACATTAAGTACGAATAGGGAGAGAAGGAAGAAGAGGAGTTTGAACTACTGAAGGAGAAGTTGTGTAGTGCTCCCATCCTAGTCTTGCCTGAAGGAAGCGAAGATTTCGTCGTATATTGCGACGCTTCGCATAAAGGCTTGGGAGCTGTTCTGATGTAATGGGAGAAGGTGATAGCGTATGCCTCCCGGCAGCTTAAAAAGCATGAGAAAAACTACACCACCCATGAGTTGGAGTTGGGTGTTGTGGTGTTTGCTCTTAGGATATGGAGACATTACCTGTACGGTACTAAGTGTATACTGTATACCAACCACAAGAGTCTGCAACACATCTTAGACCAGAAGGAGCTGAACATGAGACAACGACACTGGATGGAATTAATCAGTGATTACGATTGTGAGATTTGTTATCATCCGAGTAAGGCCAATCTTGTTGCAGATTCCCTTAGCCGAAAGGAGAGAATTCCGCTGATAACATCAAATTATCCTGAATATTAAGTGTCAATTTCCCCCGATAATGCTTGTAATTTATATCATTTATATGGATTTACGCTTGTTTTCCATTATATTTCACTTTCAGGTAAATTACGAGCATTGGAGCTAATGAGACGCGGAATTAGAATGTTTATTGAAGATTTATCATAGTATGCTCACTTTGAAGAAGTTACCGCGTAACTCCTCTCTCACATTACGCCAGTAATCCAAAGCGCGGCTCGAAAACCAACTTATCGTAAGATTACGGCGTAACTCTCCCAAAAGATTACGACGTAACTATATTAGGTCAAATGAGGTTCCGCGCCGCCGATAATTACGCCGTAACTCATGCATCAACTACGGCGTAACTAAGATTTATTGAAGATACGGCGTAACCCCTTCCTCGAGGTTACGCCGAACCAAAGATTTCTAGTGCAATTTACGAAAAAGTTATATGTTATGGCGTAACTATTTTATTAGTTACGCCGTAATCAAGATCTGGCCTATAAATACCCCACGATTTCTAGCATTTCAAATCATCCCATTTCACACACAACAATCAGAGAACGTGAGAAGAAGCCAAAGGCAGATATAGAGGAGCATACAGAGCTATCTCCAAGGGAGAAATCACTCCCCTACGATAAGCATTAGCTTTTTATCTTTTCTTTACTTTTGATTCATGTATTTCGTAACATTAAACATTGAATTGATTTGTATGGTTAATATGAGTGGCTAAGAACCTCTTGGTGTTGGCCTAATTATGATTCCTTAATTCTTTTGTTTGTGTTTACATTGCTTCCGTATAATTATTTCTAAGTGTATGCATGCATAGTTTATTGGTAGCTACCCTTGTTTCGGTAGTTTTGAATGGCGGTAGAGGCTAGTTGCTTAGGAGATATGACCAACTCACCCTAAGTGAGTAGACTGAGACGGGAAGGGTAAGATATGACCAACTGACGACCCTTTCTACTTGTGCGATTTGACCAACCGATCACCTACCGTTTGGATGAACTTAAGAATCAGGGGGTGAGTGTTTAAGATGTTAGCGCCCGAGCACTCACTATTATAAGTCTAGCATGTAGCGGAACTTAATGACTTCGCTTAGGGACCGTGAACAACCGACTTATGAGGGACACTGACTTCTCCAGTGGTGGCATCTTTGCTGATAGGTTAGGGCGAACTGACCAAATGTTGTCCTCTCGATTTTGACCCCACCTGAAGTAATTAGAAGTAATTAGACGTAAACACTACTAGTTAGGATGAGTAACTAGGTTAGCACCACTCTCCTCTATTGATCACATCCTTTACCTTTATTTGTTTTAGTAGTTAATTAGTTAATTCGATATCAAAACCATCTTAAAATCTGTGACACCTAGACTTAGTATTAATCCACACACATAGCTTTTGGGACGACCCCGGTTTTACCAAATACTACACTACACACGACCGGGTACACTGCCCATTAGTGCTTTAAGGTAGACCTCAGGTATAACGAGTAATTATAAATATTAAAACCTGGTCAGTAAAACCTGCATCAAGTTTTTGGCGCCGCTGTCGGGGAGTTATATTAGGATTACTATTTAGTCTTTCATTTTTTTTTAAAATTTTCTCAAATTCTCACGATCACTTTTCAAGTTTCAGGTACCATGGAAGTTGTTAACATTGATAACCTCACTCTCAAGGAATATTTGGCGTTAACAAGAGAAGAACAAGGACCAGGGATTGTTAGGCCGGCCATCGCAGAAGATGCTCAATTCGAAATCAAACCTCAATTTATGAGGGAATTGCGTGCAAACCCTTTCTCTGGAAGCATCACCGATGATGCTCATGAGCATATAGACAACGTGGAATACATTGTCAGCCTATTCAAAATTCCTAGAGTCTCAAACGATGCTGTCATGTTACGTGTGTTCCCTATTTATCTCACTAGAGCTGCTAAAAGGTGGGTTGATCGATTACCTGCCGGAACAATCAACACCTGGCCTCTCCTAAAAAAGTATTTCATTAAGAGATACTGTCCTCCATCCAGGACTACTAAGCAATTAGAAGAAATCCATAACTTCAAGCAAGAGGGTGATGAAACGTTGTACCAAGCATGGGAAAGGTATAACGAATTATTATACAAGTGCCCTACTCACGACCTTAACAGCCAACAAAAGTTGAACGTCCTTTACAAAAGTCTGAACATCTCCTCAAGGCAAATGATCGATTCTCAAGGACCAATACCTGGAATGACTCCAACATTGGCTCTGGAAACTATTCAGAAGATGGCTGAACACTCTCACAAGTGGCATAATGTAGGGAGAAATCGAAGTAAGAATGGAAATATGGAAGGCCTTGCATCAATAAATAACAAATTAGAAAGTCTCGGAAGAGACATGAAAAAGCTCAAGGAAAATGTGCATTCCATACAAGTTGAACGAAGTGGACACAATGGAGCTCTCCCTACTAAGGAATGCCCCTCCAACGAGGAAGTTAAAAGGATTGAAGAAGTAAAATATGGAGGTGGAAGTCCCTTCAACGGATACAATGGTAACGGGCCCAGATACCGAGAAAAGTCCCTGTGGTTCTATACCAGAGTCAACAAAAATCCTCCTAGACCAAGCCTAGAAGAAATAACGCATAAGCACATCGAGGAATCTACAAAAAAGGGCGATAGACTCAAAGAATGGATGGTCAAGGTAAAAGAAGACACCAACATGAACTTGCGAAACCAAGATGCTGCAATTAAAAACCTCGAAACCCAAATTGGGCAATTAGCTAAAAACCTTGAGACCAGTAATGCCAAAGCCATTGCCTGCAACGCCATATTTGCACAAGATAAACCAAAGAAAGAGTAGTGCACCTCTTCTGTCACCAATGATCTATCCAGGATTAACTACCTAAAAGAAGATGATAAATTGGAAGACGACGAGGACCTGCCAAGCCAACTTCCTGAGAAACAACAATACCAGGTGTTGATACAAAAGTTGGGCGTTCCTTGTTTGGGCTCCTATACGTCATCACCAGGAAAGTTTTCTTCTTCCATGCACTGTCGGTAATCTTAAAATTCCCGCATTAGCTGATTTGGGGGCTGGGGTAAACCTTATTTCTACCACTTTGTTTGATAAAATAAAACTTACCAATTTAAAAGAAACAACAATGATGATAGAAATGGTTGATTCCTCTAAAGCTGTACCAAGGAGAGTAGTCAATAATGTGCTCCTTAAAATTGGAAAATTCCTTTTTCCCACTGATTTTGTGATTATTGATATGGGAAAACGGGAGACTTACAACTTAATTGTTGGAAGACCTTTTCTGACCACTTGTCGTGCACAAATTAAGGTTTTTGAAAAACAAATTTCTTTAGGAACTGAAAATGAACGAATAACTTTCAGCATGAAAGAGCAATTAAACCTAAAATTAGAAGTTTCAAATAAAGTTGATGTTGTTAACGTTCAATCGCTCGATCCACCTTTGTGTTATCATCCTAGTACTAACGATGGTGGAGAAAATGTTGATAGTTTTAAGCAGTGATAGTTGTAAGCAGGAACAGGAAAATACTGTCTAGGTCAAAGGTATTATGGAAGCTCCGAATCCAAACAAACATTACTGCAACCATATATTAACCGAGGATAACAAATCAATAACAGCATGGCCCTTGTGTAACCCTTTTCATGAATTTTGTGATGGAAGGGCGGATGAATGGATGTGCCCTCACGAGGCTGAAAGACACGATATAAAATTCGGGAATTTATCATTTGAAGATTGGTACAAGATAAGATTTGGAGACTCACAAATCAATACAGGATTGGTAAATCAACTAAAATGCAATTACGATAACTATCGCCTTACTAATGCAATAACCAATGAGGAAAGATCAACCATGATTACAACAATTGGTCCGATAGCTGAAGGTGACGACTGGGGAAAGTCATGTATATCATTTAATGAGTAGCTCTCGCAAAAATTTGGAACATGTAGCATCGGTAACACTGCAAGAAAAAAGTTTTTTTATCAAATGGATGAATGATTGCCGCTAACTAGTAGAGGAAGTTGGCCAAGTCCAAAGGCCACCATAAAGCCCCGAGGCTTTGAGTCTAACTTAAAGACTCGTAAATAAAGAAAAATGCTCTTTCGGGAGACAACCCGAATTATCCCTTTCTTTTGTTTTATTTCCATTTCTTGGGTTTTTGTTTTTAACCATTTTTGCAGAAACGAAGATAAGTTGTTGCCGCAAAGATGTCGATCGACAGAGTTACTGTGTAACTCATTCTCATGGTTACGCCGTAACAGGCCCCTTGCAGCAGAACTTCTGATGCATTACCAATTACGACGTAACCCCATCTCAGTGGTTACGCCGTAGCTACACTTTTGCAGCGTATGCCTAGTTACGGTGTAACTCCTTCTAGAGTTACGACGTAACTCCTTCTAGAGTTAATACAAATAAACCGTAAAAACGTTTATTCATATTTAGCAATCTCGTTGTGTTTTGTTGATAACAAATATAAAGTTATCATAAGTAAAATTATAAGAATACATGTTATTTTTGTAAAGTATATACATTTGATCATTCAAATAAAATGTTGTAATAATTCATTTGTTGTAATAATTTATGTAATAGGATGGGTAATATCCAAGACCCATAACCCATACCCATGGAGCTAATCCATAACCCATGACCCATTGCATGACATCATGCATGAAATCATGTTGGGTATTATCCATGACCCATGACCCAATTTCCATAACCCATGACCCAAGTCCAATGACCCATTGTCTAGATACATTGTATCTTCTTGGGTACCCATGGCTCATACCCATAACCTATAACCCGGTTTGCAACCCAAAAATCCGGACTGGTACAACCCAGTTTGCCGGATCCATAGGATTGCACTGGACGGATCCCCCAAGTGAGGGATCCGCCGGAACCGGGCTACAGTAAGCTTTTATGCCTATAAATAGTGAGCCATTTCTTCATTGTTACTCACCCTTCTTTTTAAAACTCTCTCATATATTATCTCACTCTTCTAACCTCTGATCACTTGATAAATCTAGTAGTTCTTCTTTCTTTTGTTGTGATTCTCAAATAGGTCATTCTCAAAGGCGAGATCACGATACACTACAAGTCATCCAAGCAAAGGGTCCTTGATTGATTTGTTCATCCACAAGATTTCTGTAGCAAGATCTTGTATTTCATATTTCACATAGTTGTTGTGTAATAGTTGTGTTGGTTTGGTCCGCCGTGCTAAGGACTCGGTATTTAGTTGTTGACATAGTGCTTGAACTCTCGAGTGGGGAACTCGGGGAGTGGAGTAGGGCAAGGAAGGTGACCTTGTAGCCGAACCAGTATAAATCACTTGTGTCGCTACTCTCTATCCTTTACTTTACTTGCTTACATTATTTACTTTACTTATTGCTTTATACTATCTATCCATCCATACGAATTCACATAAGATCAAATCTAAATCTTTGAAACTTATTTTAAAATCGACAAAACTATTCAACCCTTCCTTCTAGTTTTCCACACATTGTATTGCATTGTGTTACACGATTTAGAGGGTGTTTGAGACTGGCTTTTTGTTTTAACCAGATAAGTTGTTTACATCAAAGTGGTTATATTTACACAAAATAAGAGTGTTCACGTGCTTATGTCAAAGTGCTTATTTGAGATCAAAGTAAGGCACTCTTTCACTACCATATATGACGTAAACCTTATGAGAAGTTACATCAAAGATTTCTAAATGTTTAGGTTTTTCAGGTCTTAATGCCACATTCATTTTTTTAATAACCATTACCGCAGTTGAACTTCATATATTCAGAATGTTATTGTTGCTATCATTTTATTCTCCAAAATAAAGATGTGTGGTTGGACTCCTCACACTTATGAATGATATTATAAAGATTAGGTTTTGATTAATTAGGTGCTACTTGGTTTCTTTTACAGGTCGCTTGAGCAGGTTGGGTGAATCCAATATGGAAGGAACTACAAGTGAAATGTCTACAGTCTAACATTTCAGATTTTAAAATTCACTGCGGATTCACCTAAAGTCTGAAGAATACTTAAAAAGAGTTTAAGTTACCTATAAACGGGTAGGTCGGGCGAGTAGGGTAACATGAGCAAACAATATTTTAAAGGTTTGGGCTGAAAGTTGAAGTCATAATTCAGTACAACCTCTGTGATCAAGTGATTCCAGTCATATTGAAAGTGAAGAAAAACCTTGGATATAAGTTTAACTTTGGAGTTTGTAGGTTCCATTCGAGAATTTAGATAAACTCTCATTCGATATTTTATTTGCATTCTATTATCTTCAGTGATGGTACTCAGATTATCAGTAAAGAAATTTTGGCATCATGTTCAGCTGGTCATCATGGTAATGAACAATTGAGCCATCAACTCCACTTCGACATGGTATTTATACTCGAGCTGTCAACCAGAGATGGATCAAAGAAATGTGGATGTATGCAAGGGAATTCTGTGATGACAGTAACCCTATCATAGTGTGCATAGTGAGTTCCTAAATATCATCTTAATCTGTTTTGTCGTTAACCAATAAACTTGATTTATTCGGTCCATTATAAAATGGATGTTGTAAATAAGCTATCCAAACAGTCCTTAGTAACATGTTTAGGATGCCAAATGCCTGCTGAAATAGAAAAGCAAAGTGTATATCTGTTTTTGCCTTAATGGTTTACCATATCATGCTTTTGTTTTTGTAGGGTCACGGACCACTTTCTGTGGAGGAGGAAACAAACTCTTAGGCTGAGGCATTTTTCCACAATATTTATTTTATTTATGCAGCCACGATCGGAGATCAGTGAGGTGCATTTTCTGACGTTCAATCCAGTGGTTAGACGAACAGAAACAACATGCATCGATGAAAGTGGAAAATGGCACACAATGACCAAAGGCGCACCTGAACAGGTACAATATACTGTTCTAAATTTTTTTTAGCTAATGGTCTCAGCTTTGCCACTACTAACTAAAGCTAATCAATGTGATAAATAAAGTTCAGTGGATATAATAAGCAATTCCAAACACCATCTTAATATATATCGGCAATTTATAACTTATATAAGGTTATTTTTTTTTTCTTTCAGTAAGCAGCACCAGTGGAACTTATAGGAAAGGAGACGGTTGAGGTAAAGCTGAGAAAAAGAACTCAAATAGGTGAGCTTCGCGAAATTGTGAAAGTCGTAATCTATTATTTGTTTTAGCTGTGGATTTACAATTTCAACTGGTGAGATTTTACGAATCGGCCTCTTGATGAGATATATGCTTACTATGGAACTTAGGTAAAATATTAAATTAGTTCTTATAGTTTGTTAGTTCTATTCATGTGCATAGTTTCAAGTAGAACGCGACTTGGCATTTCTTCTTTGTCTTTGGTGGTTATATCAACTACTCGGTTTGTTTTCCAGTTGGTTGATTTTGGGTACGTCTCATTTCTTTTAGGTACTTCATTGGTCAACTTTTAGTCACCCGGATACCAAGATCAGGTAGAGATGCATCCACTGATCAACACATTGGAAAGGGTAGAGGTACAGCCGTTCGCATTGGAAAAAGAAGCAAGATCAGGTACATTTGATGAGATTTTTAAGGGAGACATTGCTTTAAATTAGACCCCCTTAAATGTAAATGCTCACAAATTCTTAAAAATGGGAAACACAACACCAAATTTATTGATTTTCAAAGATAGACTAATCCGTTTTCTTATGTTTGTGCCACATGAACTAAAGCTTCTAAAATTTTACAGCTACAAAACATCAGCAGCCTTGCCTTCGGTTTTGAACTCAGTAAAGAAAGTGCAACTTAGTTATTTAACACATATTTATATACTTTGTTTGTACTTATCATTATGAGGTAACATGTTTATCGGGAAACAACTTTGTGTAAAGCTTGGAAGTTCGTTGTAAACAAACCTTGGTATAAATACCATCGGAAGTATATTACAGTTTCACGAAGAAAAGCTACCACATTTTCAAAAGTGTCAACATTGAGTAATTACAAGCATTTTTAGGAAGACTTTCATCTTGCTCGGGGGTTATTTTGTACATCAGACCATAGTTAAATTAATACAGTATGTAACTGTATAGGTCTTAATTTCCTTACATTGACAATCATACCTTACAGATCAGCCATGAACAAATCACCACTTTTTCAAAAGATTTTAGATGTCATATTAGCGTTAAGTAACTTTCGGATACTTGCAGGTAGGGGTGGCAACCAACCTGAAAAATTAACAGGTTCAGGTTGAGTCTACTATATTTTAAGTCAGGTTTGGGTCGACCAATCTTACCCGTTTATTAAACAGGTCAGGTTCGGGTTGAGAATAAATTAAGCGAGTCAGCCCGCTTACCCGTTAAACATTTTTTTGTTAAATTAAAAATAAATTATATAACTAAATTTGAAATGCTTATCCAGGGTTTTTTTTTTAATGCATTAGTATTCTACAGGTTGTTACATATGAACTAATATATATTGTGATTCATCATTATTATAAGTATTAAGTTAACTCAAAGAGGGGGAAAAACAAATAAAGCATTAAAAAGATAAATGTTATAAACCAGAAATCACAAAACACGTGTCAAACATTCCATCGCAAAAAAAGTAAATATACAGAAGAACACTCTCGCAGCAACGTGCGGGCAAACATGCTTGCTGAATACCAGGATTGTTATTTACCATGATAAGATAGATAATATGTATATTTATATTATTATTTTTTATGTAAATAAAGATATTCGGTTTCTTTGATTCGGTTTAGTTATATCTTATTCAAACCATTAACCAAACCAAACATGAGCTAAATACTTCGATTCGGTTTCAAACCAAATCATACACTAATTAAAATTTTCGGTTTGGTTTTATTTATTTTCAGTCTGATTTATTTTTCAATTTGTTCGATATCAAGCCAAACACTAAACACCTCTAGTTACAACATTGTGAATTTTGTGATTATTTCAAGATGATTGCCATAATCCTTATGCTAATATTATGCTAATTATTTTTCACTTTTGTATATAAATGATAGGTAGGTAGGTTAACATATTTTTTGATATTCGTAAGGAAACCTTGGTCAAGCGTGTCCGGTTCTTGCCACATAATTCTTGTTTTCACAAAGTAAAACGTACTTTTAAAGAGAGAAGATTCTTTCAAGTTATAAATAACTTGATAGATCAAGTTGTAAGTATTAACCAATGGATTAAATTCAATGGCTCAAATCATCTTATGTTATTTTGATTTGAGCCATAAAATTTTATCTAATAGTCGATAATTGCTTAACTTAATCCAGTTATTTATAATTTGAGAAGATCCTATCCCATTTTTGAATGGCATATTTCGGTTTCTAAAACAATGGAATTGCATTCTCTAACAAATAGAAGAATTAGTTATGTAACGCATTCTAACATTTCATTATCCCATTTTACCAAAGTGTGGAATAACTTCTTTATTTTAAAGTCATTCTTTTTCTCTACAATTTCATTTTATACTGCAGTATATTTTTTTGCGATTCAACTGTACCAAACGTGTCATGTTAGAATCATGCCCCGTTTGGAGAATCAAAATAAAAATATAGTATTGTGTTTTTATTTATTTTCATTTGTTACAAAAAATCAATTGTGCTAACAAATAATATAAGATTTAAGATCATCTGAGGACAAAATATTCTTAACATATCAAGGGATCAATCTCAACTGTCCATCTTCACTCTATTTTTATTTGATCTAATTCATGAAATTAATCTCAACAATTTAAAAAACACACTTTCATCATTTTTTTTTCTTTCAGATATTAATATCTTTCAAACCGTTAATCGTTAAGCGAAAAAAAATATACCATTACGATAAACATTTAATTATCTTTCTATAGATAGGCACGTTGATATATTTTCGACAATTTTTTTTTTCGTGTTTTTCACGTTTATTTCACATTTTTTCGTTTTTTTTCGTTACTGAAATTTGCATGAAAAAAAATCACATGTGATTAAAAAGTAGAGGTGGCAAAATGGTTGGGTTGGGTTGGGTTGGGTTGGGTCTTGGGTCTTAGATGGGTATAGGTCTAGATGGGTCACTTAGAAGGATGGGTCTAGATGGTTATGGTTATAAATGGGTAAGAGTCGGATCGGGTCGGGTTTTTTTGGGTTTTGCTAGTTTTTTTAGTTTCATCATTGAACATAATAGTTAATTACTGTAAACAAAGACAAAAACTATTCAATATCCATTTTTACGCTACGCTTTTATACGTTTTAGATTTTTACGCTTTTATATGTATTTATCCGCTTTAATCCGCTTTTGTCCGGTTTCATCTGCTTTTTACGCTTTTATAATGCTGTCCGCTTGATACGATTTCGTCCGCTTTTATACGCTTTTGTCAGTTTCAATACGTTTCGTCCGCTTTACACGTTTTCATTCTTTTATACGCTTTCATCCGCTTTTATACGCTGCCTATTTTTTTCGCTACCGCTTTTAACACGCGTCCGCTTTTAACGCTTTTGTCCGCTTTCACACGCTGCCTTTTTAAGTTTCGCTCGCTTTTTAACCTTTTTTAAGTTTTTGTCCGCTTTCATTTTTTTACGCTTTTGTCCGCTTTTACACGCCATCCGGTTTTTATGTTTTTATCCGTTTTTACACGTTTTCGTCAGCTTTTTTACGTTTTTGTCCGTTTTTACACGTTTCCATCCATTTTTTTACGTTTACGTCCGTTTTTACGCGCCGCTTTTTGACGCTTTTTCACGTTTGCGTCCGCTTTTTTACGTTTTTGTCCGTTTTTACACGTTTTCGCCTGTTTGTTAACATATTTAACGATTTTTTACGTTTTTGTCCGTTTTTGCACATTTTCGTCAGGTTTTTTTTAATGTTTTTGTCCGTTTTACACGATTTCTTCCGTTTTTTATGTTTTACATCGCTGCCCGTTTTTTACGCTTTTGTCCGTTTTACACGCTTCCATCCATTTTTACGCGTCCGTTTTATGTTTTCGCCGTTTTATACGCGTCCGTTTACGCCATCGTTTTTTCACGTGTCCGCTTTTCTATGTTTTTGTCCGCTTTTACACATTTTCGCCTCTGTTTTTTATTATTTCATCCGCTTTTAATCTGCTTTTTTACGCTTTTGCACGTTTTGTCAGTTTTTTACGTTTTTCAGTTTTACGTTGGCCCGTTTTTTGTTTTATCCGTTTTTAAACATTTTCGTTCATTTGTTTACGTTTTCATCTTTGAAAACGTAAAAAATAGACAAAAACGTGTAAAAACGGAGGAAAACGTAAAAAACTGACGAAAACGTATTAAAACGGATGAAAACGTAAAAAAATGGATGAAAACGTGTAAAAACTGACAAAAAAGTAAAACAAATGGACGGAAACGTGTAAAAACGGATAAAAACATAAAAAACCGGACGAAAACGTGTAAAACGGACAAAAACGTAAAAATAGTGACGAAAACGTGCAAAAACGGACAAAAACGTTAAATAAATGAAGAAAACGTAAAAAACAGACGAAATGTGTAAAAACGGACAAAACGTAATAAATCGGATGAAAACAAGAAAAAACGGGCGAAAACGGGCAAAAACATAATAAAACAGACGAGAACGTGTAAAAACGGACAAAAAAGTAAAAAACAGACGAAAACGTAAAAAATGACAAAACAAAAACCCAAAAAACGTAAAACGGAAAACCATAAAACCCAAATAAAACGGACAAAAACGTAAAAAATGTTAAAAAATGGACGAAAACGTAAAAAAAAGAGACTAAAACGAGTAAAAACGGAGAAAAACGTAAAAAAGAGGACAAAAACGTGAAAAAACGGGCGAAAACGTAACAAAACGGACAAAAACGTAAAAAACGGACGAAAACGTGTAAAGATGGACAAAAACATAAAAAACAGACCAAAACATATAAAAACGGATAAAAACAAGAAAAACCGGATAAAAACGTGCAAACGGACAAAAGCGTAAAAAGAAATTGTAAAAACGTAAAAAAGTGTCAAAAAACGGACGAAAACGTAAAAAAACAGACGAAAACGGACAAAAACGTAAAAAAAACAGACGAAAAAGGACAAAAACGTAAAAAACGGACGAAAACGTGCAAAAACTCACAAAAACGTAAAAAACCGTTAAAAACGGACGTAAACGTATAAAAACGGACGAAAATGATAAAAATGTATGGAAACGTAAGAAAAAGGTATAAAAATAGACTTTGAGTGATTTTTATAATTTGATTTAAGATCATTTTAGGACAAAAGATTATTTATATACCAAGGGATCAATCTCCACCCTCCATTTTTATTTGATCTAATGGATGAGATTAATCTCAACAATTTAAAAAACTCATTTTCATCATTTTTTTTTCAAATATTAATATCTTTTAAACCGTTAATTGTTAAGCGAAAAAAATTATATCATTGCGTTTAGCATTTAATTATCTTTCTATAGATAGACACTTTGATATACTTTTGACAAAATTTTTATTTTCGTATTTTTCACGTTTTTTTTTAAGTTTTTTCGTTTTTTACGCTATCGAAATTTGCATTAAAAAAAAATCATATATGATAAAACACTAATTTGAATATCACATGTGATATTAGTGTAATATCATATATGATATGTAATATCGCATGTGATATTAGTGTAATATCACATATGATATTACATATAATATCACATGTGATATTACATATCATATATGATTTAACACTAATATCACATGTGATATTCAATTTAGTGTTTTATCATATATGATTTTTTCATGTAAATTTCAGTAACGTAAAAAAACGAATAAAATAACGACAAAACGTGAAAAAAAACAAGTTTTTTTTTTCTTTTTTCGAAAGTATATCAAAGTGCCCGTCTATAGAAAGATAATTAAATGCTCGTCGCGATGGTGTAAATATTTTCACTTAACGATTAACGGTTTAAGAGATATTTAAATTATAAAAAATAGGTGACATAATAAAATGTTTTTAATCTCAGCCATTGATTTCTTTTTAGATGAATGGTGGAGATGAGTCCCTTGGTATGTGAGAAAAGTTTGGTATGTAAAATAACTCTCCTCTTATAATTTTAGTTAACAACCAACTTAAACCATGTAAATATTGTACTAGACCCATGTGGGTATATTATTATACCAAACTGGACCCATCAATATTAATTAATTAAAATAAACTAAACCCATCTAGACCTTTATATTAAAATAAACTAAACCCATTTAGACTCATCTCATTAAAAAAAATTACCCAACTAGACCCAAATTTAACCATTGGGTCTTAAATTGCCACATCTGTAATTTGAATATCACATGTGATATTACATATCTTATGTGATTTAACACTAATATCACATATGATATTCAAATTAGTATTTAATCACATGTGATTTTTTCATACGAATCTTAGTTTCGAAAAAAAACGAAAAAAAGACGAAAAACATGAAAAAAAACATTTTTTCTTTCGAAAGCATATCAAAGTGACCGTCTATAGAAAGATAATTAAATGCTCATCACGATAGTATAATTATTTTTCTTAACGATAACGGTTAAAAAATATTTAAATTGTAAAAAAAATAGATGAAACAATAAAATGTTTTTAATCTCAATAATTGATTTTTTAAAAAATAAAAGATTAGGATAAATCCCTAAATATGTGTGACTTAACTTTATTCATAACTAGCTTAAAGACCCGTGGATTCACGGGATTTTTATAGAAATATGAAAATGAAATAATAATAAAAAACAAAGGTAAACATGTTCTATCAATAAAAATTATAAAATGAGACAATACATTCGTGAATACATGATTTATACGACAATCAATTAAGATACAAATAATTAAATGAACAAACATGGATGTTGTTGTCGTTTCAAAATTTGATGGTCTGGAATAGCAAAGGACGTGTGTGAGCAAGCATCAATTTGGTAGGAAATGCCAATTCCATGCACACCTAACAATACATACACAATATAAGTAAAATTATTTGATACATGATTTATAATGCATTATAATCTAAAAAATGGTACCAAAAACTTATAACTTGTACATACCTTTTTGATCTTGTTCATAGGCCTTCAAGAACTTCTTTGTAAACGACATTCGTAGTGGTTTTACACATATTTCCTTCTTCATCACAAACTACAACCTTTAAACCACTCTTACTTTTAACTCTTGAGACAAAGAACGTATAGCTGTCCATGAGTGAAAACAGTCGGGGAGATACAAACCAACTTTTGATAACGACCGACCCGCTTTTTAATTGTCATTGCGAATGAAACTGAAATAGGAAATTGTTTCCTGACAATCTTAAGCGGTAAACGCTTATCAGAAGGAGTTATTTTCAGCCTTGGTATGATTACGGTTTTCCCAAAGTTGGTTCCGTTAATGATTTTTGCGAATAGAAGTTCTCGCTTAATTTAAGAACTTGTAGTCTTGTTCCATTACACAATCCATTGGCTTGATCAATGTTTCGCAACAGCATAATGGGGACTCCTACTTTTAAACAAATTCTATGGTTTGGAACACCTGAGAACTTCAATCCATTGATAAATTCAGGCGAGAAAACGGACTGATCAATAATGCTACCAATTTCACTTTTGTCAACACTGTCACAACTTAGGAAAACCATTTCTTCACCTGGAAACATGTGCAAAATATGCTCATTTATGTTGTCCACCACTTCATTTGTTGGAGCAAGGATTGCCTTTTCTTGAAAGTAGGCAGGATCATGTATGTTATCCAAAAAGTTTGGATAAGTGCAGACAATAATAGATTTAACCGGTCATCACGACATCTATTAAAATTTCTTGTGGTAAATCTATAGAAAACTCTCCGTCATTCGGTTCTCCAAGGTCTCCGTCTCCGACTTTCAATATCCAATCTGCAAATTCTCGTGTCTCATTGACATCTTCAGGTCGTGATCCAACAGTTAGTCTCATGTTGGCAGTCAACTTAAGAACTTTGCAATAATCCCACATATATGATTTCCTCAACGGCAAGAATAATGTCTTCCCGAGATCCCTTTGGAATAACAGGTAGAACCTGCCTAAAGTCGCCGCCAAAAACCATGGTCATGTTTCCAAAAGGATCATCGGACATTTCATACCTGCTTCTACGAAGTATGTCTCTCAAAGACCGATCTAATGCTTCATCCACGTTGATAGGAATATGTTTACATTTCTTTAACATTTTCCCAAGATCGCTTTGAGGACTTATAGAGCAAGTAGAAGTTTCATCAACGTTGATAGGAATATGGAATCTTGAATGAGCAGTTCGGCCTCCCGACATTAACAAAGAAGCAATACCGCTGGATGCCACATTCAAAACTATATAACCTTTTCTTCTAATACCGGCAGCAAGAGTCTTCCATAAGAATGTCTTACCCGTACCTCTGTAACCATAAACAAAGTACACTCCTCCTGTTCCGGTGTCAACTGAGTGTATTATGGTGTCATACACACCCTTCTGTTCTGTGGTCAAAGAGCCGTACAGGCGTTCGTACTCAGTTTCCAACTCGACCGGATTATAATTAGTCTCGTGTATAAGTCGGTTACCAAATTGACTTATGTATCTATCATCCGGATAAGGCATATCACGCCAATTCCTCAATGTTGAGTTTCTTGATCTCAGCAGCTGCTCAATATAGAACAAAGCAACATTTTTTTCCTCGTCACTGATAATCAAATCTGCATTAGACCATAGTAATGCAAGAACTTAATAAACAGATGAGTGATTAAAAGATTAGAAATAATATGGTTAAATAAACGTATAAGGAAACATAAGTAATATTTGATCAGTGTATAATTACAGATCATAGTCTACAAATATATCTTATGGATGTTACCTGGAATTTGCAAAATCTGCCTCCTCTTATGTTGAACATCTTGCGCAAGCAAATGCCATGTTCGTAACCAAACAGTAAGAGGCGTGGTAAGTTCATTTTGCGAAAGCAATATCACAAATAACTCACGAAGATGTTCGTGGCTTGCCCAATGAGTCTGCGTCTTTAATACTTTCAACATACTCCTTGTCGTCCTCTAAAAGTCCTGCTGCGTAGCAAGCATCTTTATAAGTTGGATACACTATGCCATTAACCTTTCTAATGTCAGCGTGTGTCTTGCATCCTTTGCACCTTTAGCAAAGATTCTCGCAATAATAAGCGCTCCGGTTGATATTGGAACGCTATGAATTCTTCCAATCGATCTTCCCCGCTTTCTAAGCGCCCAAATTCTATTAGGACCGTTCCATACATATTTTGTAGGAAACTCAAAGATACGTTAGCTCCCTTGCCTCCGAAACCTTCGATTCATTCTCAACCAACCTTCGAACATATCACACCAGGTCGGCTTCTCAACAAATTGCTTCGAGATCGCGTCTTCGTCATACACAAGCTGATGCTCGCCTTCAAGATGAAACGACAGCCTCTCAACAGAAGGTGTTTTATAATGAATCTCAAAACCAAATATCCTCCACGCTGCCGCAAGCGATAGGTATCTGCAATCTAAGAAGGCCTTTATCTCGTCAATCTGTTTATCAATTTGTTGACCATCGCCAGCTTGTAACCGGTTCATACAATTGGGCCGACACTCTATCCGGACCTTTGTTTATATACTTAAACAAATATTTTATTGATCCCGTTTGGTTGCACCATTCAACATTAATGTGGCATTGGTAACGTTTTAGCAGTTGAGCATTATAAGGGATGACATAACCGTTATGTAACTTATGGCCACTCTTTTCGACATATCTTCCATTGTCAGGTCTTCTATATACAGGGTAGTCATCCGCATCGACCGAACGCGGTGGGTGAATTTTTTGGGAAATGTCCGGTACATTTACCGTCGAGCTACAAACCCGATTTGGGTCATCCGCACCGCACGGACCATGCATCATGAAATCAGAAACTAACTTGAACAAATCCGGGTCATTTTCTTTATCTGGTATCTCGGCAGATATGTATTTGTCAATCTGTTCAGCGTTTGGAACCTTGTCATCCCTATGCAAGAACAAACATACATGCGCGTGCAGAAGTCCTCTTTTTTGAAACTCAACAGTGTACACAACTGCACATATTATAAACATTATGTACAAGTAATAATACCAATGTATATGCAGAAAGTTGGTTATGTAAGAAAAAATATTAGTAAAGTTTATGTATAGTGCCTGCTTGAACGCGTCCAAATAAACGCAATTCTTTCAAATCAGTCATTAACTGGTCAAGTTTCATTTTGAAAACTCTTGTAAGCACATTCGGGCGATCTGAAGATGAAAGAGTATGCTCTTGCATATATCTTGCAATCTCCAGCCAATTTGGATTGCATGTTACTGTTATGAATAAGTCCGGACAACCGTACCATCTACATAACGCCATCGCATCCATATAGTTTTGCTTCATGTACCTTGGTCCTCCGGTAAATGTAGAAGGCAACACGACCGGCTTTCCAAGGGCGGTTGGGTCTGTGTTTCCGGATGCAATGCTTGCACGTATGTTTGAGTAGCTATCACACCTAAGTTTTGATTGTTTTGATCGATTGAAATATAAGCGCTCGGTCTCAACCATAGTGTAACCATCCACAAGAAACTGCTGAAACAAACGACCTCCACGCGTAAATAAATTTTCTTGATTAGGACGGTCCTGTATTTGGTAGGCAAACCACTGCCGCATTGTAACTGTTTTGTCCTTCTTATCTGTCGCCGGCTGGCCAGGTTTCTTTCTTAGTGGAATTTCCAAATGATACCCATCTTGCACACGTGGCATCAACAATGGGTACTGCAAGGGAAGGTACATAGGATAAAAAATATTTATACGTTGCAACCCTTCACTATACTTGTCTATCACAATATCTCTTTGTTCCGCTAATGAATCGAAGTCGCCTACAATAAGGCCAGCAACCTCATTGGCGAGGGAAGATTGTAATTGCGCCCATCTTTTCCACGCTTTGCAATAAGCTTTATTTTTATATTCGCCGTTATCTTGTGTGTAAGAGTCACACGCCCTTCTAAATGTTTGTACCAAATCACTTGAAGTGTCTAATACTTGTCTTACGTCGTTGATAATGTTTCTATCGATAGGATGGTTAGACTTCAAGGAACGGAAGATGACTTAGACTTGCTGCATCTTATAATTTGAACAGATAAAACATAAATTCAGAATGATGCACAACTCATTCTTAAAAACATGGTATTGACGAAATTGGAATAAAGAAAAGTTAATATACCTTAATGCTCGTTCTCTATTCTCATTTTCGTTTTCTGTGTCATATATATACAGCTGTGCAAATTTCGGTCGAGCACCTGGTTCAGGAAGCAAACTACCAATACTATGGTATGTTTGTCCATGCAAGCGGAAAACATATGGAGCACGACCTCGTCTATTAATTGAATCGTCGACCTTTCCACCCATTGATGTAAAAGCAAACATGATATTGTATGTTCGAATGTTGTTTTTGAAATTCTGGCTTTTTGCATCCGTATTATAAAACAAATCGTGTAACGGCTCAGGAGCAGGAAGCGATTGTTTAATAGCCACTTTTCCCTTGCTACAACATAAAGTATACGGTTTGTTTGTTGGATCACTTCTGTATCCTTTACTGGCTTCCGCTTTCCATAGCAAAGCATGACATTCTGTGCACTCAAAACACGGATCACCATGGTCGTAGTAGTCTGCAAATTTATGTTTAAAAGTTATTCATTGATGTTTAAAGATTACTATTATTCTGTTTACTTGAATTTACACCTAACGTATAGACTTACCTTATGATATACCACTGAACTTGTCGTATACTTTTCTGACAGTTCCATCGTCGTCATTAAGATTAAATCTAACTGGCGATGGTCGTTGCAAAGCAGTTCTCTTAGATCTTTTAGGTTGCGTTGATGACTCACCCACTTGGTACGTTTAATTCTGTGTTATTATAGCTAGAGTGGTGGTTCTAACACCATACGTAGATGTATTGTTAGGACATTCATAAACGTGAGGAATCTCGGCCGTTTGGAAACAAACTGAAAAGAAATCATTAAAAGAAATCATTAAAAGAATCATGGAAACACATTGACATGTAACGATGCTGAAAACATGATCATATTTTTGATATCCAAAAATTACCGTTGGAAAGATCAGGCAATAAAGATTGTCCTTTCTGTGTCGTTGCAACTGGAGTTGTTTGGGGATTAATTGTTGGCACATATTTACGTCTTGTTCTACCACGATTAACACTGGTAACTGTGTTTATAGGAAGCGCAGTTTGCAACACTATAGAAAACCTCAAATAAGTTATAAAGAGTATTAATGTGACAAAACGTACGTATGCTGCAATGTTTTTGGGGCCAATATGCTGTTTCTGGTATGTCAAAATGATTATAATTGTATATGCTTTAAAAAAAAGGTGATTTTGAAACTGTTGTTGAATTACGGATATTGATACCTATTATAATAATGGTTTCCCAATAATGCGACAAACAGGTGTATTAATCTACATCTTGTAAGTAACTCACGCTAGTAACGCCTCGTAAGTGGTGTGTTAAAGGAACTCTTTTTCGGCCGTCCTACACTCCGAGAAATTGGACCTAAATAGAAAATGTAAAATAATATGAAAAGGAAAGGAAATGGCATCACACTTTCTATTTTGAGTTAATAAAAATAGTAAAATAAGAATCCCGTATAACATATTTAAAGTTCTGATCAAACCTTTACGGTTATCTGCTTCTTTGGAAAATGAATTGCTTGATTGTGATGTAGGCAACGTTGGTGAGAGAGGATCATCTAATAGACAAAAAAAAAGTTACAGCATCATATGAAATAACGGTTATAGTAGGTTCTTCTGTATACATAGACAAACATACATGACAATAACTATGCCAAAGAAACTCTTTTGTTAGAAGGTGGCGTGACTGTTGCTGATGCTTGCATCGGTATATATTGGTTGTTAGTAAGTCCGCCTGAGGAAGTCGCAGTTCTGTTGAACGCATTAGAAGAATGCGTGTTTGAAACATTTTTTGGTTGATTCGATGTAATTGAAACTGGACATGCGGAAACTGTAATGAAACATGGTTTTGGATGAATAACTCTCTTACCAATATAAATTACAACTAAAAACATTGTACTTTACGTATCATGTATAATAAGATATGAGAGTTCCCAGAAGTACCTTTTGAAATGTCATTCAAAGAATGTTGCCGTTTCCGTGTTGCATCAACTGAAGCTGCTTGGTTATCACTTGTTGGCAATGAATGAGGCGAAAGTGAACCAAGAGTTTCATTGGTATTAGTGTTGGGAAAAACAGTCCTTTGAGATACTATAAAAGAATAACATAAACGTGTTATAAACAACGGATGTTATGTATGCAAGAAGTACATAATAAATATATAGCATAGATATATATAGATATATGGCTCTAACCACTTGATATAGCTGAATTTGGAGTTTGTAAAAAACCAAGAGCATTAGAAGATGTAGCCAAAGTTGTTTGTTGTTGTGGTACACGTGAAACACAGCCTGTAGATTTTGAGTTAACATTTGTAGGTTGCGTAAAATTTGTAGTTACACTTCGACTCAACGGTGACAATCGAGTTTGTAACGTCGAAAGAGTATTGTTGCCAAATATGGGGTTGGTTGTCTGTGAATTTGCTCCTAAATGTATATAAAAACAGTTTAGCGATGTTCATGTAGGTATAAACACAAATGGCTATAATCTTGACAGGTCATGACTTCAAATTACGTCCTAACGCATATATCTTGAAACCGGATACCTTGAAAAATAGGTGAACCGAAAAATGTTGTCGAGTTACCAATATTGTGTACGGCATTTAAACTTGGTCGAATAGCTGTGTAACATTAAAGAATGAAAAGTTTCAAAAGCTGATACTAAGTACTAACACTGATAAGAAGTTATAAAATAGATTGTTTTTCATATGTGATTATGTAAGTAACTCACAGTTAGTAACATCTGCAAGCGGTAGTCTATTAGTAGCTCCTGGTTTCGATCTTATCCTTTGCGCAACTGAAGGTAACAAATATAAAAAAAAATATAGTATGACCTTGAAACGACATGGCATAAGAGATTATAGATTCAGTTAATGAAAGCACATGTTACAACAATCATTATAATTTAAATTAAAGTTGCGATCAAACCTTGAAGATTTTCTGCTTGTTTTGAAGACGAATTTGTTGACCGTGATGTAGGCAATGTTGCAGTCAGAGGATCATCTATATGATAGAAACATAAAAAGTTAAAATAACATATGAAATAATGTTATACCAGGTTGTTATGAATACATATTAACACATACATGTAAGAATCTCTGCCAAAGAAACTCTTGTGTTAGAAGGTGGCGTGAATGTTGATGACAAAGGGAGTCTTTGATTTGAAGGTTGAGGTTTGTTATTGTTTGACACCTGTTTCTTACGCTTTCTGGGAAGTCTTTCATTGTTTTCATCCATGGTAATAGAGTTTTATGACTTTTGGTGATTTTTGGAAGACAAAGAAACTTTATAAATGTGATGTCAAAGGCATGATAATTATCAGGCTACTGATTGGTTATCAATGGTATGTTATGATTTGTAAATGTTTTTTTGAAATTTGAATTTATATAGAAACTTCTTTAACCACCATGTAAAAAATTATAACTGATATGCAATCTTTTTTATTAATGCTAAAATTGAATGGCATTTATCATTGACTATCTCATGAATGTTAATATTGATTGATATTAAATGAAATTTGAATACTAACATAAACTCTTTTGATAATCGCTCTATGCTATCAATTATCAAGAAAAGTGATAAAGGTGTTGTCTTATTTTGGCATAGTTTTAGCAAGCTAACGTATTCAAAAATCATCTTCGTGATGTTAATGCCCGGTATAATATCTTCCCATCGATTCATCATCATCGGAAACGTAAGGTTGTTGTAAAATTTTTCCGGCATCTTCTTGAATGTAGTTGTTATGAATATCTAAAGAGTGAAAAGGTTCATGTGGAATGTTGTTGATATTAACCCACACACCATCGTCGTTTGTGTTGTTATTGTTTTCAATATGTGCATCTGCTTCTTCATCAATAAGAGCAAACTTTTTATCTTTTGTACCAAACAAACTGTCTTGTTTATCAAGTAAATGTTCGTCATCGCTAAAATCGTCGAGATGGTATACATGATCATTAGAATGAACAAATAGTTTGTCATCCTCTTTATCAGCTTGTTTAGACTTAGAGTAAACTGAATTGTGGAATAGCCGTGATTCATCATTCGCTTCTTCTTTCTCTTCATCCTTTTTTTCCACGCCTTTGTGCAGACTTGGTTTTGCGCTTTATCCTCATTGGTTTCTCATCATCAGATTCCTATCAAGATGTTTAACCATGAATCATAGAAGTTGGTACTATGTAAACACAATTTAGTAGTATTGTTTGATATGTTCATACCTTTTCTAATACGTGTGCAAGTTTTTGTAAATCGTTATCAGAAGTAACACGTTCCACAACAGGGTTGCCATCTTTGAGTAGTCTTCGTCGTTTTTTTGTGACGGAAATCCACTTAAAGGAACGAAAAAAAAAGTTAGTTTGTAAATGTAAATGTCTTAAACGTTTGAATTTTATATAATAAGAACTGAATACAACATTTGATGATGATTTGTTATTGAACATGCTTTGATACTCGTATATGTTTTGTGTTAATGAATTGTATGAATCACTATGGGATTTATGTAGTTTCAATATTTTAAGTATTATAGGAAAGTAGATCAAAATATATTCTAAACAAATATGTGTTATTATGATAATATTTGATTTGATTCTATTGTTTGTAAAATTTGTTTGTGTATATCTTAATTTTGAACTTAAAGTAGGTATTTGGAAAGGATAGTAGAAATAAGATATTTTAGTTGTAAATTTGATATGATTTCAAGCTTATGTTGGTTCTTTAAAACAAACTGTGTAAATGTATTTGTTTCATTCCTATTCATGTTAATATTTGTTACTTACATTTGCGAATGGAGAACAAATCCTTACACGTTCTTTCTGAATTGGAAATAAGCATCATTATTTGTAATGACTCGTTCTTTCAAATAAATTTAAAAAGTAAAGACAATTAGCTTTGAAAAGGTAAATACAATTATTCTCCTTTGCAAAATTCAACCGAAATTATGCCGTTGGAGGCGAGCAATATGAGCATTCGCATTTTCCAGGTGGGCATTTGCAAGTTCCTGAACAAACAGGGCAATGACAGTTCTCCTCAATTATACTTTTAAGTATATATGGATCACCAGAATCATATGGATCTACGGAATCATCGAAATCATAGTATGTACTATTTCCAGGTTCAAATGGTTGTGGTTTTTGATCGTCGTTTCCTATCATAGGATCACATACAAAATCGTTGTCCAAGATGGTTGATGTTTCATTTTTCTTGTCATGAACGACTGATTCTTCAAAAAAACAACTAATATCCGTTTTGTCTGCACCATGTTCCTTGGCAGATTCAGTGTTTGTTGGTGCAGCACTTTCTTTAACAGATGCAAATTTTTGTCCTATAATACATGCAAAGGAATATACTGTATTATTGTTTAGGCAAATAAATGTTTCGTAAACTAAATTTATATAAATTCGGAAAAATATCGATGATGATTGTAACATACCTTCATTTTGATCGTTTAAGTTTGACATTCTTTTTTTCCTCCTTTACTCCAAAAATGTTATAAATTAATAATAAAGAATTTCTCATACCTACATTTATAGAATATGAAGGCGACAATATATTAGGAAAGGATTTGTTGTATAATTTATTTGATTTGTAAACAACTTATATGAAATTTGATTACACTAAATATTTGTTTGTATACATATTGTTAATTAAAATATAGTTACTTTAAAATGTATTTGTGGCGGATATACATGGAGGATATATGTAAAACAATGATACAATAACGATGAAACGCAAATAGTTGCATAAGTATTGTGAAAGAAAAGTGACGTGGTTGTGTAAACGTATAAGTACTAATTACAATTTAAGTGCGAAAGCGGCAATGTTTGATTAGTTGTTGGTTGGATGTGTGTAAAAGAGACAAAGGAAGCTATCATTTAAAAGAATAAAGCATAATTTTTCTTTTAACATGGGATGAATGTAAAAAATAAATTATTCGTTTACATGAAGATGAATATACGAACATCGGTTCCGGAACATTCTCTAAACAAACAAAAGAATAAGAGTGAAACGATATTCAATTGTAACTAAAGGTCTTACTTACTACAAATTTTGTATACATATTGTTATTAAGTAAACTATAGTTACTTTAAAATGTATTTGAGACCATATTGATGGAGGATATATGTAAAAGAATGATACAATAACTTACTGTAGATGAAACGCAAAAAGTTGCTTAAGTATTATGAAAAAATATCTATATGGTTGTGTAAATGTATAAGTACTAATTACAATTTAAGTTCGAAAGCGACAATGTTGGATTACTTGTTGGTTGAATGTGTGTAAAAGAGACAGATGAACCTATCATTTAAAAGAATAAATCATAATTTTTGTTTTACCATGCAATGAATGTAAAAAATAAATTATCCGTTTAGATAAAGATGAATATACGAATATGGTGACGGAACATTCTCTAAAAAAACAAAACAATAACAGTGAAATGATCTTTAATTGTAACGGAAGGTCTTAGTTATTACAAATTTTGTATACATATTGTTGTATACAAAATTTGTAGTAAAAAACATTTTGCATTGAGTTTAAAGTAAATTGACTAATGTATGTGATTTGATTTGGTTGGATAATACTTTAGTAAATAATATGATTATATTATTTTGTTAGCATATAGAAAGTTTACATGTGTATTTTATGAGGTTGAATAATATGATTTGATTTTGTTAGCATATAGAAAGTTTACATGTGTAAAAAACATTATGATTATACTTTAGAAAGTTTACAAGTGTAGTTGCAAATAAATTACATATACACAGTGTGTTAAAAATAAACATGGTTGGTCTCCAAATATATATATTAAAATAAACATCATAAGATGTAAAAAAAATGTAACAAAATAAAAGAAATCAATATTCAACTATAGCTCATAAAAAGCATAAACATCATCTGCCTCATCCGTAGAATCTTCATTATTACATGAAAAATCTTGTAAAGTAATGGCATATTCGTGATCGGTAACTTGCTTATAGGTATTGCTAATATGAGTCCCATTATCTACAATAATATTTTGAAGGTCATCATGTGTGTGTTGGTGACCGGAAATTGATTTTATCAGGATGTCATTAGAATTTTGTTCTCAAGAGCAAAAATAACGTACGCATCATCTGTCACAGATGAACATTATCGTGAATGTCATGATTGTTCACATTGCTTAGTAAATGCTATATAATCAACCGGGAGATATAGACAATTAAATGGTTTAGCAGTTCATCTTCATTGATTGGCTATATTAACAAAAATTTAAAAAAATTGGGTTAACGTGTTTTTTTTTTTTTAATTGTATATGACAAAAAGCAATGTTTGCGTGTCAAATGTATTAAGTCCAAATTTGAATACAAAACAAAATGTTGCATCACTTTGTTAAAATGTATGTATTAAATACAACTTGTCACTAAACATTTAAGTGATAAAATGTTACAAAACAATAGTTGTGTGCTTTTGTGGAAATGTAATTTAATTAGTTATGCAAAATAAAATTAAAAATGATAAGTAAATACAATATAACGGTTGAGTACCTATGCATCGGAAAATTTCAACACAAACCATCATGACTCTGAGTAAATAATATAGATATGTGTGATCTTACGGCTGGGGCATGATTAACGTTTAACTACCCCAAGACTTTGACAACACACTTTCAAGTTTATCTTCTCCATCTCTCTCTGCAAGAATACAGGTTCTTTAAATATTTTTTTTTCTTGAATGTAAATGTGTTAATAATGCAGAGATTAAGCACCGATCAAACTATTTTTAATGTTTGTGAGTATTGTTAGATTGCAAAAGTAAGGAAAAACACGGTTCTGTTAAAATGAAATACCGATTGACACTGCATGTGTGGTTAAATGATATGAAACATATAAAAAATATAAGATAGTACTTTTAAAGATATGTATGATTTATGTTAGCATCGATTTAGTAGGACTTTGTTAGATAGTTAAGAAAAATCTTCTTATGCATCTTCATATAGGTATTAACATTGTATCAAATTATGGGGATAAGTTTGGCTAACATTTGTATAGCATAGATTAGTTGTTGCATATAATAACCAAATAAACGTTTAGTACAATGGATGTGATCCCATATCTCAGTTACATAGGCATAAAGCTCAAACAAGATACTTCCAATTCTATAAACAAGAAAACAAACCACTACTCAAATGATAACATATGAGCAGCTAAAAATACTTATACTGTAAAATGGCTATATGACACCTCAATAGAAAAGGGTTAACACTAGGTGAGAAACAATAATTAGCAGAATGGATGTGGAGTCCCAGTAAATTCTATGAGATCCATATGTTCCTTAGTAGTACGAACTTGAAGTTAGTACTTTTAAAGAGTCCCAAAAGAGTTAGACGTATAATCGGGTTAGCATACCACTATTTCTTCTTCTTTGCATCGATTTACTAAGACGTTGTTTCATAGATACTTCATCCTCATTAGAATATTATTCTCCTAATACTCTTAGGACAACAAGCATACTTATGCACTGAATATCGGTATGAACATTGTTTGTAAGTAAATTCAGATGAGGCACGAAGGACCCCATAGTAGTTGGGTAGATTAAGTCAACCCATCTTCGATTAGGTTTTGCATATGAAAAGCGCGTGAAGAACATTCTCAACACCCTCTTTAGGAATTTAAATAGGATATGGTGTTGGAACGTAACCAAATGAATAGGTCCATTTTTCGAATACGGTCAAATCATGTTTATGCGCGTCTCATGATTAACTAGAGACACGTGTGTGCAACAATTAGTATGTAGTAACATACTCTTCATTTTTTGTTGGACCTCAACAGGAATTAGTAATTATCATAGAATTTCAATGTTTATACGAATGTGCATATATTTGTTTACTGAACACTTGTTGACCCTTTGAACATGTGTTGTTTTATTAAATAGAATGATGATGCAATTTCTGGTTGAGGCAAACCAAATTAACATTAGAACATTACAGGTATGTTGTGGTATGATCGAGTTATTTAATTGAGTAGTTTATTCGAAACTCTTGATATTAATACATGCAGCATGTTTTTCAATTAAAGCTTCTTCCTACTCTGTTTACGGGACCACTGAAACCCAAGAACAATTGGATTTACTTAATCCATAATGGCGGAACGAAACATAAAGTTTACATAAAGACGGCTGGTGGTAAGTGTCTTAAGCTGTTCGAACGTGAGTGGCGAATATTTTTAGATGACAGCAACTACAGGAATGTCGGGACATTCCATTTTATTAGGCAAGAAGAGGACTGTTACTACGTTACATCGTATAACAATGATGGATATGAGTGCAATGGATACGACCTAGCTGTCGTAGGTTACAGACAGAGAAGATGCTTGCTAACTCTGCAACAGCTTGAACATTCACCGGTAATTACTAAACTCTAATCATTAAATTGCATAACTTGATTGGAAATCTCATGAAATTTTATTATTAAATAACACTTTCTTTTGTATAACACTCTGTTACGTAGGACAATCCTTGCAGTTTCCTAACTTCAACAGATAATCCTCGCTTCCGCATTCTTGTGAGTGGAGTGCTTGTAGCAACTGTAACTCATCGTAAGATTGTGCTGGTAGATGAAGATAGACATGTCCATCTATTCGGCGGTCAGGGATGGGATATTTTAGTTCACGTAGAAAACATGACTGTTGGCAGAAGATTTGTTTTGACAAACTTGCTAAACAATGCTGTTTCATTGATGCCATTTGACGCAGCTGGTGTGGAAATGCGTCATGATGTTGTAGAACGTATGTACCTGAACTGGAGAAACCCTTTCATGAGAAATCCGATTGACGAAGGTATGTTACTGAAACTGTTGGAATAATATATGTACTTATTTCTCAAGATAAAAACATTTGAATATGGTAATTATTTAAAGTTATTTTGTTTTTGATAATTTGAAATTTAGATAAGAGGATGAAACATATGTGTGAATGGGACGGACACACTGAACATGACAATGAGAGAGACTGTTTCTACGCACCGATATTGGCGTACGTTACGACAGATGGCGGTTGGTAAGTGATTGATTGATATTAATATATACTTTATTGTCTTCCATTAAATCTTAGGTTATTCTTAACATTACGTCTCGTATTAATGCATAACATTCCTCATGACTTTGTGAAGGCGCATGCAATGTGGCAGTACCACAATGCGTTGCTGCAATACGAAGAAGAGGAGTTCTACGTTGACGTTGATTTGGAACGCCACAATGAAAGGCCAAAAAGCAAAAATCATGTTACAATCAATTGCAACTGGATAGAGATTGTTAGAGATTGTGATTGGGAAGATAACAAAATGGTCCGGTTCAAGCTTGTTCAAAAAGTTCCAGACGTCGGCGTCTCTTTGCCTTCAGGTAAGAAAGTTGAAATTCCTGTATTCCACATGTGTTAAGACATCCGCCATCTTCGGTCAAGAAACTTTGTGTGTGTTTATGACTGCACATGTTATGTCTAAGTGATGTATTGATAGAAATTACGTTTGGATTGCTTATGTTTAATGTTTTGTGTTTTGGAGTGGTTATGAAGGCTGGCCGTATATGGCATGAACACTATGATATAATGATATGCTATGTATGTAATGGTAAGTAGATAAATGTTATGAACTTATGTGTAAGCGTTTGTAATATATTGCAGCGTACATTCTATTTTATTGTCAACGTTTATTTTTAACTTGTATGAAAATAAGTGTGCATAGTTTAATATGTTCAATTTGTTTCATCAAACTTAATAGCGTAACAACTGTATTGGGCTAATATAAGAGAATCAAAGCTTTTAGATGCGTCTTGTTTTGATCCAGTTTGTACTTCTACTTCATTCATTACTTTTTAAATGAGATGATATGTTGGTTAAATGGCGATTTGAAATTTGAATTCTGAATTGGAAACGCTATTAGGATATCACATTAATTGACACACCTATCATCTTCCTCTTCATAAATAATTAGTTGAAACTCAAACACTGTCGATTTAAAAATAGACATAATATTCAACCCAGAAATGGTGTTACATGAAGATAATTTGTGAGGCCTTGAACTTCAAATACTTTTATTAATGAAAGTGACATAACATAAACATGAGAAGTAAACTTTGATGAAGACAGTTCAATCCTCGTCAAAGAAGTTTAAATCGACAACGTAGTCATCGCAAATTCATGACCCATTGCCCGTAATCATTGATCATAGCCTTCTATCTTAAGGACCTTCGACTTAACATCATTTAGAATCTTGGCTTGTTCTTCAGCATCCCCACCATTTACTTTAAGCCAATCAAGAAAAACGGATGTGTCTAACTCACCTGGAATAAGAAAATTACATTAGCAACTATAAAGGAAAAACCATTATGACAATATTTTATTTATAAGATGCTAACGCTTGTTATATGACATACCTTTATCATGTTGAGAAGACGATCCTTCTTCAAAAAGCGATGCAAGAAATCTCATTGCATCATCAACTTTGTTATTTGAATGTTTCCTCCGCCATCACGCAGCGGTTCAACATTTGGTTGCCTTGCAGGATCTGCATCAGCAACGGGTGGAGGATTAACCTTTGCACTTGTTTCTACCGTATTTGATTTTCCATGTTCAAAGTTTTTAGGGTTTGATGCTGCCATGGGTAAATTCGTATTGGAAGATGTATTTCAATTAGGAGTATTTATAGAGATTTTGTGAGTATAATTATGTATTTTACACATGTGATCCTTCATGATTGAGTAATATGTTAAATAAGCTTTCAAAATCAGTAACATATATAAAAGTTGCTATAAAACTATATATAGAAATTTTATCATCAGAAAATATATATGATCACATTAAAATCCTTGCTGAGTTACTCCAAATGACAATTAAAACGTGAATAAGAATATCAATGCATATGATATCATTAAAAAATGCATATACTTTTAAAACTTAACATAGTTAATAAGAATATGAATAGTCAAACATGTATTATTGATAAAACACTATTTTTTTGCAATTACATCTCTTTTAGTATCAAAAATCGTCGTCATTACTGTCATCATCCGTAGGAAAAGGAGTTGCATCCTCGTCATCAATAAAATCGGCCAAATCATCATCAATATCATCGATAGATTCATCAATATCGGTATCAATATCTCGTAAACTTATTCCATCTTCCTCTTCATTAACACTACCATTACTAATCGTATCGCTAATGGGAATAGAATTATCTTCAAAGGTAATGTTATCAAAAACATCATCCGTTTCTACGTCCATGAGCCTACATGGAAGTGCATTCGATGAGAAAGTCTTTTGTCATTTTTGTGATCGACTAAACGTTATAGGTACATCGTCATCATCTTCCTATGTAAAATGTAGTGGAACATGATATTAGTGATATATTGTATATGCATAAACTGAATAATTGTAATAGCTTTACAAATATAGTATAGATGATCAATTCATACCACATTATAATTGTGTACAGTGTCATGAACGGTTTCTTTCTTTTGTGTTAATGGCTGAACATTTTCATCATCAGAAGACACAATGTGAACAACATTGTCATTCACAGAAACAGCTTTTTTCAACAATATTCCACGTTTGCGAGATACGGGGCAGTCCTTGATAATGTAATAATCGGTTAAAAATTGTACGAATTCTTTTGTTTCAATTTTATTTTAAAAATACAACATTCATTTTTTTAAAAGATTTCAAATGCATGTTGAAATTCTTACCTCATTGTCATATGATATGTCGATAAAAGATACAGGTTTCTCGGGAGGATCCAAGGTATTTAATGGTTTACTGCCTTCCTCTTTTGTGGGAGCCTACATACGAACACAGAGATAAGATAAAAGTAAATTGAACAAATTTTCCTCCAAATGAATTGAAAAGTTTATTTAAGTTTTATCACTTGGT